>OY992533.1:55107504-55707504 GCA_963921185.1 Dasysyrphus tricinctus | reverse complement strand
CCAAATGATTTTGGTTTTCCAAAATTCTATTTTGCAAAACCAAACTAAAATTTTAACATACATTTACGAGTATGTTTATGTGCATTGCTCACAAGCTCCCAAATAAATTTCAATTTATTAATCACTTACAAGCAAATTTGTATTTTGATCATTTTCAAGATTAAGCAAAAAAAAAAAATCAAAAAAATGTCGATCCCGCTGCATTAAATTCTATATAAGTCGAGAAATGCTGCTTAGATTTTCAAAAACTAGGTATCTGTAGAAAGTTGAAAAAATCTTAAATTTTCAAAGCATGCTAAAATTATATTTGAGTAGTTGAGAGGTTTCGAAAGGTTTAAAAGCAAGCTTTCACTCCATTTACAATAATGTTCTCATTTTAAATATGATTTTAAAAATTTGTATTTTATAATAGGTATGTAGTTTTGATTAATAACAGGTTATTTTGGTATATCAGACATATTTCTAGGCTACCCACAAGATTTTATATCAATTTTTGAACATTACTATACCCAAAATGTTGCAAATACAGGATTTGAAATATAACGAATAAGCTCTCCGGAAATGGTTTATGAATATAATTATTCAAGTGAACATGAAAAATTACTAGGTATGAGGTGCAAATTCGTTTAGAGTGAAAATATCGCTATTTTCAGGCGCATTTGCCTAGAAAATTAATAGAAAAAAACATTAATGTATAAAACTAATGAATCTTTATTTATGCTTTAAATATGCAAAAAATAGCATTTTAACTTTGCAATTAGTTTACTCGATTTAAAGGAATGTTATACACATAATTTGCGAACATACTCCTCGACTCGGTAGGTTTATTTTTGCAATTAAACAAATAAGGTATGTTATTTACCTGTATTTTTTAACATTTTTTTATTTCGGTACTGAATAAATGAATAAATAAGATATAAAATAAACAAAATATTCCTTCATACCACCTACCTACATATTATTTTTATGCTGTATAGAAGTCCTCGAAAAATATTCTAATGTCATTATTAGAAGATCGAGATTTAGGCTATTGATTATGTCCTAAAAAACAGGGCAATAAGGAAGTAAGACGTTCATGGAATTTTATTGTAAAAATCATCAAAGGGGTGATTGAAGATGAGAAAACCACGGAGTGCTACTAAATTGGAGGGTGCATTTTTGAGAGGGGGTGCAAAAGCATCCTTTTTGGTTTTTTGCATATAACTCGAAAACGAAGCAAAATTTCCAGATAATTCTCAAAAACTTTTTTGTAAAAAAATTTAAAAAATTTGTAGTTAGCTAATTTTTAAAAAATCATTGCAAAAAAAATGTGAAAAATCGCATTTTTTTGTTTTTCTTACGTATTTGCTTATAACTTTCTTACCAGCAGAGATAGGTATAGGCATTGCTTCATATAAAAGAAAGATATTTAAATTTTCTTTAAAATAAATAAAAAAAAACGGTTTGGATAAAAATCGACCGCGAAATAGTCGTTCAAACTAGGCTGATGTTAGTTTTTAAAGCTTTATAAATGGCATTTTTGGCTATTTTGATGGACTTGTTAGATTATACACTCAAACTGGGTGTATTAGGGAGTCATGACCAGTTGAGTCAAAAATAAAAGTCAAGTTTCAAATTTTATTTTTTTTTTTAAATTAGCCAACTACAAATTTTTTAAATTTTTTTTCAAGAATCAATTTTGATGGTAAATCTTATTCTCTACAAAAAAGTTTTTGAGAATTATCTGGAAATTTTGCTTCGTTTTCGAGTTATATGCAAAAAACCAAAAATGGTGCTTTTGCACCCCCCTCTCTTAAATGCACCCTCCTATTTAATAGCACTCCGCGGTTTTCTCATCTTCAATGACCCCTTTGATGATTTTTATAATAAAATTCCATGAACGGCTTAGTTCCTTATTATATGACATAATCAATAGCCTAATTATATGAATGTATGCAAGAGGACACAAGCAAGCGCACAAAAAAGGATAAATAACAGCAAAAAATTGCAAACACAAACAACCGCCACCAAGTCTACCATTGCTTCAGAACACTCACATAGTCTCCACATCCACCCCCAAACGTGAAAACAGATAAATTCTCTAAAAAACTAATTTTTCCTTCAAAAACGAAAATTCTTGCCAAGATCGACAAGAATGAAATAAATATACCTGAAGAAGTGTACACACACGCAAGCAAAATTTAAGTTAGAGCAAACAATGAAGACAAAAAAAAAACTACCACCACACAACCTTCATTAATTGCAAAAAAAAAAAAACAAACAGACAAAATACCCAAAACCAACAACAAAAACAGGTACACTTGCGATAGTGGTGAAATGAGTTTCAGTTCGATGCAACTTGAAAGCTTCATATACAGCAAAAGCTTTTCTCGCCAAGTACAAAACATGTATGAGAGGTGGAGGCAATCTAAAAAAAGGTCCGTCAAGCTGCGTCCACCACATTGGAAATTCAGAAATGTAATGATGCAATAATTTGATGCTCATTTGATGCTAATTTAGTACCGCAATCCCGCCGCGGTACTAAATTCCCTTCCCCCTCAAACTTGTGGGGGACCCAGCTTGACGTCAAGCTGCGTCCACCACATCTTAATACACAAAATTTCAAGAAACTAATGATGCAATAATTTGATGCTAATTTTGGGCTCCTCAAGTGGCGGAACTTCAAGCTCCTCAAGTCCATCCTTACCACTTAAAAGCAGCCCGATATCAAGCGAGCTGTGTAGACTTTTCACCACAACGGAAATTCAAAAATGTAATGATGCAATAATTTGATGCTCGATTAATGATAATTTAGTACCGCAATCCCGTCCCGGTACTAAATTCCCTTCCCCCTCAAACTGGTGGGGGACCCAGCTTGACGTCAAGCTGCGTCCACCACAACTTAATACACAAAATTTCAAAAAACCAATGATGCAATAATTTGATGCTAATTTTGGGCTCCTCAAGTGGCGGAACTTCAAGCTCCTCAAGCCTATCCTTACCACTTAAAACCCGCTCGATATCAAGCGGCTGCGTAGACTTTTTATATACGACCTTTGAAAAAAAATAAAAAAGTGTATAAGACGTAAAACTAAGTAATTTGAGAGATTATAAAATTTTGTTCTTCTATCCCCAACGGTTTGGTTTTTACAGACAAAAAACCGAATTATGATGACGTCACTTGTATGAAGCTGCTTCCAACACAAAGGAAATTCAAAAATCTAATGATGCAGAAACTTAGTGCTTCTTATGGGCTCATTTATTGTTTCAATCTTAAATTTTGGGCTCCATGGTTTCACCTTGAAATCTAGTGCTGAATATGCAAAACCGTGTAGACTTTCTACGGAACTAGGTCATTTGAAATAATAACATTTTCCATCCCCCCTTTCAAATCTTCCATTCATTTTCTTGGAGACATTATATCCCTTACTTATACCATTTTGTAACATTCTTATTATATAATAAATATAATTTAACCAATCAGGTCGCGAATTCTTTTTGATATAAATCATTGAGGAAAATTAAACTAACACATACAAATCATAGCTCACACATATTCTACTTCTTTAAAACAAACAAGCAAATGAAATTCTTTTAAAAATTACACCTACATACCTACATAGCAATTTTTTTAAATATCTATGCGTTGATTAGTTGATTTTTATTTTAGCTCCGCCTCCTGCACGGCTTTCTTTGATCAAAATAAAGGATTTACTATTACTATATTCAACTATGTAAAGTTTTGATTTTAGTATTTAGTGGGTTTCCGACCTCTTAAGGGAAAGGTTGGGTATACTCAAGCTTAAGAATATTTGAATGCAAAAATATTGCATTTCAAAATTATTCTGTAGTTAAAACATATTATAATAATGTATAGGTAGTAGGTACAAGGTACATAAGTACTTAATAGTATGTAGGTACCATTCATGAAACATTTCAAAAACCTATCATTTACATCGAGATTGAATCAAAATGAATTAAAACCAATACTTAAAGGTAGGTACCTACAAAAAATATGTAGATTTGAGGGATATTTAGGTACCTACTTTGTAAAGGGTTTATAAAACTTAAAAATGTTCATTATGAACAAAGTTTGGCACGATCTTTACATAATTGCACTGGATTTTAAGATAGGTATTTGTTAATGCTGGATCTAGTGAGCCCTAGACCAAGGTGATACGACCACCCTTCATTATCACCCATTATTCATTTACATAGCGTGGATCGTGGAAGTAGGTATCACACACTTCACAAATAAAATCTCTGTGAGAAGTCGGTCTTAGCTTAGTTTCTAAGAGAACATTTTATATAGGTAGGTATGCAGGCATTTTTTTTGAAACTGAGATGTTATAGGTAACTAAGGTGGTACTTAAATAGTAACACGATATTTCATATTTAACCAACTAGGTAAGTACCTATCCTAGATAAAATGAATTAAGTTCTCTAAAAGGTCACAGTGTCTTTAGTTGCTTTTTCTTAAACGAACAACTTTCTAAATTTCAACATTTTCAATTACCAATTTTTATTAAAAATAACCATTACAAATGCAAATGTTTTTAAAATAAAAAATTAGTGACATTTTTCAGATAGTTAAGGTTGCGTATGTAGGTATCTACGTGAATTACATGTAAGGCTGAAAGGAAGATCATTGTAGGTATGCTTTTTCGGAACCTGATGACCGCTGATACAACAATAACTCAAGTTATCTCGAAATTTTTTATATACTTAACTAGATAACAAAGCGAATAAACATCGGAACGCGAGGAATGGTATCTGACTGAAAAGAAATAAGAAACTGAAAAAAAGTTGAAAATTCAAATTAAGGCATCTAGGCATATGTATGGCATATTCAGCTTGAATTTAAAATTATAATATTAGGTACAGTAAAACCAGGATAACTGCCTCACCATAAATGTCTTGGAGGTATTTATGGGGGCTACGCAGTTATAAAAACCAGCTTAGGTGCACAAAGCACTTATCTCTCGTTGCCAAACAAAAAAAAAAACGGTTAACTGCCTAAAACTTTTTTTAAATTTAAAAAATATGACATTAGAAAGTGCATTGATGCGCTATCAATTTAATTCATAGGTAGCTAAAAAATTTTTGGACTTATCAATAGCAGTATTTTCAGGGTCAATATAAAAAATGTATAGAAAGTTAGAGGCAATTGAGTGCGGAATGTAGTTAAGCGAAATGTACTCATAAGATCAGTTTTATATGGAAAATTCTTCAAAATGTTGGTTCTCAAGAAATAGAATTACTTATTCGGGTTTTACCGCACCTATAACAATATCGAATATTTTCGTCAAATCAGTACCTCCTTAATTACGTAGGCACAATTTTAGAAAATATAATCACCCTGATTACAGAATCCGACGAATGAGCTGCGCAGGGAATCTGATTCAAATTTGACATTTGGTTCATGGTAAAAATGTCAAAATTGAGTCAGATTCCCTGCGCAGCTCATTCGTCGGATTCTGTAATCGGGGTGAATATGTATGTAATTGAACTACCTACCCAGATTAAATAGTAAAATAATAAAATAGCAACCAACATACACATAAGTAGGTATTCTTTTCCAATTTGTGGATACAAATTTAAAATTTTGAGTTTTTATTTTTTTAACTATGTACATACATTTATATGTATATAATGTGAAGGTGTAGATACGTACATAGGTAGATCGTAGATACATCTAGGTATATATCTACTCAAATAATTTATTTAAAAGAACATTGGTTTTCTGAGTATAGATGCCTATACCTAAAATAATATTGCAAGTGCTGCAGTTGTGTTTTTAAAAATGTTCAATCAATATCATCATTAAGTCAATTTTTGGAAATCATCCCCTCATGTCTCAAGGGAGAGAATCAGCCACCCCTTTTAAGTATAATTCTTTTCTGGTGTCATTACACGTTCTATCTTAGTTTTTTATCTAAAAGGAATAGTCCAGTCAAAATAGACATAAAAATGTGCAAACCTAGCCAAAATTCCGATAAGGCTGAAAATTGGTATAGACCTTCCTTTTGACATAACAAATCAGCTGCGAAAAGTCCTTGTCAATCCCACACGAGCATAAAAAGTTATTCAAGGTCAAGTGTCGAAAAAAATGGTTTTTCACCTATAACTTTCAAACGGTAAATGCTATTGAAAAGTAGTATAAGTAAATTTTATAGATCAGGCAATTTTCTACAAAAAATATTAACACACATTTTTTGGTAAGACAGATGGTTTAGGAAATATAGCTGTTTTAAAAATGGTAAATTGACGAAAATATCGGTTTTTCGAGTATATCTCCTTAACGGTAAATAATTTCGGAAAGTGTTTCAAGTAACGTTTGTAGACCATTTGACACTTTACAAGAAAATATTAAGAAAAAAATCCAAAAATGTACCGTTACAAAGATATAATTATTTTAAGAATTTGGTCAAATGCCAAAAATAACGGTTTTCTGATTATTTGTAGACGTTAAAATATTCAGCTTAAAAGATGGTTACACTGTTTCCTTACGAGTGGCCGGTTACAAGATATTGCGATTTCAAAATGGCCAAATGTCGAAAATATATAAGTTTCACGTATAACTCTTAAGCATAGTACGCAGCTGAAGTGAAACGAAAATTCTCATACAAAAATTGACACAACGAAATCGTAGACGAAAAATTTCGTAGTAATTTTTGTTATGAAGTACGCAGTTCGACAGTGAAATGTCAATAAAACAGAAAATCCTAGCAGATACTCGAACCAGGTCTCCACTTATTTTTCGTACACAATTAATTGATCGGAACATTATTTCAGACGAAAATTTGACAGCTTGTTATATTTTGCTGCTGAATTTCATTTGAAAATGATAATGGAAGAAAATACCGTCGAAACGAACTGCAGAACACAATTATTTGGAACCTTAGCACCACAACGGACGATAGAAAACAAAAAAAAACAAGAATTCACATCAGACTAGAAAAAAAAAATTGACTTAAGATTTTGAACTGTTTTTTTTTTAAATTTATTTTGACATCTTTCTGATAAAACTCTCCCTATTTTTTTCGCAATCACTTCGTTTCTGATTTCGTTCTCGAGTTGGAGACCCCAGAAAATTTTCGTTTCACTTCAGCTGCGTACTAGGCTTTAAGCTATCATAAAGTACTTTATGCAGAATTTGTACATAATGTGGTGTTCTACCAGAAAAAAAAAAAAAAAATTCTAAAATGTATCAATCAATAGATATAGTTATTTTAAGAATGGGAGCGCTACGATATCCCGCAAACCAGAATCTCGAATAACGAAATCTCGCATTTTTTTAAAAATCTCGAATAACGAAATCTCGCAAATTAAAAATCTTGTTTTTCATAATCTCGCAATTACAAAATCTCGCTTTTTACAATCTCGCATTTACATCTTGAACCTAAAAATCTCGCAAATTTCAACCAAAATCTCGCAATTTAAAATCTCGCAAATCAAAATCTCGCAACTTCAAATTTCACAGCAACGAATCGCACACGGATTTTAGAAATTTGTCTTTTTTTTTGAGAATATACCTACCCAAGAGCACTTTGGATAATTTTTCTTTCCAAATAATAACTATACCCGTCAATACAAAAATGTGTACATCCTTTATTACTGTTAATAACCTCTATAATCATTTTGGTTGTCTTTTACGCATTTATAATGGAACTTAAATTATTTTCTTGTTCAAGGCCAAATACGCGTAATGCGATTTGCACATGACATTTTACAACTGGATATACTATCTCTATGTTCTCTCTCCTTCTTGTTCTTTTGAAAACAATAATATTGAAAAATCAAAAGCTCAAATTGATAAATAACAGTGTGGTCTAAAAGTACCCAGGCACTGGATTATATGTTTTGCAGTACGTAGGATATCTCGCAAAATTGAGTTGCATTGCAACAAATACATTTTTTTTAAATCAAAATCTCGCAAATTGAAATCTCGCGCGAGATTTTAATTTGCGAGATTTTGATAAAAAAAATGTATTTGTTGCAATGCAATTCAATTTTGCGAGATTTTGATATGCGAGATTTTAGTTTGCGGGATTTCGTTATTGCGAGATTATGAAAAGCGGGATTTTGTAATTGCGGGATTATGAAAAGCGAGATTTTGTAATTGCGAGATTTCGTTATGCGAGATTTCGAATGCGAGATTTTGATTTGCGAGATTTCGAAGCCAACCCTTTAAGAATTTGGTCAAAATTCACTCTTTTCCACACCATATCATGCAGAAAATGATTATTTTTCATTTTTTAAAATTCAATACCTTGTGCATTATTGCTTGGGTAGGATTAATTTTGTAGGCAATTTTATAGTCTTCAAACTGAGCATATACTGACTTTAGACAACTTCGTCATTTTCGAGTAAAAGGGAAAAAATCAGTGTTATTAACTTTTTATAAAAACTTAAAATAATTATATCGTTTAAATTGTAAGTTTTAGAAAAAAAATTTTTTTTGTTTCTTGTAGAGTATCACATTATCTACAAACTTAGCTCGAATTACTTTTTGATAACATTCACCGTTTAGGAGTTGTAGATGAAAATCCTATATTTTCGACATTTTGACCTTTTTAAATCGCAATATTTTTTGACCAATCAATGGTATGAGTTAAAATTTTACTTTTTATTAGGTCGTGCATTTCAATCTTTACAATCTCAATCTAAATTTTTTTTTGAATAACATAGCCATTTAAAAGTAAAAATTAAAAAACCGTTATTTTTGAATTTTGACCAAATTCTTAAAATAACTATATCTGTTGATTGATACATTTTAGAAAAAAAAATTTTTTTTTTCTGGTAGAACACCACATTATGTACAAACTCTGCATAAAGTACTTTATGATAGCGCGTTTACCGTTTAAGAGTTATACGTGAAAATTCTATATTTTCGACATTTGGCCATTTTGAAATCGCAATATCTTGTAACCGGCCACTCGTAAGGAAACAGTGTAATAATCTTTTAAGCTGAATATTTTAACGTCTACAAATAGGGCGTACATTGAATTTGGACAACTTTGTCATTTACGAGTAATAATCAGAAAACCGTTATTTTTGGCATTTGACCAAATTCTTAAAATAATTATATCTTTTTAACGGTACATTTTTGGATTTTTTTCTTAATATTTTCTTGTAAAATGTCAAATGGTCTACAAACGTTACTTGAAACACTTTCCGAAATTATTTACCGTTAAGGAGATATACCCGAAAAACCGATATTTTCGTCAATTTACCATTTTTAAAACAGCTATATTTCCTAAACCACCTGTCTTACCAAAAAATGTGTGTTAATATTTTTTGTAGAAAATTGCCTGATCTATAAAATTTACTCGCACTACTTTTCAATAGCATTTATGTTGAAAGTTATAGGTGAAAAACCATTTTTTTCGACACTTGACCTTGAATAACTTTTTATGCTCGTGTGGGATTGACAAGGACTTTTCGCAGCTGATTTGTTATGTCAAAAGGAAGGTCTATACCAATTTTCAGCCTTATCGGAATTTTGGCTAGGTCAAATGTCTATTTTGACTGGACTAGAATCACTCAGAAAATGGGGGGAGAGTACAATAACTTTGGCATCAAGCTATGATAACGGTTTTTTTGTTGAACAGCTTAATACAATAATTTTTATTATGGGTGAGGGGGGATATTTAATAAAAAGAATACTAAAAATGGAAAAAAAATATTTAAAAATAACGGTTACACTTACAACTATGTAAGTATTGTACCTTTTTTTAAAGCTAATACTCTGTTCTATTAATTAGTTTTTAAATTAAGTGAAATCTATGCATAGTTTAAAAAAAAAAAACGGGTTTTAAACTCAAAATTTGTGGAAAAAAAAAATAAGAAGAAGGTTTAAAGTGTAATTTTTCAATTACATACATATTCACCCCGATTACAGAATCCGACGAATGAGCTGCGCAGGGAATCTGACTCAATTTTGACATTTTTACCATGAACCAAATGTCAAATTTGAATCAGATTCCCTGCGCAGCTCATTCGTCGGATTCTGTAATCAGGGTGATTATATTTTCTAAAATTGTGCCTACGTAATTAAGGAGGTACTGATTTGACGAAAATATTCGATATTGTTATAGGTGCGGTAAAACCCGAATAAGTAATTCTATTTCTTGAGAACCAACATTTTGAAGAATTTTCCATATAAAACTGATCTTATGAGTACATTTCGCTTAACTACATTCCGCACTCAATTGCCTCTAACTTTCTATACATTTTTTATATTGACCCTGAAAATACTGCTATTGATAAGTCCAAAAATTTTTTAGCTACCTATGAATTAAATTGATAGCGCATCAATGCACTTTCTAATGTCATATTTTTTAAATTTAAAAAAAGTTTTAGGCAGTTAACCGTTTTTTTTTTTGTTTGGCAACGAGAGATAAGTGCTTTGTGCACCTAAGCTGGTTTTTATAACTGCGTAGCCCCCATAAATACCTCCAAGACATTTATGGTGAGGCAGTTATCCTGGTTTTACTGTACCTAATATTATAATTTTAAATTCAAGCTGAATATGCCATACATATGCCTAGATGCCTTAATTTGAATTTTCAACTTTTTTTCAGTTTCTTATTTCTTTTCAGTCAGATACCATTCCTCGCGTTCCGATGTTTATTCGCTTTGTTATCTAGTTAAGTATATAAAAAATTTCGAGATAACTTGAGTTATTGTTGTATCAGCGGTCATCAGGTTCCGAAAAAGCATACCTACAATGATCTTCCTTTCAGCCTTACATGTAATTCACGTAGATACCTACATACGCAACCTTAACTATCTGAAAAATGTCACTAATTTTTTATTTTAAAAACATTTGCATTTGTAATGGTTATTTTTAATAAAAATTGGTAATTGAAAATGTTGAAATTTAGAAAGTTGTTCGTTTAAGAAAAAGCAACTAAAGACACTGTGACCTTTTAGAGAACTTAATTCATTTTATCTAGGATAGGTACTTACCTAGTTGGTTAAATATGAAATATCGTGTTACTATTTAAGTACCACCTTAGTTACCTATAACATCTCAGTTTCAAAAAAAATGCCTGCATACCTACCTATATAAAATGTTCTCTTAGAAACTAAGCTAAGACCGACTTCTCACAGAGATTTTATTTGTGAAGTGTGTGATACCTACTTCCACGATCCACGCTATGTAAATGAATAATGGGTGATAATGAAGGGTGGTCGTATCACCTTGGTCTAGGGCTCACTAGATCCAGCATTAACAAATACCTATCTTAAAATCCAGTGCAATTATGTAAAGATCGTGCCAAACTTTGTTCATAATGAACATTTTTAAGTTTTATAAACCCTTTACAAAGTAGGTACCTAAATATCCCTCAAACCTACATATTTTTTGTAGGTACCTACCTTTAAGTATTGGTTTTAATTCATTTTGATTCAATCTCGATGTAAATGATAGGTTTTTGAAATGTTTCATGAATGGTACCTACATACTATTAAGTACTTATGTACCTTGTACCTACTACCTATACATTATTATAATATGTTTTAACTACAGAATAATTTTGAAATGCAATATTTTTGCATTCAAATATTCTTAAGCTTGAGTATACCCAACCTTTCCCTTAAGAGGTCGGAAACCCACTAAATACTAAAATCAAAACTTTACATAGTTGAATATAGTAATAGTAAATCCTTTATTTTGATCAAAGAAAGCCGTGCAGGAGGCGGAGCTAAAATAAAAATCAACTAATCAACGCATAGATATTTAAAAAAATTGCTATGTAGGTATGTAGGTGTAATTTTTAAAAGAATTTCATTTGCTTGTTTGTTTTAAAGAAGTAGAATATGTGTGAGCTATGATTTGTATGTGTTAGTTTAATTTTCCTCAATGATTTATATCAAAAAGAATTCGCGACCTGATTGGTTAAATTATATTTATTATATAATAAGAATGTTACAAAATGGTATAAGTAAGGGATATAATGTCTCCAAGAAAATGAATGGAAGATTTGAAAGGGGGGATGGAAAATGTTATTATTTCAAATGACCTAGTTCCGTAGAAAGTCTACACGGTTTTGCATATTCAGCACTAGATTTCAAGGTGAAACCATGGAGCCCAAAATTTAAGATTGAAACAATAAATGAGCCCATAAGAAGCACTAAGTTTCTGCATCATTAGATTTTTGAATTTCCTTTGTGTTGGAAGCAGCTTCATACAAGTGACGTCATCATAATTCGGTTTTTTGTCTGTAAAAACCAAACCGTTGGGGATAGAAGAACAAAATTTTATAATCTCTCAAATTACTTAGTTTTACGTCTTATACACTTTTTTATTTTTTTTCAAAGGTCGTATATAAAAAGTCTACGCAGCCGCTTGATATCGAGCGGGTTTTAAGTGGTAAGGATAGGCTTGAGGAGCTTGAAGTTCCGCCACTTGAGGAGCCCAAAATTAGCATCAAATTATTGCATCATTGGTTTTTTGAAATTTTGTGTATTAAGTTGTGGTGGACGCAGCTTGACGTCAAGCTGGGTCCCCCACCAGTTTGAGGGGGAAGGGAATTTAGTACCGGGACGGGATTGCGGTACTAAATTATCATTAATTGAGCATCAAATTATTGCATCATTACATTTTTGAATTTCCGTTGTGGTGAAAAGTCTACACAGCTCGCTTGATATCGGGCTGCTTTTAAGTGGTAAGGATGGACTTGAGGAGCTTGAAGTTCCGCCACTTGAGGAGCCCGAAATTAGCATCAAATTATTGCATCATTAGTTTCTTGAAATTTTGTGTATTAAGGTGTGGTGGACGCAGCTTGACGTCAAGCTGGGTCCCCCACAAGTTTGAGGGGGAAGGGAATTTAGTACCGCGGCGGGATTGCGGTACTAAATTAGCATCAAATGAGCATCAAATTATTGCATCATTACATTTCTGAATTTCCAATGTGGTGGACGCAGCTTGACGGACCTGGCAATCTAAGTGGAGGCAATCTCAAATCGGGTCCTTTTTCTTTATATGAAGCGGCCTGTCTTTATTATTAGTTAGTCTATGATAATACTCAAAAACGGCTTCACAACTCTTAGAAAAATTAAATTAATTACTTTTAGTAAAGGTTACTTATTGGTGCAAAACCATTTTTCAAAAAATAGTTATAAATAATGGTACCTCCTCAAGAACCAATTATTTGATATTCAATTTTTAGACAAATATTCAAATAATTATAATAAATTTGTCAATGCAGTAGTTTCTAAGAAATGTACATAGGCAGCCCAACTAACATTTCAGCTTCGGTTCGGCCTAACTGAATAGGCTTTCTGATTTCCTTAAGACATTTGTAAAATTTCGTTAAGCATAAAAAGGACAATATTATAGAACTTCGAAAATGATTTCGGAAAATCTTCTTGGAGGCCCCGTACGCAGATCTTTTAAAAGCTTCAAATTCTATACGATCCATAAGAAGTTTTAACGAGCGCTATTCGAAATCTTAGTGAAATTATGGTTTTGACAGATAGCTTCAGAAATGTTTCTATAAAAGTAAACACGCAAGTGTAATAGAAAGTCTTATAATAGCTATTAGAAGCCAACAATACTGCTCTTACAGAGGTTGTAGGAAAATGGGGGAAAAAATATAATTCTTTTTACTTTCAATTTCTTTTTAGTGATTCTTACCGCATTTAATGTTTGTTAAACCTGAAACTATTATTTGTTTTCAATTATTTGTAAATTAATGAATTGGAAATAATTATAAAACACAAAGATTATTACACGGAACTCCTGCGTAAGAGTCCATCACTCTACCCACTCAGCCATCTTAGATATAAAATGGAAGATGCAAAAACTTAATCAGTATTTTCCAGTCCTACATGCTGGCTCCACTAGACATGAACGATGTCCAACATCCAAACCACAATCCAATCAGCAAATTGATTTTTATGGATATGTCACTGCACGGACATGGATTTTTGAGACTCCATTGTTTTTTTTTTAAACATGTTCATAATCCAACCATGGCTCATGCCCAGTGGAGCCACCATGTTAATAACAAATTTGTAACCCATTCACACAAAGAAACAAGATGTACAAGATTTTTTTTCAAATCGTTTGTTTATTATTGAAATTAAAATCTGAAGAACTGAGTGGCTGTTTTTAAATTCAATCGCCCATTGCCTGAGGTTAAGTCTAAGCTTTTGATTTTTTCATCTTCGTCATCGCTTTCTTGAAAACATTAATCATTAAACTCGTGTGTGTTATCCCTCATAAAAGTTTCGCCTCTCATGTTGGTAGTGGGGTTCATATCTAAGTACAGAATGAATATTTATATTTGAAAGAAAATTATAAACAGAGAAACAATGAAACACACTTAAATCTTCTGGCTCTGGAGATATTTGTTTTATCGATGAAAGACTTATTTAATCTGAACTTTCTTGCCGTCACGTCCCGTTGTCTTTCATTTGCATTCTTTTGAAGATCTAAGTTACGAGCTCTCTGGAGTATTAAGAAACGTCTCACCGCAAGAGATCTATAATAATTTCCCGACTTTTAAATTTTTTCCACGAAGTAGACATATTCACGCAAAAAAAATTTCCCAAACAATTTATTTATTCAATAAACGAAAATTTATCAATGACTTCATTAAAATGACTTTGACAGATTTGAGTCTCTTTAGCATAGACTGACATTTTCTATTATGGTTCGTTAATAAAGTTTGAGAAGTCTCTGCGAAGTATTCGATAAGGCTTCCAGCAAATTGTAACCGAAACCTTTTAAAGACAAAGTGACAGGAGCTTCAATTAAATTACTCTATACAATCTTTATAAAGTGACAGCTTCATGTTTCTTCGTTAATGTTATTAACAGAGGTCTATCCGAAACAAAGACGCTAGACTCGTTTAATTTTCTTAAACTTTCAAACGACTTTAAAGAAGCAGTTATTGAAATCATGACTTCTATTAGAAATTTATTTTTGATGAAAGCTTTATTGAAGCTTTATACATATCCAGACTTGCAGCATATCGATATTTCTAAGCTAATAGAAACTGAAATGTTAGCTGGGAGGGGCAGGGCACAAGCTTATCCTTGGGATGGTTAAAATCACTTGAAGGCGGAAGGAAGAACTGGAGGTGGCGATCAATGGTACGGCGCACAGTGGTTCCTTTCTATGAACCAAGAGGAAAAAATTCTTTAAAATCCAAACGGAGCAACCGATCTTATTGAAATTTGATATGTAGTATCAATGGGACAAGTTCTCATCATGATAAAAAATTATGAGTCTAACTGAAAAATTAAGAGTAGGTACTTACCAACAGTTTATAATGCAAAAACTTCTTTTTCATTGTTCTAACAAACTCTATCTTTTTCTATAGAAAAGGTATAGGTAGTAGATAGATAGATAAATTCTTTATTTTTTCCAAAAAAAAGTTTAACAACGTCTGCCTGATATGACATTTCTTACTAAAAATAATATAAAAAGTAATGGAAGTATAGTAAATAAAGTGTTTAAAAATAAATAACCAGATTCCATAAATATCGTAGCAATAATACTACAAGATCTTACGATGTAAGTCTTTATATTTTGATTTATTTTCATGTGAAAAAGAAAAAATTAATGCAATAAGCTCTGTGCCTCTTCACTTAGTGGAACGGAATCTTTTGTTCTTAGTTCACCTGCAGATTTGTTATTTTAGGATCCGATGAGGCGATGATAAAAGCATCATATGAATGACATTCTCATTAGTTGCCAAACGGGAACACTTCCTCGTGTTGTGAATTCTGTAGTGTCTATAGTCTTTCTTTCTGCTTTCTTGTGCTTTCTCAGAAAGCGATCCTACAGGTAATGCTGCTGATTTTACATATTATTTCAGCTCCTTGGAATAAAATTTTGTGAACCGTAGCTGGCATATAATACCAAGAGTACAAATCAAGGGCCAAAATAGCTGTTTCCTGAGTATAAGCTCCAAACTTATCTGGATCAATAGGAAAAGTGCTGCAAATAGCTTCCAAAATCACACTTAGTGTTTTAATGAGATTTAAATCATTTTTTGTTATATCTGCCGTTTAAGTTGGGTTTCAAAAAAATCGTCGTGAGGTGTTGCCGTCGTTGGTTGTACCCACTCCTTGCTTAACAATATCCACCTTTATGCCTACTTTTTCAAGAAATTCCCTTTGGATGCGTTTTTTTGTTTCTTGTTTTATATCTAGAATAGATTTAAAACTTAAATTGTAACTCAAATGTAATATATACTCCATGAAACGAATGCGAGCAGGTAATGGAGACATTCCTAATTGAAAGGATTCTTGATTTGATGGCTTTGCTTGTAGTCTAGTTAAATTGTTCATTTCTGTCGGCTTTGCGCACCACAAATAACACAATTGCTTGACGAAGATGTGTTCCTCACTGCCTGGGCCACCTTACCATCTATCATAGTTAAATGTAATTGATGTTTTACCTTAATAACATGAGAATCGATATTTATGATGGTTTCATGTAAATTTTCAAACTCGTTTTCTACTCGCGTTTTTTCTTCTCGTATGAAATCAAGGCTTTCTTTTTTGAATTGAAATTTTAATGGTCTACAAAAGCGTGTCGAAGAAGGCCGAGGATTTTTCCAAATTTCGCATTTTGAAACTGTACTGTTTAATTGTAATGGTACAGTTGATGTCATAAATAAATTGGAATCGGATAAATCTAAATCTTCATCTGAAAATTTTTGCTTGAACTCACTCTGGCCCGAAGACCCATCACAACCCCATTTAGTCACAAGCGTAAGATTAAAGCTGTTATGTGCTATGATTTCATTAGCCTCTTTTTTATTGATAATTCTCTTAGCTGTGTAGTCAAGTAAGTCTTGTAACGGAATTTGAGCATAGGTTTCTGCTATTTCAATAATTTTATCAGGATAACACTGCATTTTTGATTGTAAAATTATTTTATATGACGGAAATATATTGGGGCCAATATCGTCAGTTGCTTTTTTAATAACCTCATACTAATATTTTGTTAGTTTTGTTTTAATTATAAGAGCTAAGGTCGTGTGGGGACTGAAAAATGAATGAAGAGAAGTGGGCAAAGAAGAAGCGGCAGGGCTTATTAGATTTTGGGATGTTGTTGCTCTTAATTCCCGTATTTTTTTTTTTTTTTTTTTTTTTTTGGCACAGCACTCTTCAAAAACACTTTAATCGGTCTTCCACTTGTACCCGCACTTGACTCGTTTAAATGAGACTCAACATCGTTTTGTTTAATACTTACTGAAAAGTTTCCCTTTATTCATTCCTTATGTTTAGTTAAATAAAATGCACGACTGGGTCGCACGTACTTGCTTTTATGTTCAAGACACTGCGAGTTTTAGAAAATTGTATATACAAACATGGAAATTATGAGAGAAAAATGTAGAAAAGCATGAAATACGACATTTAAATTAGCTAAAACAACTCTTTTGACAGTTTGAGGTGAAAAAAAAGTATGCCATCTTAATTCATGATGGAATATGATTGTATGGGAAAAAAAATTTTAAAATCGTTGGAGCGGTTTTTTTTTTTTAATTAATTTTTTATGTATAAAAATCTTAAAAAATTTTTAAGAACAAATTTTGGTATGCAGATTTAAATAATATATTTATGTAAATATAAAAACAAAATTTGAAAAAAAATTGTCAACCCTTTTATGAGATATCGAATTTTCAAAAAAAAAGTTTGAAACTTTTTTTAAAAATCCAAAAACTTTTTTTTTGAAAATTTTGATATGCAATATTATTTAATCTTATCTGAAATTTGTATATAAGAAAATTCATTTAAATCCGTTAAGCTGATAACGAGAAAACTCAAAATAAAAAAATACGTTCTATGACAGTTACTACTAATAGTTGCAATGTGTAAAATTTTATTATCTTTAATGGTAGATCGTACTAGTTTTAGTATATGAAGAAAGTTTAATGAAAATCGTAGGAGTCGTTTTCAAGCAAAAAAATATTTTCCTTTGCAGTTTTCTCACTTTTGTATGGAAGGTACCGTTATTTTTTCAAAAATGTAAAATTTTTTCTAAAAATATTTTAGAGAGTACTAAAAAAGTCTTAAATATCGAGTTTCAAAAAAATCTATGATGACATTTTCGAAATATTTGATTTTCCAAAAAAAAATTTGAAATATTTTTTAAAAATCCAAAAAATATTTTTTCAAAAATGTTGGTACACAAAACTATTGGAATTTTTTCGAAGCTTCTGTATAAAAAAAATAATTAAAATCGGTCATACCATTTTGAAGAAAATCAAAAATTAAAAAAATGGTTCCTTGGGAGGTATCATTAATAACCATTTTTGAAAAATGGTTTTCCACCCAAAGAAAGCCTTTACTAAAATAAATTTATTGAATTCTTTTTAAGAAAAGTTGTCGAGCCGTTTTTGAGAAAAATACGATTATGTAAATTTGCCAAAAAAAAATGTATGGCAGGTACCGTTATTTTTGGTTCTAAAAAAAAAAAAAGAAAAAAACGTGTCGGCAGAATCACCAAAAACCACTATGTACCAAGTTTGAAGAAAATCGATCAAGCCGCTTAGGCTGTAGTCGAACAGACAGACAGACAGACAGACAGACAGAATTGTGCCACCCACTTTTTTGGTGTTCTCTATCATCGTAATATCATGTTTGATTGTTATCTCAAAATTTTTTTTTAGCACGAATCCAAAACTTGCCTTATAGTACCTACATATGTATAATCGCAAGTAAAAATTTGATTTAATGTTACGAATGGTCTTATAATTTTTTTTAAATTAGGTAGGAATCTTTTTTTTATTTCAAATATAATCTGTGTAATTTGATATGGTTTTAAAAAACTATACCTTTCATTCAAAAAGTCTCCTAATGAATTTACACTTTTGGTAAAAAAAAAAATCACACAACACTTTATTTTCAATGACAAAATTAGTCATTCTGGCGCTATCTTAATTGATATTGACTTACCCAAAGCTCAAAAGCAACTGCAACGATGGCTTTATTGATCTTCTATTATTAAAACAACTAGTTCAAACAAAATAGCTTTGTAACGGTAGAAACAAACGCTTATTTCGTTTGCAGTTTGTGTATCACGTGTTGTTCTTGTTACACTTAAAAGCTTCTTGACGGCAAAGTGACTAAAAGTGACCTTTTGTTTTAATATGACACTTAGTATTAGAGGCTTGCTCCTCTACAGTTAGCAACGCTTAGCTCTTCTTTAATAGACCAATAAAAAGCAAGAATGACTGGTTTCAGAGGGTGCTCCAGCTGAAACTCATATTTTTTACATAGATACACAAAATTGAAAAACGGTAAATGCAATATACAAATATACATTTAATAAAAAAATATATTTTTTATTTCAACCTAAAGCGCCCTCTGTTTCAAGAAATATACATATCAAAACTACTGAAAAAAAAACTTTAAATTTCTGAATATAGAAAGTAGCTACTTTGTGATAACTGTACTTCGGACTTGAGGCATATAAAAATACAAAATTAACGGTTTTCTTTATTTTTATATATGAACAATCAAAAAACCATATTGAATTTGCCATGCAAAATTCTTTCAAAATAGGGGTTTTTTCCACTTGGGAACCACTGTGCGGCGGCGCGGCGTCGCACAGTGTGGGAATTCGCTCATCTAGCGGAATTAAATTAATAGCGCTTACAAGTTAAGGTTTTTGATAATTTTTTTTTGCAAGATTTATCATAAATATGTGGACAATGAAATTTAAGGATAATTATTTATATACTTGGCTAAATTTTTCATGTACAGAGCTCTGAAAGTACAAGACTTTTGCACTTTGGTGGACCCATTTTGACAAATGAAATACGGTCACAAAAAATAGCTTTTTTAAAATTTTTTGGATAAGATTCACTATGCATATATACAATAATAAATATAACTACAATTTTTTAAATAATGTAAGCAAATTTTTGATATACAGAGCTTGGAAAGTACACGTTTTTTGCACATTGGTAGACCCTCTTAAAAAAATGAATTTGCTCCAAAATAAGCTTTTTTTAATTTTTTTTTGTAAAATTTATAATGAATACATACAAAAATGAAATTATTCTACAGAAATTTATATTCTTTGGCAAATTTTTGACGAACGGAGCTCTGAAAGTACGCGTTTTATGCACTAAGCTTTTTATCAAAATGAGTTGCTTCTTCGAAAAAATTGCCATGATCTATTTTGTGTCAAATTTTATGAGCTAAAATATTATTTCATTTTTGATTTTGAACAAATTAATTGTTTTCGAGATATTTACAAGAAAACTGAACTTTGTACAGAACCAAAAGTTTAATTTTGAACCGCTATAGCTTCAATATTCTTAAACTTACAAAGTTAATAGTTAATCGCCCATTGTGTTCCTTATTTTTGGAGGCACCCTAATAACTTGGATTTATAATGAGAAGATGTACCCAAACAAAACCCTGCATACAAAAATTACAGCCGATAAATGCTTTTTAAGTAGGTACATTTTTCGGCCTAAGTTGCTACACCAGGAAGTTCTTATTCATTTTACACTTAATCTATCGATTATATAAAAAAGCGTATGCCCATCCTTACTTTGTTAGTATCATATGAGCTACTATTTTTGTTCTTTGCATTTTTTCAAAAAAAAAAAATAGTTTCCAAGAAATTATCAAAAAAAATTTACTTTACCCCTTTTCGACCCCCCTTAATATTTTAGCCCTGGCCCAAATTTAGGGTTCTTTTTAGAAAATGCTTAGAATGTCAAAACAAAGCTCTCCACCAAAATTCAACTTTGTCGGAATTTTTTCTCAGTGAAAGTCTAATTTGTCCCCGTTTTATTTTTTTTGAAAGCCAATTCGAAAATGAAAAATAAATGTATGGGTGTCGCACCTACGCGCAGCAACTTAAAGCTCTAAATGACAGCTGACATATCAGGCTTTCAAATGCATGAAGTCTCTTATCCGAACAACACTGAATACTTAAAGTTTTTCTCTCGTGAATACAGAAATTGAATAAAAATGGCCCCTTTTTTAATCCCATCCACCAACAGATAGATTTAAACTCCAAAAGGACTGTAATTTTACTTAATTTTCAATTCCCTGATATGGCATCTATTAAATCAAAACAAAACTTTCAATAAAAAATGCACCAAGCACTCATAAAAAAAGATATTTCAAAACTACCTTCTCAAGCCGATTTTCTTTGAATTTATCACCAATCGCAACTTTAAAGGCGATTATTTTTATTTTACATAACTCCCACTTAAAATTTCTTTCATAATCGCTAAGAAGAAGCTTTAAGCTACAAGCAAAACAAGTTCTTACATCAGTTTGTCGCAGTCATTTTTTGAATTAAATTCCGCTAGATTAGCGAATTCCCACACTGTGCGTCGGCGTGATAGTCTGGTGGTGGAAGATCCTATTTTGAAAGTGCAACGGCAGCAGCAAGAATTGTCTGTAATCCCATATTGGGCGGCTTCAAAAGGCGTCTGCTTTCCCATAGTGGGCAGCCTCGATCAGTTATGTGTTTGACCATACAAAGGGTGGGTGTGCCTGTCAAATCTGAGTTTATGTATGATTAATCGTATCGGAAAACACCATGGTGGAAGGTTTTATGCTTATACATGAAATATGAAAACAACTGGAAATGAGTCCCCAAGAGGTAACCATTTTATGGAGAATCCTTATGCAGCCTCGGCTGCTGTAAACCGCACATCGGATTTGGGAGTGTGGCATCTTTCGTGTACCATAATCAATCAAGACGCCATAATAATAAATGAATTGTCAACAAATAGAAGTCTTTCAAGAAACGCAAATGTTACTTTTGGTTACCACATACGTACGAAAATCGGAGCATGGAACGTTCGATTCTTGAGCGAAGGTAAGTACGAGCAGGTTGAGCGTGAAATGCTTCACCTAAAGATCATTATCCTGGGCATTAGCGAAACTAAGGGGAGAGGAAGAGCTGAATACAGTTCTGACACTGGACAAACGAAAATGCTGTATTCCGGTTCTGAGGAGGATGAAAGAGAGGGTGAGCAAAGACTACATGGTGTTGGAATTATGTTGAACGAAGACGCAAGGCGTAGTCTTATTTCCTGGAAGCCCATTTCTGCTAGATTAATGACATCAGGATTTCGTTCAAAGATTCCTAACATAATAATTATAGTGCTACGCCCCCACAAATGAATCGACCGAGGACGACAAAACCAAGTTCTATCTTAACTCGGTTTACAGGAGTGTTCCGAAAGCCGATATCATTGTCGTCATGGGAGACCTCAATGCCCAAGTCGGATCAGACAGTTCTGGTCTGGAAAGCGTGATGGGATAAAATGGCTTGGGTTCACGGAACGAAAATGGCGATTTGCTTGTCGACTTTTGTAACGCGAATAGTAGTGATATGTGGGACTGTATCTAAGCATAAGACGTGCAACAAAATTAGCTGGATGCATCTGGATGGTCAAACCGAAAACCAAATCCATCATTTATCATGATTCAGCAGCGATGGTGGAAGTCAATGTGTGATGTCCGCGGAGTATAAGAAATGCCGATGTGGGAAGCGACTACCATTTGGTTCTGATGAGTCTCAAACTACGAGCCGCTGCCGTACAAAAACCAGCTCATAATGCAGCAAGGAGCTCAAAATTCATTACGAATGCTTTCAATGACCCCAACATTTGTCGTAACTATGTCACCACCCTTAACGACAGAGCTTCGTCATTAAACGGAATCCAACATTCAACAATTGATGAGATATGGGGTGTAATAAAAAGTGTTTTTATGAAGGCTGGATCCGGAACTGTAACCAAGCGGACGAGAGATAGAGACTCTTGGATATCTCCCAAGACACCTGGCAATCGAACTTCGCAAATCGTTAAAAATGAAAATAAATGCCGAAGCAGATGCTCAACTAAAGGCAGCTTAATTGCAAAGCGAGTATCGCCTAGCCCATTAGGTAGTCTATTGCTGTGTGAGACGTGACAAGAGGGTGATGTTAGACGGCCTCGCAGAAAATGCGGAAAACGCTACAAGAAGAGGAGATATGAGGGAATTGTACCGAATATCCAAGGACGTTGTCGGGAAAAAAAGCAGCACCAATCATCCTGTAGTGGATGCGGATCGTTCACTTTTGGTATCAATTGAGAAGGACCATTTTTGTACCCTGATGCTAAATGAGGACTCCGTTGAGTGCTGAAGCCCCCAAACTAAATGAGATGCGCAGGTCCTATAGGGGTATTGGCAGCGAACATCAATAAATCTCCTCAAAAACAACAATGCGTCTGGACTTGACGAAGTATCAGCTGAATTTCTGAAAGCCGATCCCGTAATACTGGCTAGTATTTTACATCCGTCATTAATATTAATTAATCATTGCAACCTACTCCACAGCACTTTCATTCTGGTGTTTTAACTTTTTGGATAGAGATCGTATTTGCATTTCTGCATTCGATTTCAAGGTCATCCGGATTAATTGCTGCGTTGATACTGCAGCAGTTAATTATCCCCTTAGTAGGACGAAATTTCTGTATCATTAGATTTTTGAATTTCGTTTGTGGCAGTTTTATCTTGACGTCAAGATAGCACCGCCAGATAGTTCCACAAAGTTCCACAAGCCTGTTTGGGGACGAACGAGTGGGAGTAAAAAGTTGAGATGCACCTTTTTGAAAAACATTTGGAGAGACCTTCAATTTGAGACCACTTTTTTAATGTGCAATAATTTTTAGGTATTTTAAGTTTTTGGAATGCACTTTTCGAATGCATTTCAAGTTTAAGTTTGCAGCACTTAATTAACACCTAACTAGCACTTAACTATTGCATCATTAGATTTTTGAATTTCCGTTGTGGCGGTGCTATTTTGACGGACCTCAAATGTTCCTCTTTTAAAAAAGTTTAATTAATTTATTCAATGAAAAAAGAACGAATATGTTGTTTTCAACTTACATCTTTGGGCTAAATTTTGGGGGATTTTGTTGAATTTGGCTGTTTTGTGTGATTTTACGAACAGACCTATTGTGTCTGTATTTAGCAAGTAACAGCTCTGACGTTTTTTTCATTCCAACAATTGTTGGTGAAGAATTGTTTTAGACTTTATCTTTGACAAAAACCAAAAGAAAAGATTTAAATGGTGTTTTAAATCGCATTCTCTTTGCTGAAAATTGAAGTCTTCATTTCGAAAAATTATTCGTCCAAGAAATTTGTTACGCAAAAGAGCCATTGTTTCACGGGCATATGGCACCTTCCCGTTAAAAATAAACGTCACATCGCGTACGTCAGCGTCGTCGTAAAAGTTCATTGTATTCATCTGAGATTAAAAAAAAACGGTCCAAAGTGGTGTTGGATACCACGAAATTTCAACCACCCACTTAGCTGCAGCAGTGGTAATACTTTCGCCTAATCTTGGCTGATGGACTAATTGAAGTTCTCACTTCTCACACCACTTGCCTGAACGAGACGATCAAATTTATCGATTAAATTCACCACAGCTGGGTGTGAGACAGTTTTTGAAGGCGATCAAAAGCAGTACCTATACGAGCTTTACGAAACCTTAAAAAACGTTCTGCGAGTTATGTCGTTCCATAATAAATGACCATCTAGTTTTTTTCTAATTATAAGTGATCGCAGTGTTGTCAACATTAAGACAGTTTAAAATGCGAAATTTAATATGAAACTTCTTCTTCGAACACTCTGTTTATAAATATGTATATGATTTGACAACTGCATTGGAAAATGTTAAATGTATGGTTTAAAAACCAAATTGATTAATAAACATTCTGTACATTTACATAGTTAATAATTTTAACTTAACTTAATTAAGCAAAATATTTTTGTTTCTGATAGTAGCAGATCTAACAGGCTGTGAATCAATAGGTTCAAATAATTCAAAAAGTGCCACCCATGCCTTAAGAACATCCATTGTAACAAATTTAATTTAAAAACAAAAAAAAAAAGTCTTACAAACAAAAAAAACTAGAAATTAAGTTCAAAAGAGAATTGTTAAAAAAGGATAAAATGAAAACTGCTTGCTTTGGCTATCATCTGATAATTCTCTTTATAAAGCACTTTTAAAAATGACCTACTTACCGTTAAATCAATTTCAAACATGGAGAGTCATTATTTAAAAGCTCTCAAAAGCCACTTTTTTGTTTGTCCTTTCTGATGATGGTGGCCGACTATCCAGGTGGTTTGTCAATAAAAAGAGAGCTGCCATTGTTCATGCTTACCCGTATTTTGCTTAAAATCACCCATCTCCAACTATACACACAATGATTCTCATCCCTTCATCACCTTAAATATCATCATCAGTATTACCAACAAGGACACAGGTTTTGTGTTGATGGATTAAGGTAAATGTTTTATTTTTCAAGCTAGAATCTGGTTCATGGTCACACAATTCCTGTTTACGTTTTTTTTGTATTTTCTTTTGGTGGTGTTTGCTTTTCCAGGCAGTATTTTTATATTTTTTATTTTCTTTCTGCCCCGAATGGTATTCGCAGTTTTCATACCTAATCTGTCTTTATTGCTTCCTGTTTTTTTTTTCTCAAAGTTTATTTTTTTATTCTTGGTTTTTTTATATAGGGCTTGTGCTAATGTTGTTGTTGTAGAAATTCTAAGAAAAGTGATTAATAATAATAATCCTATAAGTACTATAGGTATAGGTATCCAAATTAATTTTCCTAATACAAATACGGATTAAGCGGATTTCTTGACACACTTCATCGAATCCCTACCGCCATTTTTATGATGAGCGATATACAATAATTATGTTAGTTTTACGGTGACGTGAAATAAGGACCAATTAAATAAAGCTAAATATCGTCGGTTCACTTTCAATGTCCCTATAATAACGGTGCAAAAGGTGACTTTATGGATTAAAAAAATGCATTTCATTCTCATTTTCTTGAACATTTTTTTCTGCACTTAGTGAGTTTTACCTTTGAACACACGATATAATAAATTTAGCCTTGTTTATTTTTTTTTTAAATATGGAAATAAGAAGAGGAAATTGAAATCCGTTGAACCCGCGAAGTGGGCCAGGCAGTTAATATTGAGTTGACCAATAAAACTGTTGAGACAAGCGATTGTCTGGTGCTTAAGGGAAGTATGTTTGGATTAACAACCCATTGAAATGGGCCATAAAACAGTTTGAATTTTTTTCGTGTGAACAATAAATATTGGTCAAGGTCAAGACCAATATTTATTGTGTAAGATCAATCAATCCGAAATTTAATTAAATATTGTGAAACAAGCCTTCAAATATTATTAAGTTATCAAAAAAAAAAACTTAAGTTAAAAAATGTGTTTCATTCACTTTGAATATTTTTGTATAATGATTCATCATTGAAACTCATCCTTGAAAATTTTAAATTTAATTTAAATTTAGGAAGTAAAATCATTTATTGTTTTGATGGACAAGACTTAATTAATATTTCTAGCCAAAAAAAAATTGAAATAGGCCAAACTTTCCACATACAAACACTTTTCTTATTTCAATGATTGAATTACCTTACCAATGATCATTTAAAATTAAAAGTAATTTTTTGTAGAAAGTTGGGCATATTTGAATTTTTTTTTTTTTTTTATTGACTAGTAAAATTAATTAAGTCTTGAGAACTATTTGTCCATCAAAATAATAATTGAAATAATTCTAAATATCTCAAATAAACAATTAAAGCTTCCATTGATGAGTTTCAATGATACTGGCGCTTGAAAATGCTATGTGTTTCAGCTATACGGACATGTAACCAAGTCGTGAATTTGTTTCCTTTTGAGACTGAGACCAGACCGAAACTATAGAGGAAACCGATATAGACACCGATACTTATACCGAAACGAGATCTTGTTATAAGAGACCGAGACGAGACGAGACTGACTTATACGAGATTGAGACCGTTACCGATACCGAGACGATACTCAAACTTTTCGATTTTAACGATACCGAGGTGATACTTAAAAAAGTTTGGTATCTTAGCCAGCGTTATTAAGCTTCAAGCAGAGCACATTTTGTCTCCTCTAAAGTTGATGAACCTAAATTTTTCTGCTGTGAAGGGAAGGTTTTTTACGATTTTTATCTAGAATTTTTAATTCTTCTTCACACAATTTTGTGAGAAATTCGATTATTTTGCAATTCCATAAGTGTGTTCTTAGTCCCAATTGAAGTCGAGGGCTTGTTTCTAATGAGTTATGTTCTTTTTCCTGCTGAATTCATTATTTTAATACATTTAGCGTTAAGGCCACTTGACTGCACGAATATGGATTGCCGATCAAGCACATGGTACGCGCTATCTGAACTTCACTAAATTCTGACACTTTTTTTTATAATAAGCGCGCACTAAAGGAGTTTTGAGTACCCTTAAAATGAATAAACACAGTGCGAGCGTTAGGAAAATAGGGAAGGATTCGAGAGGAGATACCGATGCACATTAGTTTTATAGTTCTAAATATCAAAATGCGAGGGAAATACAGAGCCAGGTTAAGCATTCCACATTCGGGTAGTGCGACTAAGAAAAGAATCTCTATACTTGACAGTGCGTCCGAAATTGGGCTCAAGGGTATATTGATGTGTATTCCTAGAAGTACGAGTATTACAGTGAAACTGCTTATGGGGAGGAATGCAACTGGCTATTTCACAAGAACACTGTTTGTTAAAACACCGATAAAATAAGGAAAGGCACGAAACATTTCGGCGGTGTTCGAGAGATGCAAATGTTTCCGGTATTCTTCTATCACCTATCATTTTCAACGCTCTATTTTGAATTCTATACAACAGACTTAAATGGGTCTTAGGATAGGAGCACCTGTCCAGATATGGGAGTTGTACTCAAGCTTTGGATGAATGAAGGCTTTATAGATTACAGCCAGATCAGAAGGGGAGAAAAATTTCTTACTTCTTCGAAGAAAACCTAAACATTTCGCAGCATTTTTGGCGACGTCAAATATGTGATCATACCCAGAACTGAAAGCTGTTCGGTTTCCTCGATGCAAGTGCCACTCATGCATAGTGGCAAAGGGGGTGGGTTTCGCTTTAACGACAGAAGACAGCATTGAGTTTTTGAAGCATTAAATTCTACGCGGTTTCTTATTCCCCATTGGACAATGCTGTTGAGATCAGAATTTAATGAGCTTATCATAAGCTGCCGTTCAAGTTCCACATCCGAAGAACAAGGAAGTGAATCTTGGAACGAATATGAAAAGCTGAGGGTACTGTCGTCTGCAAAACAGTTTAATGGATTAGAAGTTTCAGACAGAAGATCATTTATAAAAATAAGGAAGAGAGTCGGAGACAAAACGGAGCCCTGGGGCACACCAGAATTTATTTTATGAATATCAGACTTGAAACCATCCAACACAACTTGTATTGAATGGTCCGAAAGGTAATTTCTAATCCAACGAAGAAGAGATTCATCGATTCCAAATGCACGCATTTTCGATAAGAGAGCTTGATGCCAAACTCTATCAAACGCTTTTGAAATATCAAGCGCAATAATCTTACTTTCTCCAAAACGATGTAAAGATTTGTTCCACTGCTCGGTGAGATATACCATCAGATCACCAGTGGACCTATTGCTACGAAAGCCATACTGCCGGTCATTAGGAAGCTTCCGTTCTTCGAGATATATCTTAAGCTGATAATTAATCAGCGTTTCCATGACCTAGGAAAGAAGAGACGTAAGTGCAATTGGACGATAGTTAGAGGGAGAAGAAGATTCGCCTTTTTTAGGGACAGGCTGGACAAATGCTGTTTTTTATCCACTCGGAAAGAGACCAGTAGAATAGGAGAGATGGAAAAGCTTACGCAGTGGCTTTGCCAGCGTTGAAGAACACCTCTTCAGAACAATGGGAGGGATACTATCTGGACCAGCAGATTTGTGTATATCAAGATCCTTTAGAACTCTTGCCACTGCACGAGTGCGAAAGAATATTCGTCCCATGGAATCATTAACGCTCTCAAGTACAGGAAGAGTTGAGACACTCTCTGGCAGCGTCGAGTTAACAACAAACTGTGCTGCAAGCAAATTGGCGTTATGAATTGAGCTAACATAGGGAGTGTCATTGAAGACGAGTGTTAGAACCGAAGACGAAGTTGTGTTTCTAATGTTTTTTACAAATGACCAGTAATTTTTGCCTTAAATTCTGGTCATGCAAAACTTTGGTTCGTTGAATATGGCCGTTACAGGTCTTTCTAGCTTGTTTGAACTTTTTCCGGTTTTCCTCAGTAGGGTTGGCTTTATAACAACGGAAGCTTACTTCTCTTACCCTGATAACCTCTTTGCAGCTCAAATCAAACCATGAATTCTCTTTCGGTTTGATAGATTTTATCCTATGCGGGATAAAATTTCTCATTCCGTAAAGAATAAAGTTTGTGACCATATCTGCACTGGAGTCACTATCGAGGAAGCATAGTGACCAGAAGAAACTGTTGAGACCGTCCCAGTTGGCTTTCTCGTATTGCCAAACGGTTCTCTTAGGGGTTTTTTCTCTAACTGAGTTTTGATGGCACGAGAAATTGGCAGATATGACACAATGGTCTGATGAGCCTAGAGGTGATAATACACTTATCGTATATTTATCAGGGTCAGAGGTAAGAAACAAGTCTAGGGTGTTGGCGGTTTGACCTGTAACGTCAGGGATTCGAGTTGACTCGTCGACAAGCTGAGTTAGGTGGTTTAACTCAGCAAAGATCTCAACATACCTTCCTTCGGGTGTTGTCTGGCCAGAATAGCGAAGCCACGAAGAATTGTGTACATTGAAATCGCCCGCAATGACGATTTCAGTGTGAGGATAATGGGCAAAAATTCTTTGAATGGAGTCGGACAGAGCATCAAACTCGTTAAAAGTTGAATTTCTGTCCAAATTTGGGCTTCGATAAAGAAAACATGTGTGAATGATGTGCTTATTTACCGTAAATTTTAACCACATGAAATTTAAGTTTGTATTAGAACACAAACCATATTGTGGTTGGAGTTGGTATGCAACATCTTTTCTTATATAAACGGCAAGATCATGGTGGGGCAAGAATAATGGCACCAAATTATACCCATTAAGATTAAATTCCGAATGATCAGAATGTTCACCTATCTGGGTTTCACTTAGTGCCAAAACAGCTGGCCTGTTTTTTGCAGTATAGACGTATGCGGCATAAAAATTCTTCCTTAGTCCACGAATGTTGCTAAAATCGACCCTGAACCTACCAATCATCAAAATAAACAGAACTATCGAAAACTCAAGTCAGACAATCAACTATAAGATGAGTGTTTATTCAAGTTTCCAATCTGAACTTCACAATAACAATTTGCCACTAGTGTTATGCCTTAGTGACAAAATTGTACTGATCCGCCCCTGGATAACTAGAAAAAACAAACAGCTATCTATCTGACTTTTACTCAAATCAATAAATTTTGCCATTAGAAATGTTCCAGGAAACCTTTGATAAAATAAATCAAAAGAAAATCCAGGAGAAACGCAAAACATTCAAACTTGCGCAAAACATGGGGACTTTTTACAATTTCCTAAGGATGCCATGAGGAGGCTATATACCAAAATTCAGCTTTCCGCCATTTTTTTCAGAAGCAAAAAGCTTAAATGACTGGACTACTCGTATTTAGACCAAATCTCAATTTTTTATTAATTTCTAATCGTCTTAAGGATACAAACTACTATCTAAAATCATACATACGACTGAAGACTCCTCTGATAGTTCCAATCCATATATGACGCCATAAGTGCAAAAGTTGTGTAACCCATTTTTTGACATTTTTGATATTCTTGTCTCGTATTTTTACATTATTTATGCATCAAAAGTCATCAAAGCCAAAATTTTAAATTCTTAAATATTTAAGCTTTCCAAATATGTGACTTACCTATCCTCCTTAAATGTCAAATAAAAAAATTATTTAAGATCGATTAAAGATGAAAATTATGATCAACAAAAAAGTGGGTTACACCACTTCTGCACTCACAGCCTCATATATCCGATGAGTCCTCGTGGCTCGTGGCTTAAAATAGTCTCGAGGTTCTCACAAATTTTAAGTTTTAATGTTCTAACAATTTATCTTATGGTAAGTTTTCAAGGCACAGGTATACTTAGTTATTTCACGTCGACAGCCAAACGCAACATTGTTAAAAATCCAAACACAGAGTTGTTGTATTGAAATTATACACCCTTGTGTTGGTGTTTAATCGAATTCGCGCAAAACAAGTGTTTGAATGTTGGTCTTTTATTTTTCAGCTTCATGAGCAGTACGAATAGTTTGTCAATGAATGGTTTATTTTTATGCCTAGGTCAGTTACAAAACTCATAAAATTATTTTTTAAGTAGCCGCCAACGATCCTTAATTTTCTATTATGACGCCCTCAAATTTTGCGTTCAAGCATTTGTAAAGAGTTTTTAAAAAGTCCTAATACAGCTCTTTGTTAAATAAAAATATGTACATTGTACATACATTGTATATGTTAAGTATTTATATTGCCTCTCCTTCATGTTGATTTATTAAAAACGGAAAAATTTTTGAAAATAAAGTTTGAAATAAAATATGAAATCATAGCACAAATCTCTTTTTCATGAAAAGAAGAAAAAAAGCTTCTGAATCTGACTTCAGAATCGAAAATTGAATCTTTCACACATATAAAATCGGTCCTCCAGATTGGCGGCATTAAAAAAAAGGCCGTAAGATATGAGACCGACTTTAATTTCTACTTTGCATTTTGACATCTGACAGTTCCCACAAAATGATAGCTGTCACTTTTGACGTTATCAGATTTGTTACTGATACTGATATTTAATTGATGGAATGTGTTCAGGGTTGTCCACCGAATGTAAATCCAAGTTGGCGGGAGGGGGGACGCAAGCGTCAACCACCATTTTAGAAAACGAGTCGTCCAGTCCCGCCGTCCAGTCCCGCCAACTAGGATTTACATTTGGGGAGCACCCCAGAACATACTCCATCATGAAAATCAGTTCAATTTAAATTTAATTTAACACCCAATGGCTCAAGTAAAGCAATGAACCATCAAGGAGCCCCCGGTTTACTGACAAAAAATAATATTAAATTATGCGGAATAAAACGGACAGATTGGTATTGTGGCATAAATTAATTTTTTTTTTAAAGCAAACATGTCGCATAATGAAAACTCGGAAAATCTTAAAGTTTTTGGGTGAGCTAGAGTAGGCCTGGCGTAACTCGCCGTCACGGAAAAAATGTTGTTGTTCTCTTTTTTTGTCCTGCAGTTTAGTTAAATTACAAAAAAAATCTAATAATTATCGAAATTCTTGTTTAAGCAGTAATCTCTGGAGAAGGTAAATTTTGTTCCACAAAACCATCAACAAGTCTAGGTCAATGGTTTTGAGACACAAAATTTGGATTTTGTGAAAATGCTATTATTAAAGAATAAAACAAAAAATAAATCACTTCAGATTTTTTTCCACCTCCGCCACTTCTGCCTGACTTCTGCTAAATCGCGTGTCATATTGGTACTTTTAGATCTCTCATGGCTTATTAATAATGCCCTGGTTTTAAATTCTTGATACGACTTAAAAATTAAATAATTAAAAAACTATATTTTTTGCCACAAAAATATACAACTATTAATTTTATCATGTTTGATTGAATAAATTCTTAATTTGCTTTTTAATGCATTCCTCACCGCCACGTCCGTCATCGTCAGGTGCTTTGTGGTTCTTGTGTAGCCAATTAAATAATTCCATTTAGTTCTCAAATCCTTAATTGCCAATTTGCTCTGAATTAATACCTACTATTACAGTTGAAATTAAATATTTTCTTATTAAGCAAACGGTTTCATCTCAAACTTCTTGGGAAAGGTCTGTTTATTTTATAATAATAACTGTCCTATAGGTTTTCATAAGGCCGCCACTCAAATTTCAAATCCGCTTTAAGGGCTTTACAACAATTATTTTTTTATGATTATCTTTTTAAAAAATGAAAAAAAAATATGTACATATGCAAGATTATAAAAACAGAGAGGTGCGAAAAAAAAATATTTTTCAATTTATATTTTTGCATCAAGATTCTCCCATGTATTGATAGAGTTGGGAAAAAATGTTAAAAAATTCAATTGCAAACACTTTTAATTAATTTCAAATGTAATTGAAGAAATTCAATCAATGATTATGTACCTAGTTGAAAATCGCCAATTACTTGTAATTCAATAAGTTTAATGCAAATGAAAACAAAAGTAATCATCAAAAATGCAGTAATTTTTCATTTTTCAAGTAGTAATTAAACGAAAATGTAATTTATTTATTGCTTTTGTCAATTACATTACATTACATTACAACAAATTAGCACGGTGCTTTACTTCAAATTACTTGCACAAAACAATTACTTTTTTCAATTATTTATATTTTGTAAGTGAATTTTTTCAATTACAATTACAAGTAATGGAAATGTATGTTTTTTTATTTAAAATTTTTGCAATTTGCACAGTTCTGTGCTTACGAAAAAGAACGACTTCACAATATTCTTTTCAATGTAAAACCTGAAATAACACCCTAATTCGTATATGCCTCTCCCCCCTTTTCCAATGCCTCTCCCCCCTTTTCCAATATGATTTGTTTTGTTTTTTGTTGTTTTAATTTAAAAGAAAAAAATTTAAAAAGAAAAGACGAAACATTTAAGAGACATTATCCTAGGATTCTTTTCAACACTGCTCTAGGCTCATAGCCACCCGTGTTTAAGGGATATTGCAACAAAAAATATCAACGTCTCGTATTAAAAGTCTAAGAAATTGGGGTATTTTAAAAGAGATTATCCTTTCTTTTGTTGTTTTTTTATGGGTTTTTGTTATTTTTTTTTCAATGCACATGTTTGATTTACCATACCACACCACATCGCACCACGTGCCGCTATTTTGTAGCTTCTGCCAATTGGGGGATTCGATATAGAAAAAAAAAACAAACATAAAAGACGGTTCTGCCAAATTGAATCGTTCTTATAGAAACTGACTGTGTCATGTTTGGGTGTCATTTAATTTGTTTTCCATTTTCTAGAGATAGGATTTTGGCGTGATCTAAATTTTGCAATAATGACTGCTGCCTGAAATTGAATGCAAAAGCTTATTGCTATCGGGTGTTTGAGGGTTGAATAATAACGACAGCGAGAATGTTTTGTTAAGAAAGTTTTACGAGTTTTATAGATGAATTTGGTTTTTGTCTTTTTTAATTTTAAAATGAAAAGTAGAGCATTAGGGATATCTATTATTACACTTGTATTAGTTTTCAATTGAAAAGACTTTATTATTATTATTTCACTTTAATATAGGTATGTGACTTTTTGAGGAGATTATTTAAGCCCTGGGAACTTAACACCTCATTTAAGGGATTTAAATAAAACCTAGTGCCTATCTTTACAATCGGAAAAATAAGAAAAATTTATTAATTTTGTAGGCGACAAAAAATATAAGAATATTCGAATAGGGTTAGTTCGATTTGTAACACTATTTGACAAGATTAATTTTTAGTCTTCAAAATTTACGAAATAAATTTGTATGGTTAATAAATCTTCGAGATTTGAGGTAAATCTTATTAAATCTCAGACTAGTGCTAAGTGGAAATGTAGTAAAATAATTAATAACAATTTTTCTACCGATCTCCAATTATCTACATATTAAGCTTAATTTAAGCTTAATACAAACATATATGTATATATATATAAAGTAACTTAAATCTAAAACTATAGAGGACTTAAAACTAAATAAAAAAACAAAAGATTTTGTGAAGAGGAAGAGAGAAGGATCATGGGGTGAGTGCAAGTTTTAATTTAAGGGAAGTTTTTGAGAGGTTTAAATCAAAGACAGTGGAGTTGTTTACTTTTTGAAGCATTTTTGAAACTGATTCATTTTTACCGTACTCGATACGGTGGAAGGGGATACGGTACAGTGGTATTGACCTCAGACGAACGGTGGTTAGTGTTAGTGTTCAGTGTTATTTTCTCGAGTAGACCTATGTTGTCAATGCCTTCGGTCAAAAGCTGGTGTACAAAAAGAATGTCAGTATTATCACGACGTTTACATAATGTTTGAAGATTGTTTATTATAAGCGTTTTTCATAATGAGGAAGAATATGTGGGTCACCCCAACTAAGGCCGCGCAAGGCAAATCGAATAATTCTTCGTTGAATGGCTTCTATCCGTTCAGTATGGACATGATGGTTAAGTGACCAGACCTGAGAGGCATATTCAAGAAGGGATCTAACAAAGGTTATATACAACGACTTAGTTACATAGAAATCCAAGAGTAGAATTAGCTCTATTAATAATGTGTTTATAATGGGCACGAAAACTGAGTTGATTGTCGCAAACAACATCTAAGTCACGAATGGAAGTGACGATGGGAATATTCTCGTTATTAATGAAATATTTACGCTGTAACAAGGTTAGGTAGAGACTCTTGGATATCCCAAGACACCTGGGATAAGATCGAACTTCGCAAATCGTTGAAAATCCAAATAAATGCCGAAGCAGATATTCAACGAAAGGCTGACTTGCGAAGAGAGTACCGCATTGCACATAAGATGGTCTATCGTTGTGTGAAACGTGACAAGAGGGTGAGGTTAGATGGGCTCGCAGATAATGCGGAAATCGCTGCCAGAAGAGGAGATATCCGGGAATTGTACCAAATAGTCAAAGATGTGATCGGGAAAAAAAGCAACACCAATCATCCTGTAATGGATGTGGATGGCACACTTTTGGTATCAACTGAGGATCAGCTTCGTAGATGGAAGGACCATTTTTGTGCCCTGCTAAATGAGGATTCAGTTGAGCAGAGTGCTGAAGTGCCCCAACTAAACGAGATGCGCAGGTCCTATAGGGGTATTGACATCGAACTCCCGTCAGAATCGGAAATCCTTACATCAATAAATCTCCTCAAAAACAACAAGGCAGCTGGACTGGACGGAATACCAGCTGAATTCCTGAAAGCCGATCCCGTAACAGCGGCTAGTATTTTACATCCGTTGATACAAAGCATTTGGGAAAACGAATGCAATCCCAGGGATTGGAAGGATGGTGTGATTGTTAAGTTGGCAAAGAAAGGTGACTTAAAGAACTGCAAGAATTGGCGTGATATCACCGTTTTGTCCGTTTTCCCAAAACTAATGGCAACCATTATTCTCGAGCGAATAAAGGATAGAATCGAGTATACACTCAAGAGGCATCAAGCTGGCTTCCGCAGTGGTCGATCGTGTGTCGACCATATCAACACCCTGCGTATGTTCCTCGAGCAGTCGATGGAATATCAATCACCGCTTTACCTCATGTTCGTGGATTTTGAAAAGGCCTTTGATCGAGTTAACCGAGAATGTATATGGAGATCGTTGCTTGGTAGAGGAATTCCACCAAAAATTGTTGCCATTATTAAAGAGTCCTACAACAACGCAAGGTGTTTTGTTTTACACAATGGGCAGCTATTCGACTCTTTCGAAGTGCGGCAGGGTGTGAGACAAGGGGATGTTTTATCGCCAATTCTCTTCCTGCTGGCGATGGACGACGTATTGACGGCCAGTGTTGGTACAGCAGGGCATTCAGTGGAGACCGTTCGAAAGGCTCAGTCATTTAGACTATGCCGATGACATATGTTTACTGGCAAATAACATCAGTGGGCTGAACGGGATGTGCCAAACGCTGCAAGTGAAGGGAGAGTCGAGTGGTCTAAGAATAAACAGCAAAAAGACAAAAATAATGCTCACAGGCCGCTCCACACAGCAGCGTATTATTCTACAGGAGACGCCAGTTGAAGTAGTGGAACAGTTCAACTACCTTGGCAGTATTGTTTCTGCAAACGGTGGTACGGATCTGGACGTTAAAAGTAGAATGAATAAAGCTCGTGCTGCCTTCGGTACCCTGTCCCCAATTTGGAAATCCAGTCAAATCTCCTTACGCACGAAGTTGAGATTCTTCGAATCCAATGTCAAATCCGTGCTGTTATATGCTTGTGAAACCTGGAAAGTCACGTCTACTATTTCGAAGAAAATGCAGGCTTTTGTGAATCGCTGTCTTCGCCACACCCTAAAAACTCGCTGGCCACAAATAATATCAAATGAGGAATTGTGGCGCAGGACAAGTCAAGAGCGGCTGGACGTCGACTTAAGAAAGCGTAAATGGCGTTGGATTGGTCACACACTGAGAAAACCAAACGATGAAATTGCAAAGCAGTCCTTTGAATGGAATCCTCAGGGTGCACGGCGGGTTGGAAGACCAAGAACAACATGGAAATCAACTGTCTTAGCGGAAGCAGAATCCCAGAGAAAGACGTGGCCACAGCTAAAGTACCTTGCAGCATACCGTGATGGATGGAGACGTTTTGTTGACGCCCTATGCCCCAGCCAGGGTTACATTACACGATGATGATGAACAAGGTTAGGTGCTTGCAAGAGTAAGTAAAGGCTTGAAATTTGTTCAGTTCAAGAAATTTATGTGGGCACCAGGTAGAGAGATTATTTATGTCTATTTGAAGTAACTGAGCATCAGCCAATCATATTATATGCTTAGAAATACGCATGTCATCAGCATAAATTTGAAGCTCAGATCCAACAGTACGAGTTCTACATCATTAACAGTAAAAAATAAAAATCAAGGGACATAAATGACTTCCTTGTGGGACACCAGATGTTGAGCAGATAGGTTTCGAAATACAAGATCTAAATAGAACTATATACTGACGGTCGTTGAGATTAGACTTTAGCCAAGGTATAAATAATGATGGAAATTCATAAGCCTTAAGCTTAAAAATGATTACCCTATGAGAGACTTTGTCAAATGCTTTGCTAAAATTGGTTGCTATTGCATCAACGAATTTGGTAAGATTAGTGGTTGTTGATCTACCCTTAAGAAAACCATGTTGTTTAATAGAGAATAGGGAACTACAAGGAAGAAGCAAGGTTTTATAAATAATACTCTCAAACATTTTTGGTATACAGGAAAGTTTGGCGATGGGTCTATAGTTTCAGATATCGTTTTAACATCCTTTTTTATGAATAGCGATAGTAAAAGATTCTTTCCATACTTTGGGAAATAAACCTTGAGAGATTGAAAGCTGAAAAAAAAGCAGTGAGTGGTTGTGCTAAATAAGAGACGCATTTTTTAAGAACTACAGCAGGAATCCCATCAGAAATCGTCATTAAGCAGGCGGATTTTATTAACTACCATTGATACAGGGATGTTTATGGATGTTAGGGAGGTTTGGGTGCAGCTGTTCATATATTTGAAGTAGCTTGGATCATCATCAGAGTAAATGGGGGACAAGAAATCAGCAAAAAGATTTGATATATTTTTTTGATCGGTTGATGATGTAGGTATTTGAATAATGAAGGATAGCCATTAGATTTTCTTTTTGAATTTATAAACTGCAAAAAAGTGTTTAGGATTCGAGATTAAATCAGATTGAGTTAGGATGAGGTAAGTGGAGTAAAGTGATTCACTTAAGTAGTAAAAGTTGTTATGAGCTGAGACATAATTAAAGAAGTCATCGTTTGATTTCGACCTGAGATATTTTTTCAAAAGTTTATTCCTCTTGTTCTTGAGAGAGCGCAGTTCCTTAATATACGAAGCAGGTGCGGCGTTAGGGAATAGCGCCCAAGGAAAGAGCACCTAAATCGATTTGGAAATAACGCCCAAAAAAACACTGAACAAATTGTTGTTGTAATTTTTTTCTCATTTTGGGTGATATTTCTTTATTTTGCTTTTTTTCATAAAATGAAACAATGCCCAAATTGATAAATTAAAATAGCAAAATGGAAAATAAAGCCCAAAATAGGAAAAATTGCCAAAAACAACTGCAATATAAGGAAATATCGCCCAAATGCTATCGGGGCGATTCCAGATTCTTTAAATGCAAAAGAAACTTTGCATACACTCAACTTCGCACCCACTGCAAATCCTATAACGAGCGCAAGCAGGGGTTTTGCAGGGGGCAGCAGGCCCCCCCATACATGCCTCACTTTATTCGTGTATTTGTATATTTGATTGGCACTAATTCACTTGTAAATCAAGTGTATGTCTAATAAAGGTAAGATATTCTATGGCAGAATCGTAGACTATAACTAATCCTTATTTAAAAATTTTACAATTTTCTTCTTCTTTTTTTAAACAAATAAATAAGAAGGTAAATTACCATGTGTTTTTCTTTTGCATTCCTTCTTCTGTTTCCAAGTTTTCCCTTTGTTCTCTATTAGAATAAAATTCTTCTAAAATTAAATTGAATTCCAAAGCTGCTTCTTTTAAGTTAAAAAGTTAAGATTCTATATTGTCAATTATAGCGCTGCAAGTATTAGGCGAAATGCATAACTGCATTAATTATAATTCATGTATTTTTATGGTAAACTGGTATTCTAGCTTATTACTAGCTTTCTAGCGAGCCAGTGGGCTAGTCACCACAGACACATCCTCTTTTTGCATTAAATGTATGCATCAAAAATTAAAAGTGAAAAAATTACTCATACGCCACAGTGTCTTCTGTTTTGTTTTTGGGGACTAATATTTTAAATAAATTACAGCACTATTCAATCTAACCGTTTATGCAGACAAAAAGACAACAAGGATTATGCATTTTCCTAACTCGGATGGCATTCTAATGCCACACGCTCAAAGAAGTATTTTGCGGTCGTCAAGTTAGACACATAGTTGATGTGATTTAAGCAGTAGGTACCAATACCATAATGTGTTTTTATTTTAAATGAACACAATAAAAAGAGTTTTAGCAAGCAATAAAGACTAAAAGAGATGAAGAAAAAGAAAAATATAGACAAAAGGTGAAAATAATTGAAAAGTTAATTACCGAAGGTTAACTTTGGAAATTTATTTAGTGATTCTTATTGAATTCTTTGCACACAATCATCGTGTTTGAATCCCCAACACAATCCACTTTCTATCCACAATTTGCCCTGCGCACAACTGGAATACCTTATCTGGAATTTCAACACAACCCATGGTGAGGTGAATATCAATTCAAAAAATCCTTCCAAGCTACAGTAGAATCCCAGAATTCATAGTCTTAATTTTCTGATAAACACAAAAGTCTTTGAATTTAAACCGTCAGTTCGTTGATGGTAACCGCACCGGTTGCATCGTAAACAGTTTTTGTGGATGTCATCTTAGCCAGCGATTTTCCGCGTGATTCCTTAATTTTTTACATCGGAGCAGTTGAAGAAAGTCCTCTTCAAGGATTCTGTGCGTGAGTGTGTGCGTGATCCCCCATGAAGAAAATAAGAAAAATGTAACAAAAGTCTATTTCAACTTCAATTTTCCGATTAAAAGTCTTGTTGTGTACTGAATTAATGACGAGAGCTAATAATAAATTTTGTGATAATATTATTGTGTTTTCAAAATGGCATCCGGGCTAAAATGTCTTAATTATATACACCGTTATTAAGGGTGCTTCCGGTAACTCTTGTGATTAATAGTCAGTGCCACCCGCCGCCACTAGCAAGCGAATGTTAAAACTACCATCAATGGTAATGTAATGTGAATTTAATTACGTGTTAACAGTGAACGAGTGAAATGTGTGTAAAAGGTGCGTTAATCAAAAGAATTAAATCTTCAAAATGATTCCGTTATTTTGGTCTTAAGGATACCCAAACACAATAACGGGTAAGTTCTTTTTTTTAATGTTCATTCGGACATTTAATTATTTTTCTTTGCTAATTATGTAACTTAAACAAACGCAATTTTCCTGGAAATTGGTTGTAATTTTTTGTTTGTTTCTGTTTTGAAAGATGATGCCAACATTTTTGGATCCTTCGTTAGCAAAGTATTTAAGATAATTTGGTTTCTGGTACTTCAATGGTCGACTGCCTTTAATTATATTAATCCAAGATAAACAAGAAGAAGGGGCATTGGTTTTTGTGAGTTTTTGTTTTGTTTTCTGTAATCAAACCGAATTTCTAATTGGATCATGGCCAATGTAGTGTTTGTATATAAATTAGTTCGTACCGTTGTGCCTTGTTAAGAGATGAGTAAACGGAGTATTAATTTTATGACATTGTGCAGATGAGATTATAGTCTTGATGGGGTTAAGGGTTTTGGCACTTCCATTTTCTATGTTATGTATATTGAAGGCAGTAAAAAAAATAAAATGGAAAGGATGTTGCTCTCGCAAAAATACTATAATAATACTATCTTCTCTCAGATATAAGATAAGATTTGTTTCTTATGTGAAAGATAAATCAGCATTATTTTGTCTATTTTGTCTTCCCCTCAGAGATAACATACATTGAAGAACAAGTTAATCTGGGATTAGATAGGTCAGCGTATTCGTTTTTGTGTCAGCTTGTATCCTTCTTCCGTGTATAAAGCTTACATGTTTTCAAGAGATGTACTTATTCATGGTAGTACATTTCTCAAACACACATTTATTATACAAATCTTTCTGTCAATGGAAGACTTTGGAAATATGTGAAATGTGGAATCAATGTCACCTGCTTTTATAATATATTGATGGAGAATATTTCAATTATAAATTGTGTCAGTGGCAGTGATTTCAATTTAATTTTCATTTTACTTTCAGCCCAATAGGAACAAAATGTTTTTCTATATCATTTGGATGAGAAAAATTTAATTATTTTTGAGTTAAATAATTATATTTTTGGAATAATATAATATAACCTACCTAATAAGGAAGTAATAAATTGGAAAGAAATAAAAGATTTTCTATTTTTAAATCAAGACTTCTTTGGCTTGGCATAACTCATCCAAGAAATTTGAATGAAATGGAATTTTAGCAAAAGATTAAATAAAATGGAGTACATAATATTGTACCACCATCATACGTACTTTTCTAAAAAAAAAGTCTGATTTATTTTGAGTTAAGTGATATTGTGTTTTTAACATGCAAACTTCTGGAGTATAGTTTTGATTTAAGAGTGTTCCGGACTGAAATGGTGATTTCATGAAAAAGATTGTGAAGCGTGTACTTGTCCAATCAAAACGATTAAGGTGTTTATGTACAGATAAACTTGTTTTCTAGGACATCATTGGAAATTTTTTTTTAATTTTGTGCTCTTGTTTTTGGTAAAAGCCTCTAAGAAAACGCGAGAAAATGGCAAAAATGGCTGTTTTTCAAAGCAAATGTAGCTTACACTATAGCATTTTTTGCAAAACAATGTTTAATAACATAAAATTCTATATTTTTATAATGCCACTATTGGAGAAAATTTTTAATTTTGTACCTAATAAAAATTTTAATAGTACAAAATAAAAATGCTTGTATATTTTGAAAAAAACGCATTTTTGACAGTCAATTTTTTATATCTAACGGTATATTTTTCACAATTTTTTTTGCAGTGGATATAAATTCAATTTACTTTTCACAATGTTCATTAATTATGTAATCATAATTGTATCATCTGATATTGAAATTTTTAATTCTTAAAAGCCACTTGGGAAAGCATCTTCAAATAATTATAGAACTAATGCAAACCGCTCTCAACAAATTACTTAAATGGACAGACAAATGTGGACTAGGTGTAAATCCCCACAAAACTGAACTTGTCCTCTTTACAAGGAAATATAAAATTCCGAATAAAGACCCTCCATCAATAAATGGTATCCTACTTAACTTTTCAGATGAAGCTAAATATCTAGGTCTGATTTTAGACAAAAAGTTGAGCTGGAAACCAAATATACAAGAAAGAGTCCGAAAAGCCACTATTGGAACCAAATGGGGCTTGTCCCCACATATCACTCACTGGCTATACACAGCGGTCATCAGACCGATACTCACCTATGGGGTGGCAGTATGGTGGACTGCTTTAGATAAGGTAACTTATCGAGATAAGCTAAGCAAAGTGCAGAGATCAGCTTGCATGTGTATCAGCGGAGCTCTCCGTTCGACACCTTCCACTGCCTAAGACATACTGCTTAACATTTCACCCCTCGATATATACACTAAACAAGTGGCAGCGAGCACAGCTATTCGTCTTAGAGCCATCTTTCAATGGTCCAATAACTCTATTGGCCATACCATTATTCTGAACAAATTCGAATCAATCCCTAAACACTCCGACTACAACATCCCTCAGCCGGTTTTTGGCCAAAATTTCCTAGTCACAATTCCAACAAGATCCACTTGGGATGATGAGGAATTTTTGAGAGATGAAGCAATTCATTTCTACGCGGATGGCTCAAAAACTGAAGAGGGGGTGGGTGGTGGCGTGTACTCAGAACGACTAAAAGAAAACAAAGAAAACGTAATATCTACATTAAATATCCGTATCTTCTCAGATAGCAAAGCTGCCCTTAAATCACTAGTCGCCGTTTCTACAAACTCCGTAACTGGCCGAAACTGTCGATAGTCTCTAATGGAGATGGCGGAACAGTTCAACATTCACCTTTTCTGAGTGCCGGGACACAGAGATATTCCAGAAAACTGCAAAGCCGATGAACTCGCCAGGATGGGAACTATAACACCAATATTGCCTAACAAGGTGAATATTGGAATACCAATTGCTACTTGTAAACTTATGCTTAAGCATGATTCCATTATGATGACAAACAGCAGATGGACAGGTATTACTACTTGTCTGGCGACGAAACAGATCTGGCCAACAATGGATCCGAAGCGTTCGAAATGTTTGTTATCTCTAAGTAGATGGCTGTTAGCTCCACAATTGGTGTCATTACTGGACACTGCTTCATAGGTAAACACGCCAATAGACTCGGCGTTTTCTCAAATGATTTCTGCAGAAGCTGCATGGACGAAGAGGAGGAAGATACTATCCCTCACCTTTTTTGCTCATGTCCTGCTCTTTCTCAAAGACGTAAAATACACTTAGGAAGTTTTTTCTTTGACGATCCAAGTGATTTAAATAAAATCGACATTCACAGTCTCCATCGCTTCATCAAAAGCTCCAATTGTTTTAATTAGCGAGGATCACCTCGCAGTCTTTATGTGGTATCACAATGGGCCTATTCTGGCCTAAGTGTGTCAGCAGTTTTCCTGGCAGCTACCTTAACCTAACCTAAAAGAAACTTTTTGACAGAAAATTTCTGTAAATTTACAAAATGCTTTTTACAATAAAAGGCCTACTAGTAACCAATTAGTAAAAATAAAAAGTTTTATATACCAAATAAAATGAAAATGAAATACCAGTATCAAATGAAAATGAACAAAAACCGGTCTTATATACGCAAAAAAAAAGTTAGCAAATGACTGGTTTTGTTCAGTTCGGAACACTCTTAACTCCTGCTTGATATAAACTAAAATTTCATGACACAACATTGAAAATAAATAAATAAATTTAAATTTTGCACTTTTTACAACTGAGGTGATGAGAACCAAAACTAGAAATATCCCTTCCAGAAACTCTCGTCATAACCAAATGTAATTGTTAAATATCCTTTTAACGAAACTTTTAATTTGATATTCCTTTAAAGCATACTTTAGAGCTGACGATGATTACAGTATATACTTAGAACTTAAAAACATGTTTACTAACTATTCCAATGATTTGTATTCCAACTATATTTCAAAAACCGAAAATGAGCTTAAATATAACCCGAAACATTTTTGGAAGTTTGTAAATAGTAAAAGAAAAATTGACGGTTACCCTAACTCAATGTCAATATATTATTAAATATAACAAGCCATAATTCCAAGGAAATTTCTAACATTTTCGCAAATTTTTTCAAAGATGCTTTCTTATAGACCCCGATTATAATGAACCATTAGCCTTTCCAACTTCCTCACAAAATTATTCGCACCTCAGTTCAATTAATTTTGCAATATCTGAGACTTGTATCATCGAAAACATTCTGGAACTTGACGAAAGTTCTAGTTCTGGTCCTGATGGCGTTCCGTCCTGTGTATTAAAGAATTGTGTATCTCATTTGTCTTATCCTCTATTTGTTCTTTTTAACAAATTTCTCAGTACTTTAATTTTTCAAATGGTGTGGAAAAGTGCTTTCATAACACCAGTTCACAAAAAAGGATCTTAGAATGATGTAACAGACTACCGTCCTATTGCCAAACTTTCAGTAATTCCAAAACTGTTTGAGTCTTTTAGTTGTAACGTCTTGTCTATTAACTGCAGCTATATTATATGTGACAGTCAGCATCTATTACAAATTTATTTCACTTTATATCTTTTTGTCTGAATGCTTTCGAAGATCGAAAACAAGTTGACTGTATATTTACTGATTTTAGTAAAGCCTTTGACAAGCTTTGTCACAAAACAACCTACTAATATTATAAATGTGAAAGTGAGTTTGTTTGTTTGTTTGTGACGCTTTCACGCATAAACTGCTGAATCAATTATGACGAATTTGGATATAGAGATAGATGGGACTCTAGAAGCGTCAATAGGATACTTTTTTTACCATATATGTAAGACAAAAAAAGAAAAAATATTTCATACCAAAACAACTTAATATTATATAGGAATACAAATAAATCAATACAGTTTGAAAAAAAAATCAATCAATTTTGATATTTCTTTTAATTGATAGTTTGTTTTTTTATTATTCTTAGATTTTCTTATACATACATATGTATGGATGTATATAGACTAAAGGCTCCCCCAAACCAACGCAAAAAATTCGACGGCGACGCGAAATCATTCACAATAATACATAATATGAAAGATACACAATGCTAAACAACAACAACAAATTGTCATTGCGAATGATTCGTTACGAATTCGCGTTCGTTTGTGAGAGCCTTAAGAGCCCACATCAAATTTTCGGAGTGAGTGATAGCGAAAAAAGAAGTATCGGTGTCGAAAGCTTTATTAAAGGCTTTTCAAAAAATCAAAGTCTTGCAGTCTTGGGGCCTTCGTGATTAAACAGTGCATCAACAAAAAGTATGAATGCAACTTCGAGGATAATCGTGTTGGCGAAATTGGTTTTCACCCCTCCCTTGATAAGCTCTGCGGATCCCATATAACGGAATCTGAGATAATTTGAGTGTTTAATCTTCCCTGCCAGACTGTTTTAAAAAACAGTTTTTCACTTAGAATTTTGAATTTTTTAAACGGTCCGGTAGAGCGAACTATACACTAAAATGGTCTCAGATTCCGTGATATGTGATCAGAGGGGCTTATCTATGGAGGGCCGAAAACCAATTTTGGCTACCACAATTACCCTCGAAGTTGCATTCATATTTTTTTTAATGCACTGTTTAATTGCGAAGGCCCCAGTTGTGAACTGTAAGACTTAGATTTTTTTAATAGCCTCTAATGAAGATTTCGACGCCTATACTTCTTTTATTGCTATCACTCACACCCAAAATTTGCTGTGGGCTCTCGATCTAATACTATTTGCTTCACAAACTTTGGTTCAAAGTAAACAGGAGGTCATCGCAAGCCATGGCAGTAAGTACCTAATTTGCTCGCTTAGAAGATTATAAAGAAATCCATTCATGCCGAGTTAAGGAGGCTGCCTTGAGGGCTGATGAGATACTTTCTCAAAGATAGCATGGGAAAATTCCCATGACCAGATACATATATGTAGCATATTTGCGTCTTGCGTGTGCCCAGTGGCCAGAATTTGTATGTTTACGCCAAAAGGAGCAGCATCCTCACTATAGTAAGAGCCGGCAGAAAATTCTGTGGTTGAACGCATAGCCAAAATATGGTTATGAGGGTTAGTAGGTTCACGCATCTTGATATCGAATGCAAAAGTCTGGCAGGATTTTTTTGACGCCCGTGCTCGGGACGAGGGGTTGAAAATAGCAATTTTCAAATTTTGTGTCGGGGGTACAACTACTTCAATTCATTTATTTAAAATGATAAATTGTGCTCTGAAATTTTTCCAAAGTCCACAAACTTTAATTTTATGATCTGAGTAGTGGAACTCAAGATATGACCCTCCAAAGTAAATTTTATCGGCCTTATTTTTACTAGCCTTTACCCGCGGCTCCGCTCGCGCTCATGTTTATTTTGTCAACCGATTCCGGTTGTCGATCGATACAATAGGCCAGGAAAAATGGGTTCCGAGGTTGAAAAAATTAATTCAAGAAATATTAAAATTGGAATCGACGCAGAATTGCAATCTCTATAACATATCCAAAGTCCCCCAAAATCCCCGCATTGGCTTTTTGTGTAGATGCATTTGAAAAGGTGCAGACGGGGAGAATTTGGAGGTCTATCAAACTAAAATATTTGTTTGGGTAAAACCTAATCATATGATACATGCTTTAAGGGTAGTTTTTAACGCTAAATCTAATGAAATCAAATTCAAAATGATACAGCCACCCAAAAAGAAGTTATAGTCCTTTTTATGTAATGATGACTTTTTTTCAGGTATAACAGGTAAAATATGACCGAAAACCCTTTGAAAATAACGGTATGTTAATGAAACTTGGAATGAATGTTTCATTTGTCAAAGGAACTAAGAATCAAGAGAGTCCCTAAAAATATCCATGGTGAAAGGGTGTTTTTTAAGGGGGAGGGGCAAGTGTAGAATGTTAACCATAACTTCCACGAAAAAACTCTTACACTCATGAAATTCGCCAAAAATATATAATTTATCATGGCAACCAAGAATCAAAATAGTCCTCATAAATATATTTGTTCTGGGGTTTTTTTTATTAAGGAGAGGGAAAATCTGGGAAGAAGTTGGAAGATTTGAGCCAAAATTCCGATTTGGTGTAATTGAGGTATATACACAAAGTATGGTATATGATTTAAGGGTATTTTTAACGCTGAATCTAATAAAAGCAAAGCTAAAATGATACAAGCACCCTTAACAAAGTTATGGGCCTTTTCAAGCAAAAATTAATTATTAAAATCGTATTTTCCGAAGAACAAGTCAAAAGTTGACAAACACCAAAAACACTATTAGAACAAAGATATTTGTATGGACTATTTTGATTCTTGGTTGCCATGAAGAGTTTAATATTTTTGGCAAGTTTCATGAGTGTAAGAGTTTTTACGTGGGTGTTATGGTTAACATTCTTTGTTGCCCCTCCCCCTTAAAAAAAAACACCCTTTCACCATAAATATTTTTATGGACTCTCTTGATTCTTAGTTCCTATGACAGATGAAACATTTGTTCCAAGTTTCATTAACATACCGTTATTTTCAAAGGGTTTTGGTAATATTTTACCTGTTGTACCAGAAAAAAAAGTCATCATTACATAAAAAGGACTATAACTTCTTTTTGGGTGGTTGTATCATTTTGAATTTGGTTTCATTAGATTCAGCGTTAAAAACTACCCTTAAAGAATGTATCATATGATTAGGTTTTACCCAAACAAATATTTTAGTTTGATAGACCTCCAAATTCTCCCCGTCTGTACCTCTTCAAATGCATCTACACAAAAAGCCAATGCGGGGATTTTGGGGGACTTTGGATATGTTATAGAGGTTGCAATTCTGCGTCGACTCCAATTTTAATATTTCATGAATTAATTTTTTCAAGGTTCCCCATACGATTTGTGCTATTTTTCCTGGTCTACAAAAATCATTAACGAAAAAATTATTTATTTATTTATTTCAGTTTATCGGTTAATACAGATGGAGATCAAATTATTTCAAAATGAAAAATATTTACTGCAGAGTCATAGGTGCTACCTCGCTGCGGAATGAATATCCCATGCAGATGCATGCACCTACAGATTCTCAAACTCATATTTTGGTTAAGTGCTCACCCAAAAAATTTGCCACCAGTTATTGGACTAATAGAGGGATATTCAGTTCGCAGCGAGGTAGAACCTATGACTCTGCAGTAAATATTTTTCATTTTGTAATAACTTTGTAATTATTTTATTGTATTTACCAAAAACCTGAAATAAATATATTAATAATTTTGTCGTTAATGATTTCTGTATATTGGCTAAATAAACATTAGCGCGAGCGAAGCCGCGGGTAAAGGCTAGTTAATTTATAAATTAAAAAATCTTGGATTTAATGAATGTTTATTAACATGGATATCGTCTTACTTAGAAAATAGAAACTACTGTGTAACTTTTCGTAGTGATTATTCTACCCAATTTAATGTTAACTCTGGTGTTCCTCAGGGCAGCCACTTGGGTCCTCTATTGTTTATACTATTTATTAATGACTTAACTTTGTTCTTACAACATTCCTCGGTTCTTTTATATGCCAACGATATGAAATTCTATAAGAAAATAACCTCTATTGAGGATTGTTTGCTTCTACGAAAAGATTTAAAAAGGTTTAGGGCATGGTGCAAAGCTAATCATCTTTTATTGAATATTGACAAATGTAAAACATTGTGCTTTACACGCAAAAAAACTTTTTTAACTTTTAATTATACATAAGATTCTTCTCCTCTTTGTAAGTTATCTGTGTTCTTTCACCTGGGCATAGTTCTCGACACTTAATTGACATTTACTGAACACTTTAACTTAATTATCAAAAAAGCTAACAAATTGCTTGGATTCATTAAGCGATTTTGTCGTGACTTCAAAGATCCTTATGTCCTCAAGCTTTTTTTATATCATTTGTGAGACCAGTCCTCGAATACGGATGTGTCGTATGGGCGCCATACTACTCTGTACACATCAATAGACTGGAGGCAGTTCAAAGGAGGTTTATGTGGTTCTGTCTTCGTTTTCTTCCGTGGTCCCAAAGAACGTCTCTACCCCCCTATATTCAAAGACTTAAGCTTATAAACCTACTTTCGCTCTCGAAACATAGGCAGTACCTACAGCTATGTTACATTATTGGAATAGTGAACGGTTCAATAACATCTTCATCAGTTCTGTGTCGATTAAATTTCAGCTATAGTCAAGTAAGCATAAGAAGGCAACAACCTATATGTCCTATATTCAGCAGATCAAGCTATGGTTTCAATAGTCCTCTAAATCAATTGATTTCAGTTTTCAATAAATATTCCTTTTTGATTACATCTATTAATGACAATTTAAAATGTATCACATTTAAAGACACCTTTTTTAATACAATATTGTAATATAATATGTATAACCCTTATGTATAATGTATAATTTGTATGTGTTTAGCGTTAGTATTTAACGGATTAAATAAAATAAAAATAAAATTAGTTTACAGCTCCCATGTGAAAAAAAATCAAAATTTTCAAAACGATTTTCCATCTATTCTGTGAACCAAATTGAATAATATTCAAGGCGAAAAATATTTGCCTTGGCCTAATCCACCCACTGAGTCAAAATTTACCATTAATTAATAAACTACAGGCTTAAATGGAAAATAATTATTTTTGAATGCAAAAACTATTTGCATGCAAATAATGCCTTGAGGTGAAATTTTTTTTTGGAAGTGTAAACCGACCATCAAAAACAAAGTTTTTTATTCACCACACTTTTTTTCGCATGCAAAACAATTGCCGGTTCATTTTTTTGCTGACATTCCATGACATCAATTTTTTTTTTTTTGCATGAAACTGTAAACCAATGCAAACAATTAATTTTGCATTTCACCTCAATTATTTTTTACATGCGAGAGTATTTGCATAGGTTTTTTTTTTTTTGCGCACGGGAACTGTAAACTAGACCTGAACCATACAAAATAAATTTCAAAATCTATTATTAGAAACAAACAATAAATAATTTTCAAAGTTCTCTCATTTTAAATTTATTGAAGAGTTAATTTTTTTTTTTTTTTTAAAGAGTTTTTCTGATGTGGATATGACAAGTTTTGGTTCTCATCACCTCAAATGTATTAGCTAGTAGAGCAAGTTTCGATATATGGAAAGTTAAATTAAGAAAAAATTACTAGTGTATATAAATGTATATTTTAAAAAAATTATTTTATACTCCAAATGTCACTACCATAGCATGCCTCTACCCTGAGGTTACCAACTATTTCGTTAGAACTCGACTTTAACTAAAAAACAAAAATTGATTTCAGTTATATTTACGTTATATATATATATATAACTGTAGCTTTAATAATTCATTAATTTACTGAATTTGCAGTTTGATCTCAAAATCAGTCCCCAAGTTTTGAAAAAAAAAAACAAAATCAAATAAATTTGAATTTATTTTCGTGTTCGTGATTGTAATATACATGCACCGATTCTGATCAGCATTCGTCACCGTATATTTACATGATGAACAAAACGACTTTCCCCAAATAATTGGTGTTTATTATATCGAGTATTAAAAATTTGACATCAGTTTTGAGCGAAAAAATGGTGACTACCGTGACGTGTGTGAAGTTGGCATAACATTTTTGAGCTAGACCAATGGGACCATGGCAGGAATTTGCAGTTTTTTATGCATTTTTATGCATTTCTATTCCGGATTTTGCAGTTCACCAAATAGTGGGTGTAACCGACTGTACTGCTAACTTCACTGTGAAGTTAGCAGTGCCTATGCTTTTCTCAGCAACCGGGCTAGCTAGGAATCTGAAATAAGGCTCTGAATTTGCAGTTTAATTTGCAGTTCCAGAAAAGGAAAAAAACAAATTTCTAAATCCTTACATACAAAAAATTTCATACTGTACTGCTAACTTCACTGTGAAGTTAGCATAAAAGTCCTTTTCTCAGCAACGGTGATACTTAGAAATTTGCAGTTAGGCTCCAAATTTTGCAGTTAATTTGCAGTTCAAGAAAAACTAATGCCCAAATTTGTAAGTCCAAATTTGAAAAAAAAATCGAATAAATTCATTTTTCACTGTTAACATCACTGTGAAGTTAGCAGTACATATCCTTTTCTCAGGAACTGAGCCCGATAGAAGATTGCAATTAAGGTCCAAATTTGCAGTTTTTTATGCACTTCAAGAAAAGACTAAGTTCAAATTTTTAAGTCCAAATTTGACAAAAAAATCGATTAAATTCATTTTTCACTGTTAACATCACTGTGAAGTTAGCAGTACATATCCTTTTCTCAGGAACTGAGCCCGATAGAAGATTGCAATTAAGGTCCAAATTTGCAGTTTTTTATGCACTTCAAGAAAAAACAAAGTTCAATTTTTTAAGTCCAAATTTGACAAACAAATCGATTAAATTCATTTTTCACTGTTAACATCACTGTGAAGTTAGCAGTACATACCCTTTTCTCAGGAACTGAGCCAGCTAGAAAATTGCAGTTTAGATCCAAATTTGCAGTTTTTCATGCACTTCAAGAAAAGACTAAGTTCAAATTTTTAAGTCCAAATTTGACAAAAAAATCGATTAAATTCATTTTTCACTGTTAACATCACTGTGAAGTTAGCAGTACATATCCTTTTCTCAGGAACTGAGCCCGATAGAAGATTGCAATTAAGGTCCAAATTTGCAGTTTTTTATGCACTTCAAGAAAAGACTAAGTTCAAATTTTTAAGTCCAAATTTGACAAAAAAATCGATTAAATTCATTTTTCACTGTTAACATCACTGTGAAGTTAGCAGTACATATCCTTTTCTCAGGAACTGAGCCCGATAGAAGATTGCAGTTAAGGTCCAAATTTGCAATTTTGTATGCACTTCAAGAAAAAACTAAGTTTAAATTTTTAAGTCCAAATTTGACAAAAAATTCGAAAAATTCACTTTGCACTGTTAACGTCAGTGTGAATGTGAAGTTAGCAGTACATACCCTTTTCTCAAGAACTGAGCCAGCTATAAAATTGCAGTTAAGGTCCAAATTTGCAGTTTTTTATGCACTTCAAGAAAAAACTAAGTTCAAAATTTTACGTCCAAATTTGACAAAAAAATCGAAAAATTTACTTTGCACTGTTAACGTCACTGTGAAGTTAGCAGTACATATCCTTTTCTCAAGAACTGACCCAGCTAGAAAATTGCAGTTTAGATCCAAATTTGCAGTTTTTCATGTACTTCAAGAAAAAACTAAGTTCAATTTTTTAAGTCCAAATTCATTGACTTCAAAATTTGAAATGCAATTTTTCGGGAAGAAAATGAAAAACTGCAATTTGGACCTAAACTGCACTTTTCTACCTAGCACAGTTGCTGAGAAAAGGGTATGTACTGCTAACTTCACACTGTTGTTAACAGTGCAAAGTAAAATTTGCGATTTTTTTGTCAAATTTGGAAGTAAAATTTTGGACTTAGTTTTTTCTTGAAGTGCATGAAAAACTGCAAATTTGGATCTAAACTGCAATTTTCTAACTGGCTCAGTTCCAGAGAAAAGGGTATGTACTGCTAACTTCACAGTGATGTTAACAGTGAAAAATTAATTTTTCGATTTTGTTGTCAAATTTGGACGGAAAAATTTGAACTTAGTTTTTTCTTGAAGTGCATAAAAAACTGCAAATTTGGACCTTAATTGCAATCTTCTATCGGGCTCAGTTCCTGAGAAAAGGATATGTACTGCTAACTTCACAGTGATGTTAACAGTGAAAAATGAATTTAATCGATTTTAATACCAAATTTTGACTTCAAAATTTGAACTGCATTTTTTCGTGAAGTAAATGAAAAACTGCAAATTTGGACCCTAACTGCAACTTTCTACCTAGCACAGTTGCTGAGAAAAGGGTATGTACTGCTAACTTCACACTGTTGTTCACAGTGCAAAGTAAATTTTTCGATTTTTTTTGTCAAATTTGGACGTAAAATTTTGGACTTAGTTTTTTCTTGAAGTGCATGAAAAACTGCAAATTTGGACCTTAATTGCAATTTTCTAGCTGGCTCAGTTCCTGAGAAAAGGGTATGTACGCTAACTTCACAGTGATGTTAACAGTGAAAAATGAATTTATTCGATTTTTTTTTCAAATTTGGACTTACAAATTTGGGCATTAGTTTTTCTTGAACTGCAAATTAACTGCAAAATTTGGAGCCTAACTGCAAATTTCTAAGTATCACCGTTGCTGAGAAAAGGACTTTTATGCTAACTTCACAGTGAAGTTAGCAGTACAGTATGAAATTTTTTGTATGTAAGGATTTAGAAATTTGTTTTTTTCCTTTTCTGGAACTGCAAATTAAACTGCAAATTCAGAGCCTTATTTCAGATTCCTAGCTAGCCCGGTTGCTGAGAAAAGCATAGGCACTGCTAACTTCACAGTGAAGTTAGCAGTACAGTCGGTTACACCCACTATTTGGTGAACTGCAAAATCCGGAATAGAAATGCATAAAAATGCATAAAAAACTGCAAATTCCTGCCATGGTCCCATTGGTCTAGCTCAAAAATGTTATGCTAACTTCACACACGTACTACCGTGGTATGTATTGTTTCGAAAATACTATACTTTTATTCATGGATTGAACTTGATTGATTGAAGTTTGCTATAGTGGAGGAGCACTAGCTTTTTATTTCGGAACCCGGGGAACCTGCTCCGATTTTGATGATTTTTTTTTTTGAAATTTAGGAAATTGAAATTAGAAAAAAGCTTACAGTTCAAAAATCGACGCTCTCAACAGGAAATTTTTTAAAAATTGAAAAACCAATTTTTTTTCAAAAACAAAATAATTTTTCCTGTATTTGCTTTGAACAATTAATTTTTCTAATATAACACCCTTCAAAAGTTTATAAAAACATTTTAAATAATTTTACTAAATATAAAAGTCCAAAACCCAGAAGAGTCAAACCCGCTTATAGTCACGAGGAGATGACAAACCATGCACTTTCAGGCGGCAACTGCCCTGATACTAAACGATTTTTGCTATTAGGCGATTGTGATTATAAAAAGGTCTTACTGTGTTTTTGTTGCTGCTAATACTTATTCAAAAAATATACACTCCGCTTCAACCGAATAGACACAACATTTTTCAAAGGTGCTTTGTCCTTTGTTTTTAATTTATCATTTGATGATGCTTTTAATTTGTTTGTGACGTTGGAAAAATAAATTAGATGGAATTAAAAGCAAAGCTTTTTTTCTCCAACTTTCTTGCAAAGTATTTTCACATCGAAAAATTCAAGTAAATAGACACAAATTTTGAAATTAGTTATAAATGTTAATGGAAGGATATAAAATAAGGTATTCTTGGTTAATTCTACTAGTGAGTACCTACCTACCAGGGCCAGACAGACCAGCTCTATGTGCAAGCGGTGCAAATGCGCAGGGAGCTGAACCCAATGGGCCAAAGCCACTATTAATACCTAACCTACCACCTTTTTTGATTTTCAAATCTTTTTAAAAGCTCTCAGTTCACACCAATTTCGATAGCCATTCTTATTTTATTCCGAATTTAAAAAAAGATAAAAGTTTATACATATCTTCTATTCCAAAAATAAGTTGATGCGCTAATCCATCTCGGGCCGTCCCGAGTAGGTACCTACTGTCACTGTTTTTTTTTTAGCTTCATAATTCGATCCGGCATGGAATCCTAAAGTCTCTTTATGTAGTCCATCTAAATTTCGAGCCAGGGATTGTCCTGCTGAATAGTTTATGGGTCCATCATGGTTTCTTTCCCGGATTTTGTATAAGTTATTGGTGTCCAGTTTTCAGGTTTGAGTTGCTAAAATGTTCTGCATACCATTCAATGACCTTCTCTAAAATTATTGAACTAGGGTTAATAACTTCCACAACTAACAGAAGTACATAATAACAAATCTGTGATGTTTGGGAGAAACATGATAGCTCCATTTTAAAAATTGCATCTTTACGTCCACTTTACATCGACCTAGAAGACCTAGTTTATGTCCATAAATATTTCAAATTTGAAGGAAATCGGTCCACCCGTTTAGATTCTAGGTCAATCAAAAAGAGACGTAAAGACGCAATTTTTAAAATGGAGTTATCATGTTTCTCCCAAACACCACAGAAATATTTGTTGGAATGAGCATTTGCAAAGGTAAGAAATATTGTTGGAACTGTACCTTGGATTGTATACCAAGACATGACCTTTATCCACAAATCCAGGGTAACTAGAAGTTCGATTGAGTCGCAAAACATGAAACTTTTGCCATGGCCACCTTATTCGTCGACCTTAAACATCATCGAAAACGTTTGGGCATGGCTATATTGAAAAGTTCATGAGGCTAGTAGACAGTTTGAAGATAAGAACTCCTTAAACGAAGCTTTCTGCGATGTCTGGAGCAAGATTTCGCTAGATAAAAGAAAAAAACTGTATGATTTAACTCTATTCAAACCACCTTATAGCTCTTATTACAAAACAAAAATGGGTATGCTCATTATCTTTTGACAAGATACATAATCAATAAATGTTTAAAACAGAAAAAAGTTAACATTTCGATATTTTTGTTAGTTTTTCAAAAGATTATTTAAATGCTCCCAATAAAGTGACGCAATTTCTCATACCTTTTTTGCAGTTCATTACTACAACTTGGAAGATTCTGACGGAGTAACCAAGTGACGCATAATTTTTTTTTTATCGGAAAGAATGTATACCTACTTACAGGTATTAAACATTCCCAGGAAAAAGTTTCCTACAGATATTTGTGGGGAAAAAATGATTATGAAAAAAGTGGCCCCAAACAAAAGACGCGCAGTGTATAATGAGACTTAATGATTCCATGCCGGATCGAATTTATGAAGCTACATATTATAATGAAAAAAGCGACAGCTTTCCCTTTTTTCCTTTTGATTTATTTTTCCAACGTCACAAACAAACAAAAAGCAAAATCAAGTGATACATTAATGACAAAGGACAAAGCACCTTTGAAAAATGTTGTGTCTATTCGGTTGAAGCGGAGTGTATATTTTTTGAATAAGTATTAGCAGCAACAAAAACACAGTAAGACCTTTTTATAATCACAATCGCCTAATAGCAAAAATCGTTTAGTATCAGGGCAGTTGCCGCCTGAAAGTGCATGGTTTGTCATCTCCTCGTGACTATAAGCGGGTTTGACTCTTCTGGGTTTTGGACTTTTATATTTAGTAAAATTATTTAAAATGTTTTTATAAACTTTTGAAGGGTGTTATATTAGAAAAATTAATTGTTCAAAGCAAATACAGGAAAAATTATTTTGTTTTTGAAAAAAATTTGGTTTTTCAATTTTTAAAAAATTTCCTGTTGAGAGCGTCGATTTTTGAACTGTAAACTTTTTTCTAATTTCAATTTCCAAAATTTAAAAAAAAAAAAAAAAATCATCAAACCGGAGCAGGTTCCCCGGGTTCTTGAATAATGCACTATTTTGGGCTATCGTTACTCCACTACTAAACTTATATTAAATTTGTTCGGGAAATGTTTTGACCGTAACAGTTTTTTTGCAAAGTGGATTTAAGTATGAAAATGTCATTCTCGTGGCAAGCAAAAATGTGTCACTACCGTGGCATTTCATCATTTTTACATGTAAAATCTGGTGTATAAATAAATTGCACGTGGAGTGTGATCAATTTCAGTATTAAATTAATTCAGGATAATTATCATTACGACATCAAAAAAGTTTGAGAAATCTAACATCATTTCTTTTCATAACATTCGCATTCACAAAAGTATCAGTTTGCGGACAATCGCCCATTTTAGTGCTCTCCTCGAAATCCCCTCGAAAACACTAGGTAATTAACAACTAAGTGTGGCCAAATTTGAATTTTTGTTCCTAATATGAACCATCATATACTTTATTTTGATGTTTATTGATGCACTGAATTCGAATATGGTCTCATAATTGCTGTAGAACATCACGTTTTAAGGCATTAAAATCGAATTCTTTTAAAAAAAATGAGTTTTTTTTATACAAATTCAGGGCTACCTACCATTATTTCTCAATGTTTTTTTTCTTGATAAATACGAGAAAACTCAAAATAAAAAAATACGTTCTATGACAGGTACTACTAATAGTTGCTATGTGTAAAATTTTATAATTTTTGATGGTAGATTGTACTTATTTTAGTATATGAAAAAAGTTTAATCAAAATCGTAGGAGTCGTTTTTAAGCAAACAAATTTTTTCCTTTGCGGTTTTTTAACTTTTATATGGAAGGTACCGTAATTTTTTCATAAATGTATTTTTTTTTCTGAAAATATTGTAGAAAGACAAAAAACTCTTAACTATCGAGTTTCAAAAAAATCGATCATGTCGTTTTCGAAATATTTTATTTTCAAAAAAAAATTTTGAAACATTTTTTAAAAATCCAAAAAATATTTTTTCAAAAATTTTGGTACGCAAAACTGTTTATATTTTTTGGAGGCTTCTGTATAAAAAAAATAATTGAAATCAGCTGTACCGTTTTGAAGAAAATCAAAAATTAAAAAAATGCTTCTTTGGGAATTAATTAATTAATAACCATTTTTGAAAAATGGTTTTCAACCCAAAGGAAGCCTTTACTAAAATAAATTTACTGATTTTTTTTTAAGAAAAGTTGTCGAGCAGTTTTTTGAGAAAAATACGATTATGTAAAATTGCTAAAAAAAATTGTATGGCAGGTACCGTTATTTTTGGTTCTAAAAAAAAACTGAAAAAAACGTGTGGGCCTAATCACCAAAAACCGCTATGTACCAAGTTTAAAGAAAATCGATCAAGCCGTTAAGGCTGTAGACGAACAGACAGACAGAATTGTGCCACCCACTTTTTTGATGTTCTCTATCATCTTAATATCATGTTTGATTGTTATCTCAAAATTTTTTTCTGCACGAATCCAAAACTTGCCTTATAGTACCTATAATCGCAAGTAAAAATGCATTTTTGCATAATTTTTTGCATGCTGCGTCACAAAAGAAAGAACCTCAGATTCAGATTAAGCACCCCCAAACACATAAAATAGGGACAAAATCAAAACTACCCCACAGTTTGCTTGCTAAGGACCCTTTTGATGATAAATTGGCTGAAATAAATATTTAGTGAGATTTGAGAATTTGGAAAAAAAAAAAACATATCTATTACATATATGTATGTAGTCTAAGAGCCGGTAGCAAATTTTGTGGGTGAACGCATAACCAAAATCTGAGTATGAGGGTTTGTAGGTGCATGCATCTTGGAATTGAATATAAAAGTCTGGCAGGATTTTTTTCGCGCCCGTAGTGGGGACGAGAGATTGAAAATAGCGGTTTTCCCATTTGCTGTGTCATGAGTAAGACTAGTTCAATTCATTTATTAAAAATCAGGAATGATGCTCGGTCATTTTTCCTTTGTCCACAAACTTTCTTTTTAATTATCTGATTAATAAAACTCAAGATATGCCCTTTTGAAGCGAACCTTATCCGCTTTATTTTGGAGACTTTTTTTTGTTGATTTTTAATATTTTTCAAATCTCCAAATTTCTCTCGTTATGGTGTGCCTAAAATGGTTATATCTTGAGTATTATCAATTGGATCATTAAAAATAGATCTTTGGACTTAGGGAAAATGACAGAGCATCAATTCCCATTTTTAAAAAATGAAATGAAGTGATTGTACCCTTGACACAACAAATGGAAAAACCGCTATTTTCAATCCCTCGTCCCCTCTACGGGCGCCAAAAAAATCCTGCCAGACTTTGATATTCGATATCAAGATGCATGCACCTACAAACCCTCATACTCAAATTTTGGTTATGCGTTCACCCACAAAATTTGCTGCCAGCTCTAAGTCTAATATGTTTATGCGTTCGTATTTCTTAGGAACTTCGAGTATACTTTTTTGAGTATTTTTCAGGCTGAAATTAATTAAAAGTTCGAAATGTCCCGATCGAAATGAAAAACTTATTTTCTATTTTATGGAACTTCTAAATTTTTATTAACTGGTACGGAAAAAGATAGCGAGAGAAATGAAAGAAAAGGACCTTACGACATACATACATTACATATTTTTTACAAGAAAAATGCTTCATGTTAGTAATAGACTTTAAATTTAAACCAGAATTTTGTGCCCAAATGTTAACTCACAAACTTATAACATGCTACTTCTCTTAATTTTCAAGTTTAATATCGATTTTTCTCTGCAAATGTCCTTCAAAATTTTGTGAAATTGCTTCCCTTATAACAATCTCTTGGTATTTTGCAATTAATTTTTATCTCTGCTATAAATATTTCATTTGGCACAAAATTGCAGAAGTTATTGTAGGCCATTTGTGAAACTCTTCCAGTTATGTTCAAGGGAAAAATCATTTGAATAATTTTATTTTATATTTTTTCCGTAGAACGTTATGGGAAACTTTTAAGTCCTTCCAGTTTAATTTAATGCATGTATATAATATAATAAGATTTTCTTTTAATAAGCATACATTTAATGAGCTGGTAGCAATGTAAGAAAACCTAATAGATAGTTATAACTTTTCAAAAAATATTAAATTTAATCTCTTCTGCTGAATCTATGTAGCTATATTAGGGTGGTCCTCAAATTGGACATTGTCTTGGATAACCCTAAACATTGAAAAACAATTTCTTGAATTTTGTTGGTCTCCCTTTTTTCAATTCAAGGTACAAATAATGTTGTAAGGGTGATTCTTATAACACGCAAACAAAATTAGAACTTATAGATAAGATTCAGACGAGAAAAAAATTGTATCGGAGGGGGGTCTACTATATTTTCCCCCGTTCAGGCGGGAAAGCAAATTTTCTAAATATTTGACGCAAAATAGAAAAAAATATTAAAAAATAACGAGACCAGTTACAATGACATGCTATAGGCATGGGCGCCCGCAGGGGGGGTCAGAGGGGGCATTTGCCCCCCCTAGAATGTCAAGCCTTTACTTTTCTTCTGTATATTCATTTTATTTTAATGTCCAGGACTAGATATAGAAAGTATGTAAGTATCCTACCAACCTACCACTAATGCAATTCAATTTTTGGCACTCAATAATCGAATATCCAACAAAAAAATGTTTTTCTGCCTCTCATGAAATTATTATGTAATCGGTTATCTACTCAAGCCGCAAGAGTATTTGAAAAAAGTGTGCTGGACAGATTTTCTAGGGAAGCACCAAGAAGGCTACAATTTCTCTTGCGAGGAAAAGAATAAATCCAATATTTCATACAAGGTCTTATTTTGTAAGTATTTTGTAACCCAGCTATGTTAATAAAAAAGTATGATTATTTAGTTTTTTTTTCTGCCGAACTTTAAGAAGGATCACGATTATTGTTTTAAGAAAAAACAACAATAGCCCTGTTTTTTAGTGCATTTTTATCTTCGCTTACAGATAAGTAGCATGTTAAATACAACAACAATATGGTATAACTCCGTATTGTTGTTGCATTTAACATGAAACTTTTTTTTTAAGCGAAGATAAAAATGCACTAAAAAACAGGGCTAGTAAGAGCTTGCATTATTTTTGATTTGCAATGAAACAATAAGTCGCAATTCACCTGTCCTAAAAACATATCATCTAAAAAATATATGTAAAATAGTAAACAAATTAAAATCTTAAGAAACATTTTTCCTAGACTTTAAAACATCCTCTTTAGAATTCCTGAAACAAAAACTTAAAATGTTTTATTGTAAAAAATTCTGACATTAGTCAAATTACGTGAAAGTAATAGCATATAAAACACACTGGCGCAGAGCAAATCATACTTTTTGCACTTGCCATTTAATTAAAATTTGAATGTACGCTATTTTTCATCGTCGACTTTTTAGCACTTAGCCATTGCTCCATCATATCGGCTCGATTCCCTGAATGACTAATATTTAATTTTTCATTTCACAAATTTGAAATACAACTCAAAAACTAAATAAGTAATAGGGACAAATATATCACGAACCCATGCGTACACTCAAAGTGAAACTGACCTATGGGAGCAGCGAGCGGAACACGTCCGTCACTCTGCACTCACTTCGGCTTATTATATGATGGTACTAAGAAGCTGAGGTAACCCCGGCGTTTTTTACACTCGTTTTAAGGTTGAGTTTGAGTATAGGTCTAAGGGTTAAAAAAAAATATTTAGATAAATAAATAATATTTTTATATATCTAACGGGTGCCTGTTAATTATATGCCATTAATTTTTTTGCAACAATGACTTATTTAGAATTTCAATTTTTTAAAGGTAGGTACATTTTACTTCTGCCCCCCCCCCTAGCAAAAATCCTGCGGGCGCCCATGGCTATAGGTAGTTTTTTTTAACACCATAAATCCACTCTCTAATATGCCTTGTAAATCAAGTTTTTATTGTGAACAGTTTTTGATAAAATAATTTTCAAACTTAAAAATAATAATTTTTTACGTTTGAAAATTATTTTTTCAGAAACTATTTAAAATAAAAACTTGATTGGAAAAAAACATATTAGAGACTGGATTCATGGCTTTAAAAAAAGCTATAGCATGCCATTGCAAGTGTTCGCGTTGTTTTTTATTTTTTTTTTTTTATTTTGTGTCAAATTTTTAGAAAATTACCCCTCCCGCCTGAACGGGGGGAGATAGACCCCCCTCCAATACGATTTTTTTCGTCTGAATCTAATCTATAAGTTCTGATTTTGTACCTATCCTTTTCAATATACTAAGAGCTGATTTTTCAATCATCAGTTAAACTATCAGAGGAATAAATATACTATAGCAACAGGAACAAATGTTTGCTTTATCCGAAGAGTAAATTCTGAAATGAATTTTATTATATCAAGGATTAAACCACCTACATTTCCAATGATCATTGAAGTATTCAAAGTTTTTAGGTGGAAAGTTGGACCTATTTGAATTTTCTTTTGGCTTAATATATTGATGAAGTCTTAAACTTTATGATGATTTTTCTTTTTAATCGCCTCAAAATTGAAAAATAAATTCATGTATGAGTTTCAATGATAGCTATAACTGGGGCCTAAATCATATGCCTATCTTTATGACAGTAATCCTATTTTTTCAATCTTGAAGATTCCTTTAGATTTTTTTAATTAATACATTTATTAATGTGTCAATTAATTGTTTAAACTTCCCCAATCCCCCCGGAAGCTATTGTAATTGGTCCCATTTGTCAAATCAAAAATTTTGACACATCTCCACGTTACGAGCCTTCTAGGATCGGAATTCATCATGAGATAACTTTGTTTGTACGAATGTTCGTCCGTTCGTTCGTTTGGCCGATTGTACGTTCCTTCAATTTTTTTTCAAGAATGAATAAAGATATCGACTTCGGATGGATGGTAAATAGATTATAATTTCGTTAAGTGAAGAAAGGACTTTCAAAAAAAAAAAATCAATTAGCAGTTTTTTACTACAACATTTAAAGAAAAAAATGCACGACTGTTCATGTTCAAGTTTCTTGGAACTTAAAAACTTTTAAAATATGCAAGTAATTACATAAAAATATAAGAAATTAAAAAAAAGCATTTAAATCGTTCTTTAATTGTATCAACAATTTGTTAAATAGCTTAAGGCTCAAACATAAGTTTACAATTTCATTTGAACCATTTATGAGAAAATCGCAAATAAAAAAACCGATATACCTAGGTATATGACAGGTACCATTAGTAACTCTTCTTGGTAATTTTTTTTCCAGAAAATACACCATACTTACAATCATACAGAGATTGTTTTTTTTTATCAAAATCGTTGGAGCCGTTTTTGGGATAAATAAGCTTTTCCTTAACGGTTATATGGCAGGTATCGTTATCTCTAGGGAATGACAAAGAAACTTCAAGTTAAAAAATTGAAGAAAATCGCTTCAGTTGCTTAGGCTGTAGGTGGAGTACAGACAGACAGACAGACAGAATTGTGCCACCCACTTTTTCTCATGACTTCGTTTTAGAAGGAAGTTCCATCGAGTTGTTGAATAAAAATAAAATCACTTCCTTTTTCAAGATGGCAACCTTCCCCTTGCCTAGGGCACCCCAATCACTTGGTTGTATAATGAAGAGATGTAGCCCAACACAAATCGTACCCTAAATGTTGCCTATAGATTAATGAAACTTTAATACATTTTTTGAAAAAAATTGATCCACCATGAAGTTCTTGCATGATTTGCTTTGTATCTATTATGATTGTATGAAAAAAAGTTTGTTAATCTTTTTTCGTGTAGAATTACATAAGCTACAATTTGTACCTTCACAGTCTTTCAAAAAAAAAGTAATAGTTTTTTTAAGTGCTTTGAAACCGAATATCTCGTGAATCCCATGGTTAAGGGCATAACGACTAGATATCATACAATGAAATGATGTACCTACTCACAATAACTTTTTCAACAATGTATGACATATTCGTGTTGAGAAATGAACCAGCTAATACATTTTTGCCCATTCTCCCTTACATTGTATTTATTATCATAAATGAAAGGCTTCAACTGAGGATTGCTCAGAGGAGAAAAGAGATATTGAGGAGAATAAAACAGATTTAAAAAGAAGAAAAATAGTTCTTTTAGAAACCATTAAAAATTTGGATTAAACAAATTACCTCAAGTTTTAATACAACTTTGAAAACACCAAAAACAACGTTTTTTGATTTTAGAACGGGAATATCTCAAAAACGTGATCCGATAGAATTTTTTCGACTCAAATAAAATTTTGTTGTGCAGTGTAGGTAATTAAAAGGATTTGTAAAAAAATTCAATAATTAGTTTTTAGCGCAGGAAAATTAGACAAAAAGGGTTAAATTATGGATAATTCATGAATAAATTATTTTTTTCGGGCTTATTTGGGAAAACATTTTTTAAAATATCGACTTAAAAAAAGAAATAATTTTTTTTTTTTTAATTTTGATTTTGAAATTTAATTTTTCAAAAACCATTCGCTTAAACAACTTTATTTAAAAACCAAATGCAATAATGGAGTATTAGCTTTCAAAAAAACTATAGCAAATTATTAGATGTGTTTTCGTTGATTTTTAATGTTTTTTGCATTTAAAGTCAATGTTTCAGAAACTGCCCCCCATACAATATTTTCTTAGAATAACCTTAAGAACCACCCCCTTAAATACTTCCACTCAGGTCCGGGACACCCTGTATAACCAAGTTTTTGGGGTGCCCAGTGTCTTGGATAAGGGGAAGGTCGCCGTCGTGAAAAAGAAAGTGATTTTGTTTTTATTCAACAACTCGACGGAATTTCTTTCTAAAACGAAATGATGAGAAAAATACATTTAGACAGTAAGGCTATCTAAAAAATAAGGTACTAACAAGCTCTATAGGTTTATGTATCCAGAAGTTGTAGCGTGTCAAAGTTAGACTTTTGTTTTTGTACTGTAAAAGGGACAGATATCAGTTGTTTATGAATACATCAAGACAGCCGTACATTTTGTCAAAATATATACCTAAATATGAATCTGTAAACGATATTTGCTTGCTTGATTCTCCAAAGCTTTTGACAGAGTGAATCATGAACTTCCTGTGTAAGAAGGTTATAGTTAGGCTTAAGTGAGTGATCTGTTTGCTGTAGTGGTAGCAAGTAGCTAGAAAGGAGAAAACACCATTATTAAGCTTTTTTTTAACATGTTCTTTATTTTTAACCCTTTGATGCCCAAAAGATCCACCATACCCATTTTGAATAAAAAAAAATAAAAAATTAGAGACCCCTAATTTTTTTTTTCCATGGGTAGGTGCAAAACCTGCATCAGGCTCTATGAGGACCGGAAAACGCGTGCTCATAGAAGTGTGAGATTCTTACTACACTAAAACCACCTCCACTTCCCGATTGCAACTAAGTTGAAACTTATCTAGCAATTTATTTTTAACGAAGTTAAGTTACGTGTTGCAGGTAACTTTCCGGTGAAAGTTCCTGCTTATTCCGCGATTTTAAAGCGGTTTTTTGTTCACCGTACTAAGTCGGAAGGTTTTGTTCCTTGCAGACGGCCGGCGCAGCGTACTTAATTCGACTCGTCGAGAATGTCAATAATCGTTGGGTTAGCGTGATCTAATAGCCAATTTCTATGTTTTCACGCGAAACTTTTTATTTCGTCTCGAACCGTTGGGATCCCGAGATCCCTGTGAAGATCTTCGTTTCTTATATACCATGGTGCATTTACAAATGACCTAAGCAATTTATTTTCAAACGTTTGTAAGTTATTTAAATTTGTATCACAGGTACAACCCCAGAGTTGTATACCATAAGTCCAGACAGGTTTAAGTACCTGCCTGTATAAAATCAACTTATTATCAATACTAAGCTTGGAATATTGACCGAGTAGCCAGTTCATATCTCTTAATTTACTTTTTAATTCTTCGCATTTCTTTTTTACGTGCGGCTTCCATTTTAATTTCGCGTCTAGAGTCATTCCCAGACATTTTGCCTCATTCGCAAATGATACACGACCGGTATTAAGAAAGACGGGCAATCTATTTATTTTTTTTATACGTAAAGTCCACGTGGACTGACTTTTGTTCATTGAGCGCTATTCGCCATGTTTTTGTCCACTCATTAACATTATTAAGAACATTTTGTAACTTAATTGTAGCTTCGTTAATCGTTTTACCTACTGCTAGTATTGCAGTATCATCAGCAAACGTTGCTACGATAGTGTCTTCTGTTTGAGGTATATCACGTGTAAATAGAAGGTACAGAATTGGACCTAAAACACTACCTTGTGGTACCCCACCCACTATTTCTTTGAAATTAGAATATTCACTTCCGTGTCTTACACGAAAAAGTCTGTTTTCTAGATATTCGTTTAGAATTTTATAAAGTCCTTCAGGCAGAACTTGTCCTAATTTGAATTTGAGGCCTTCGTGCCACACCTTGTCAAACGCTTGCGACACATCCAAAAAGACCGTCGAACAGATTTTCTTTTCTTCAAGAGCTCTCTCAATTACGTCAGTTATCCTATGCACCTGATCAATGGTCGAATGCTTTCTTCTAAATCCGAACTGATGTTCAGGTATTAATTGTTTTTCTTCTATTATCGGCTGCAGGCGAAGGAGTAGTATTCTTTCAAAAACTTTTGATATTATAGGAAGAAGCGAAATTGGTCTGTAAGACTTCTTTTCATGAGATGGTTTGCCAGGTTTCAAAACCATTATGACTTCCGCAACTTTCCATTGGCTTGGAATATATTCTAGCCTTAGAGCGGCATTTATTATATAAAGGAGGTAAATTAATCCTTTATGAGGAAGCATTTTTAATATTTCCGCTGTTATTAAGTCATACCCCGGAGCTTTATTAGACTTTAGCTTCTTTATTTCTCTGTTCAATTCAGCGAGCGTAGCAATTCTGGATGTGTAGTTCTCACTTGAGCTAAAACTCATATTAATATTTCCATTGAGTGCTTGCCCCTCAGAAGGTTCAAATGTTTCTTCCAGGTTATCGGCGAATACCGCCACATTCTCTTTGTCACTTCTAGCTTTTTATAAGTACCTTAGAATCGATTCTCTAGATACAAATATTCTATAAGCCTCTCCATATAATCAAACAAACAAAATGTCCCTCTTTAAGGTACCTTAAACATACCTATGTACTTGTACATAATGTACATTGTATACATATATATATAAACTTGGTGAGAGTGTTGAAAACAACACTGATTTAATAATAAATTATTTAGTCATAGCCAGTTTAAATTTCTGAGATATCCACAATCTAAGATATAATAATTACAGAACTCCTCAGAAAATGTCTCAATTTCGGATTTGCTTGCTGCTGCTTTCCTTGACGTTGGAAAATTTGTGATTTCTCAGAAAACGTGAATAAATTAATTTTAAGGAAAAAATAAAAACAAGTGACTACCTAAACGTCATCGCCATTAGATTGACGCAGTTGGGAAAAGTAAGAGGCGGGGATCAACTTTCAACTCAAATTCCGTGGAGCTTCAATTGAAAAAAGTTCATGTTATAATTTTGAGATTCCTATTCCTAAAAAATAAACAAGTGAAGGATGTTGTTTACTCGAACAAAACTTCTCAGATGTCGTTTGAGTTTATTAACTCTAGCAAAGTGAAGTTTTTGTTTTGTTATTTAAATTTTCCATTGAAACTTTATTTATTTATTTATTATTTTGAATTTTGAATGTCTAAAATAATGTTCAATAAAGTAGGTATACTTGTAGATGTTTCCTGTTACACAAATTTTAAAGTTCGATACAATAATGTTTTTGTAGTACCTCGTGGCAGGATGGTTAGTGCGTAGGACTGTCATGTCGAAGGAGTGGGTTCGATTCCCAGCCGTGCCACCTAAAAACAGAAATGTCTTATCCGAAGTACTGCCTCTTGCGAGGAACTGACAAATCCTCCAAGAGTATACTTGTCATGAAAAATGCTTCTCATTTAGCCGTTCGGACTCGGCAAAAAACTGTAGGTCCCCTCCATTCCTACCAAACAACACGCACACAGGAATGGTTGAGAGTTGTAAGTCATTAGGCCTTGGTTCTCCACATAGGCCATATGCATATTCATGACAAGTATACTCTTCGAGGATTTGTCAGTTCCTCGCAAGAGGCAGTAGGTACCTCGGGTAAAACATTTCTGTTCTTACGTGGCACGGCTGGAAATCGAACCCAAACCCAGCCCCGGATCTATGGGGGGGCAAACCGGGGCCTGTGCCCCGGGCGGCAGCTTACAGGGGCGCCAAATTCATTTGACTGAAATAACTAAGAATTGCGATGCTTATTGAAATTAAATGAATTGAGATGCGGCAATGGAATATAAAACTATATTTCTCCATCAACATTTAGCAGTTTTTTCTATCATTATTTCTCCATTTAAAATAATTAAAAAATAACTATTGACAAATAAAAGAACCGAGCTATTATACATTGTTGAAAGTTTTTCTGATGTTTTTTAACAGTTGTTTCTTGCGTTAAGTGTAAGTGTATTTTTACAAAACTTCCCCTCTTCCCTTAACTGAAGGATATAGATCCCCCTTCTTTAATAATAAAACACTTGAACTTTGTCCCTCTACAATAGTCGCACCACGCTGAACAAATCCTAGTGTTGCCTAAGAAATTATTTACTGAATACTGGCAACTTTATTATACTGTATTTTAGATATTTTTTAGTTCACAAAAAAATTAAATACAAACAAATGTAGGAAATCTGGTGATCTACAAAATACTGTTTAGTAAAAAATTTTTCGTTCAGATGAACAAAAAGTGAGATAAACGCTAAACACTATTTTTACAGTTTTTGACAAACAATTTTTCAAGATCTCGAAAATAATTGGAAACAAAAAATCTATAAGATATTTTAACCTACAAGATCAAATAAAAAATTTTACTCTGTTCTCCGAGAAAATTGGTTTTACCATTTTCAACACCCATGACTACGGTGACCATCCGTCCTCTTTTTTAGAGGACAGTCCTCTTTTTCGGAGTCCTGTCCTCTTTATTTTATTTTATTAAAGAGGACAGAAAATTGTCCTCCTTTTTCTGATTTGTCCTCCAAATGTCCTCCTTTTATCTTTCAAACCATTTTTCTAAGATTGAAACCATATCAAGTATCTACTTTTTTCATTACTTAACTAATTGCACACATTACTTTATGGCAGCACTAGTTTGAATCTAAACGCTTTTTCCATGTACTAGAATTTGGAAAAGATAAGAAAAATTTATAAACTAATATAAATATATATTTCTAACTTGACGTGCCCTGACCGATGGAGTGTTTTCAAATTCATTCAAGACTTATTTAGACACCCGAGAAATCGCAATTTAAAGTTGATAAACTAGAGGCAATGTCAATAGCAAAGTGCAACAAATTACAACTTTGGCTGTGCAGATTTTCAAATGTTCTTAAGAAAAAAAAAAAAAAATAGCAAAGAAAAGAATTAAACACTATTTCAGCCCTATTTATAAAACGTGCTCGGATATCTTCTAGTTCACAATTCAACTAAAATTCTGATCAAAAGTTAGGTAGTGAACTTTTATACATTTTGTAGCAATAAAGATATAAACTGCTTATCTACGTTAAGATCTAGGTATATCTTACCGAAAATCTAGAATCTAGTGCAAACAACAAGAACTCTGATGTTACCAAAGAGTATTTATTAAAGTGCACATATTTGGGGTTGTAAATATAGTTTTTGTCACCACGGTCTGTTTCCTTTTATAATTGTAATTCGTTCTTAAATTTTAGAACGTCTTTAAAAAGTTGTCCTCTTTTTTGCCCCTGAAAAAATGGTCACCGTACTCATGACGGATAATACAAAATTTCCGACCAGCCAGAGACGGCTCTCACGCGTATCAAAGAACCAACCAATCTTAAATGATTTGTATTTTGACGTTGCTTATATGTTGACATTTTTTAAAAAATCCTGTTGTGAAATATTTTTTCTGTTACAATTCTGTATTAGCTTTCACTTATGTAAATTTCACTGCAATCTCTCAAGGAAGAACGAAGTTATAAAATGTTTACATATTTTTGAAACATTCTATTTTGAAAATATTTTTTCAACTATAACTCTGTCTCAGCTATTCCTTCTGTCCATTTCATTGAAATCGCTCAAGGAACAACGAAGTCCCGAGGATTTAAAATTTTTTTCGGAGCTTTGCGCGTCGATACTTTATCTTGCGTAGCTTTGGCTTTTCGAAATTGTGTCGTAAAATTTCATTTTCCTTTCTTATTTGAACGGTTCGTGAATGGATCTTCAATAGTTCGCCCATTATAAATTCGGGAACGAACAATATTTTGCAGATCCTTGCAGATTTGATTCGTATGAAAACTAGTTTAAGTTGGGTTTTGTGTGCAGTGCATATGCTGCATGTTATACATCAATTTATATTGAATAATTTTGAATGAACAACAACAACTTGCGTGTGTTATCACACGCTCTCGTGAAATAGAGGAAACTAATTTAATTAGGAACCAAAAAATAAGATTCGTGATCGAATCAAAAATGAAATTCTTTTGAATTGTTCAGGAGAAAACGAATCATATTTTATCGTTCTATGAATCTTGGTTGTGGATCGTGTTTGTTTAGGTATTGTCAATTTTCTTATTTATAGTAAAAAGTTGCTGAATAGGTTTGGGCTGCACATCCATTGAAAAATCCAATACCAAGTAGTTATATGTTTTTTTTTTCATTTTTATAAAAAACGACGGGGGCGCCAAAATCAAGTTTTCGCCCCGGTTCGAAAAAATCGTAGATCCGGGGCTGCCCAAACCTTCGCCATGACAGTCCAACGCACTATAACCATTATGCCAATAATGTATACTATCGAAATACATATGATATATGGTACATTTCTAACGAAATGCATGGTACATTTCTATCGAAAAGGATGGTTTAAGAAGTCGTATAAAAAATTCGCGCATACGAATCTTAAACATTGCCCCTCAAAAGTGATTGGTTTTTCGAGATGTTGGCCGTTCCAGATTTTGGCTTTCGATAATTTTGTAACTAAAGATTTTGAACTATAGAGATTTTGGTTTTCGAGGTTCTTTTGGTTCGAAATTTTTGTTTTCGATATTTTGTCTTTCGAGTTCTTGGTTTTCGAGATAACGGGGTAGACCAGTTTCTAAGATTGTTAAAAAAAAGGCGAGACTGTAAGTGTTGTGTGTCAGCCTCCATTTTGAAAAATGCGTTTTAGCCAATATCTCGAGAACTGTTCATCATGCAAAACATATGTTAAAGCTCTTTTCATAGGAAATTCAGTTATCTTTCTTCCTTACAACATTTTTTATGTTTATAGGTACTGTCAGAGTTAAAGCGCCTTGAAATATGTTTTTTTTTCTGTTTAACCTTATATCTCCTTGGCGGGTGCTTTTGTAAAAAAAAATATACAAAGTTGTACGATTAATTTTCAATAATTTTCGTTGACACATTTGTATTCTACGACGACACACAGTGGCGCCAATTGACTTTTTTGGTTGCGAAAAAACATAGCTATTAAACGAATAAAGATATCGTTCTACTTGAACGAGATTTCCATGGCTATAGAGTTTGAAAATTTTAAGAAAAAATATTTACAAGGTGTTTCAGAATCTTCTGCTGAAGTACGACTCTCTCCCCAATAGGGAATAAACTTAATATTTTACCTCAAAAAATGTCAGTAGTAAATAGCTGAAGTAAAAACAGGGTGTCTTAAGGTCAAACAAAGTCACAGTGGTGCATTAAAGTAAACAAACAGTAAATTTTTAAATACTTCTGCATGTGTATAATTTTGCTGCTTATTAGAGTGCAATTAAATCTGTGGTGTTTGGTAGAAACATGATAACTCCATTTTAAAATTTGCGTCTTTGCGTCCACTTTACATCGATCTACAACCTAAACGGGTGAACCGATTTTCTTCAAATTTGAAACATAAATTTTCAAAGGTTATGTTCATAAGTATTCCAAATTTGAAGAAAATCTGTGGCCTCGTTTACACTCTAGCTTGATTTAAAGTGGGCATAACGACGCTAATTTTAAAATGGAGTTATCAGGTTTCTACCAACACCACAGAAATATACTACTCCAATGGTAAATTTTAAGTCAAGGTATAGAAAAAGTATGTTAAGTGCTATAAAATAATAAAATTTAATCAAATGCTTAAAGTAACCCAGAATTTCATGAAAGAAAAAATATTTGTATCCAAAAAAGTACCTATCTATAAGTAGTTTTTTCCTTTAAAATGTTAATGTTTCTGTTACTTCATAATTATCTGGAACTGATGCTTTTTTCGTGAGCGTTATGGTCTTATAAGATGGGAGAACATTTACGTTGTGTTTCATTAAGGAACTTCTTAAAATGCAATACTTTTCTTTTGTTAGTCCCAGATTCGTAAATAAGGCTATAAGGCGTTTGCACTTTCATACTTGATAGGATCTCTTTGAGGAATCCGAATGCTTGCTCTAATCCTTTTAAGTCTTAGTGGACTTGCTACTGATACTGCCTTGGTTAAATTGGCCTTCTGCTTCTCATGATCCTTATATATATATACTTTATAGCTAAGGCTGTTGAAAGATTTTCAGTGGTGATGTCTTCAGTAGCATTGATCAATTTTTGTTTCTTGGTAAATGATAAGGCAGCCAACTTTTTAAAAACCCAATGGGGGACATTCTTGTGGACAGGGGTGGGGATATTGTTTGAGATTGTGAGTGTCAAGAAATTCACTTAAATAATAAAACAAAGAAACGTAACTTTCTGTCATTATTTATTTTTAAAATCATATTTTATATATGAGTGAAATTTTTTAACTAAATCTGGATTTCAATTAAGAATATCATACAAATTTGCACGATTGCCCATATTAAATTTTAGAAAAGGAATAGTAGTAGTGTAGTTGAAACGTTTATGGACGTACGGCGGCGTACCTCGTCGTTTGTTTGTCTTATGTATAGTCCAGTCAAAATAGACATACAAATGTGCAAACCTATCCAAAATTCCGATAAGGCTGAAAATTGGTATAGAACTTCCTTTAAACATAATAAATCATCTGCGAAAAGTCCTTGTCAATCCCACACGCGCATAAAAAGTTATTGAAGGTCAAGTGTATAAAAAAAATGGTTTTTCACCTATAGCTCCCAAACGGTAAGTGCTATTGAAAAGTAGTATGACTAAATTTTGTAGATCAGGCAATTTTCTACAAAAAATATCAACACATATTTTTTCGTGAGACAGATGGTTAAGGAAATAGAGCTGTTTTAAAAATGGTAAAGTGACGAAAATATCGGTTTTTCGGGTAGAACTCCTTAACGGTAAATAATTTCGGAAAGTGTTTCAAATAACGTTTGTAGACCATTTTAATAATATATAAAAAATTATAAAAAAGACATCAAAAAATGTACCGTTAAAAAGATTTAATTATTTTAAGAATTTGGTCAAAAGCCCAAAATAACGGTTTTGTGATTATTACTCGTAAATGATGAAGTTGTTCAAAATTAATGTATGCTCAATTTGTAGACGTTAAAATATTCTGCTTAAAAAATTGTTACACTTACGAGTGGTCGGTTACAAGATATAGCGATTTCAAAATGGCCAAATGTCGAAAATATAGGATTTTCATCTACAACTCCTAATAGGTGAATGTTATCGAAAAGTAATTTAAGCTAAGTTTGTAGATAATGTGATACTCTACAAGACAATTTTTATTTTTTGTTTTCTAAAGCTTACAATTTATACGATATAATTATTCTAAGTTTTTATAAAAAGTTAATAGCATTGATTTCTTCCCTTTAACTCGAAAATGACAAAGTTGTCTAAAATCAATATATGCTATATACCCAAGCAATAATGCACAAGGTATTGTATTTAAAAAATTGAAAAATAATCATTTTCTTCATGATATGCACTCTTTTCCACACCACCTTTGAGGTGGAGTACCTGGGGCGGTTATATTCAAATCCTGGTCAACTATTTATATACTGCTTAAAACAAACATCATTCAAACACTTTTCGAAATTATTTACTGTTAAGGAGTTATACCCGAAACCCGATATTTTTGTCAATTTACCATTTTTAAAACTGCTCTATTTCCTTAACCAAAAAATGTGTGTTTATATTTTTTGTAGAAAATTGCCTGATCTACAAAATTTAGTCATACTACTTTTCAATAGCACTTATCGTTTGAAAGTTATAGGTGAAAAATCATTTTTTTGGACACTTGACCTTTAATTACTTTTTATGCTCGAGTGGGATAGACAAAGACTTTTCACAGCTGATTTTGTATGTCTAAAGGAAGGTCTATACCAATTTTCAGCGTTATCGTAATTTTGGCTAGGTCAAATGTATATTTTGACTAGACTAGTAGTACATTGCTAAGACTTGGAAAGCCGAATGAATTAGTAAATAAAGCAATGGGGGACATGGGGGACGCTCAAGTGGTTTTGCGGGACTATATTATTCATTTTTGCAATGGGAGATTACAACTGCCATTGGGGGACTGTCCCCCTTCAATGGGGGACGGTTGGCCGCCTTAGTAAATGACGAGCACTCCGTTATAGATTTCTTTGGCGTTCCTCTAAAATTATTTGATGTATGTATGTACTTAGTAAATTATCGGTTTCATCTGTCCTTTCAAAATCAATGCAAAGAACATTTGACAACCAAAATTCATTTTTCTTTAAAAATACTACTTTCGTTCTATTGGCTGCATCCCATTTTGACTTAGCGTTTTTATAAAATGATATCCACTTCTTATCGAATTCAGCTTTTCCATCAAGTGACCATTCATCTAAAAGGTTACTTATACTTTTTCTTACACCCGCGATGATTTTTTCTTTTGTATTGTTTTTATCGAAAAAAAATTCAACTAGATCTTTGTAGGAAATTTCCATTTTTTTCTTTTTGTTAAAATACAAGTAGTGTATACGACTTATCAATTACGTGTTTGCTTTATAAATTAGCAATTTTTTTGTATTTATATACCTAATTCTTTTGTTATGATAATATTTATGGGTACCTAGTATTCTTATTGCATTATATAAAAAGTATTAAACAACAGGTACTTGATCTGTTATAAAAATGAATAGATTTTTTTACAAATCACGAAAACTACTTGGCTTATCATACAGAAATATTACCTAGATTTAAATATTTATTAAATGTAGTTGAGAATACATTTTTACATGTAAAAATAATGTTCTTATGACCACTTGCATTTTTAAGGATATAATTAAAAAAAAACCATAAGTGAAAAAAGTTAGGTAGGTACCTTTTTAAATAAAATGTCTCTAAACCGCAAATAGGCAAAAACTGGCAGCTGGATTTTTTACTAAATGTTTTAGAAATGTTCAAAGATTAAATTTCCTTTAAGATTAGGCCAAGCACTCTTAAGCGGGCTTTTATAACTCAACTCAAAGGCAAAAAATTGAGCCAAAAACAGCTTTTCGAAAATCTTAAAATTTTGCAATAAAAAAAATGATCATATTTGTAATACAAATTGTTCTTTTTACAAGCTTAAATAAAAAAAATATAATTTTTAAACAAGATTTTTAGAATATAACGCCTAAACTCTGAAAATTTTCGTAAAAAAAATATTTTTTCTTTGATTTTAAAAATTAGGACACTTTGACTACCTGTATCATCCGAATCCTTTGACCGATTTTAAAATTTCTTCTGGCTTTTGAAGCTTCTTATTCAGTAAAAGATTAGTTTTGGATTTTAAGCACACACGAAAACTTTTGCAAAATGGCGCCACAGTGCGACGTACATAAGTATGGTTCAAGTTTTTACCCTCTAAAGTTGCCATTTTCATGCTTAACCTTAGAACTGGTGAATGGAGACCTTCTATTTGCATCAGTGCAAGCTCCATGATAGGTGTTTGGTAGAGTGATACCATGACCCTTTGACCACCATAATGTACTTAAAAAAAAAAGCGGAGTTAAAGTGTTTTATACCGCTCAAAAGTTTGAGGGGACACAATTTTTACCTGTAGAAAATTTACCTATCAAGCAACAATACCACGGGACTTTGATCACCAGTATACATTCCGAAAATGCAACAAAAAAATAAACCTGATTTAAGCTACCTTAAGTTACGAATACTTACACTTTACTTTCGTTCTAATAAAATGTCATGGTTGCGGTAGGATGACCCTTCCGTAGGCCGCAATAATGCACTTTCAAAATGCAACACAAAAATTAATTCTCAAATTTTGGAGCCGCACTAGAAGACAAAAACTAAAAAAAACATACTTTATGGGGCTTAAGCTCTGACAGTACAGACTTAAAAACAAATGCTGTAAATACTTATACAGACAAAAAGGTAATTAAATTTCCTATGAAAAAGGTTTTAACATAATGGTTTGTAAATATGATGAACTGTTCTCGAGATATTGGCTAAAACGCGTTTATTAAAAAGGCGGCTGACGCACAACCATTACAACCTAAACACTCACAAACAACCCAGCAAAATCTGTTTTCAAACCTATAATTAAAAAAAAAATAATAATTTTTCTTCAAAATGTTGAGTTTGAAACAATTTTTTGCCAAAACTATTCATCAAAAAAACTTAATTTAAAAACAAGTCGTAAGAATGGAGTTCTGGCTTTCCAAAAAGCTACAAAACATTACTGTACTTTAAGTATTGCCGTTGTATTTTAATAAATTTTTTTCTATTCTATGCAAATATTTTATTGAATTGCCCCTCCCGTCCAAGCGGGGGAGATATGACCCCCCTCCGATAGGATTTTTTTCTTGTCTAGATCCCACCTAAATGCTCTGAATTTTTTGGCAGATCTTACGCGAATTTTCAAGTATGCAAAAAAAAGGGGAAATTTAATTTACCGCTACAGCGACTATAGGGCATGAAAATAAAAATCTGAAAAAATTAGGGAACTTTTTTTTCTTTATTTAGATCCGATTTGGGCCCATCCGGGATGACCTTTTTTTAACGACCACCCTGATGTACATGTACAATTGTACATACATACATCTTCATAGTTTCTTTGAGTGAGTTAAATAATTTTGAATAGGTATGTTCCTTTTGCTTAATGTATATCAAAATATTTGATTTTGAATGGTCAAATTTTAACCACTGGAAAGTTGAAAGTCTGAAAATAACGCACATTTTGAAATGACGCATACAAAAATTAAATAACTGTCTTTTGCAAAGAAGTGACAAATCTTCCAATTACCTCATGTCATGGCTAAGTGCCTTTCATCTTAAATATTCGAATTTGGCAGCGAACATACAACACGCCCACAGCAATGGTTAAGAGAGTGTAAGTCACTTGGTCCTAGTTCTTATACCAAATTGAGTTTTCAATATTTCATTTTACATTTGTTTCTAATGGAAATTTGACAATTTTATTCTATTCTACGATATGTAGGATGTAGAAGGTACCTTATTAATTTAAATGTCAATTTTTGAAATACTTACAAGAGAGCTCAGATGTTGATGGATTTTATTTCTTAAATAAAGCTCATGTTCTGGTTGTAGCAGAACTCTTCAATCAACCTATTAACAATTTTTCACTATGGGGTTCCATTTATTTGGATGTATTTTTTTTTTTTTTTTTTTTTTTTTGATGTTCTTGTTGTTGGTTAAAGCAATATTTGGCACACATAAATCGATATAAAAGAAATGAGGGTTATAAATCAGAAAATACAATCAACAAATCCAAGAAAAATAAGTTGAACTTCTACAAAATAGATTTGGATGATTGACGATTTCGTTTGAATTTGCAATGCCACATAATTGATGGATTGATCAATACAATAAACACAAATACCTACATATTGAAATTTAAAAAAAATCCTTGTTATAAGAAAATGGATTAAAAGAATTCATAATTGGGTCTCAATCTAAAGTACCTACATATACTTTGTTCTTATAGTTCGAAAACCTTTGTATTTGAAGGAAGTAATTAGTGTTGCTTAAACATCGATAGTCTATCGATATTATCGATAGTAAAAAACTATCGCGTGCATCGATAGTTTTGAAAAACTATCGATAGTTTAAAAAATTCCAAATTGTGTAATGAAAGGCTTGTGACCATAAAAATTTAATATGGTATGATATTTTAAGGCTGTCTATTGTATCCATCATTATTTATTTTTATACTGAAATCCTGACATTAATGTCGTTTTCGATTGGATTTTCTGACTGTTCTACTCCTTTTTGAGTCCAATAGAATATGAAAACATCGTATTGTCGCAATTTTACACACACACTTTCTTCAAGCATTCATCACTTTTGACAAGTAGTGCGACGAAAAACTGTATGTGTATGCGTGTGTTCCAAATCTACTCCTTCTTCAAATCGGGAATAGAAAATTACTCTGAAAACAGTACTCCAAACAGCCAATCGAAGGCTTTTGGAGTAGATGGAGTGAAAATGGAGTAGAAAAGGCGTACTCCGAAAGTCCAATCGAAAACGACATAAGACTATGGTTCCTTTGGTTAAAAGCTACAAGATATCAAAGATGTGAATAGTTGAAACCAAAGATAGGTTACATTGGTACTTGAAACTCTTAAAATGGCAAAAAAACATTAAGCAAAAATACAGTAGACGCTTTAGTTGTGAAACTCGAAATAGTGAACTATCCACAATAATGAGCACACAAAATTTTATATAAAAATGTATTTTGTATACAAATTTCTCGCAAACATTAAACATTGCTTAATATCACTGAGGATTTGTTTTCATTTTTTCGTTTAAACCTCGTTGACAACTTTGGTAAACGCTAAAATAAATTTAAAATTCACATCGAACAAAATGTGCACTTTTGATCGAATTCATCTTTAGAAAGCCCTTTAAAGCTCCCGCTCGAAAAGAGAACAATCTCGAAAGAGTGAACAGCCTTGGTTTTTATTACTTCACTATATCGAGTGTCTACTGTAGTTTTGAATGAGCTAAAACTAAATAATTATTATAATTTAAATTCAATTTTTAAAAATAAATTTTGAGACCTTTTTATAGCAAAATATCTTTTTTTTTCAAAAATCATAACTCATTTTTATAATTCAATGGATTTTGCAATAGAAGTCTTTTTAAAGCATATTAAAAATGTGTGTAATTCATTTGGTAAAACTATCGATAGTATCGATACTATCGATAGTTTTTTGTAAAAATATCGATACTATCGGAAATGGAAACTATCGATGTTTAAGCAACACTAGAAGTAATTACACAGAAACAATTTCGTATACATCTATACAGGTTGTTTCTGTTTCATTCAATACTTGGAAAAATTAATGTTGGGCAATGGACATGAAAAATAGACAATAGACAAAGACATGTTGTGAACGCGAAATTCGTATGTGACCGCAAACACAGCAGCACAGCAGCACATTTCAAAGTTTTTAATTCGATGTTGTGAAGCATAGAATGTACTTTTCATGTAGTATTTTTCAGGCTGATGAAGGTATATACGTGAAGTCAACACCGCCATTTTCAATTTTCTTAAATAGTAATATTGTTCTACGATGTGCCCCAATTGTGCTATTTAAAAACAATTCTAAATACTTTTTTGGTTTTCTTAAAAATGAAAATCATGCAGTTTTGTGCTAATAAATAAATTTAACAGAACTCGCCTTTAACAGTGATGGCAATTTTTTGTTAAGCTTAATCAAAGTTCATGGAAAACTTGCTAAATACTCGCGAGGCCCTCACTTGTAAAAACTTCGAAGCTTACTCTTGTTATCCCATCATAACTACCTACCACATTTATAATGATAAAAACTTTAATCCAATACAAGGTCGAATCCAGAGTTTTTGCCAGGGGGGTCACGTTCTTCAAAATTCATGGTATTGCACTCAAAAAAAAATATTTTTTTTGCAAATATAGTTTTGAAACCTTAATATTTTGCCTTACAAACCTTATCCCTTAAATCTTAAAATATCAACTTTCCCTTTTGTTTTGTAACGTTGTAACACGAAGCAACTTAAGTTACTTAGGTAGGTACTACTTTCTTTAATGACATTCCCTACCCAATACAGCAGTACGTCACCAAAAAAAACGTAGAATTTCCAATAGTTTTTGCCAAGTTGCTAAGTGGGCAAGTTCAAGCAATTAAATTTAAATCCTTCAGCAAATCGAAGCAAAATGCGGTGGAATTGCAATCGAAGAATTAATTCGCTACTGAAAATTGCTTTTCAATGTAACCCACGATTTTTGGTACCTTATTTGTGAGCTATTCTCAAGAAATGTGTGACATCTGAAAAGCCAGAATCCCTACAAAGTACCGCAAACCAAAATCTTGAATCACAAAGTCTCGGATTTTTCAATTATTTCAAAATTAAAAAATCGCATTATTAACAATTTTGAATTACCATTTGGCAACAAAAATTCTCGCAAATATACCGAAATCTCGCAAATTAAGATCTTGCAATTCCAGTAACATTCGCTTAGAGTTTCGAAACAAAAAAAAACAAAAAAAACTTGAAGACGAGTAGTCTTAGAGCTGACTGCAAAGTTTTGGTTTGAACGCATAACCAAAAAATTTTGTTTGCACGAATCCAAAACTTGCCTTATAGTATCTATATCGCAGGTAAAAATAAGTATGAGGGTCTGTAGCAGGCACGAGACGTGAGTTTTTTTGTAGCGGAAGCACTCAACATAAAACCAAAAAGTAAAGACCTTTCTTTTGAGATCACTTCTGTTTGTTTTTTAAATTCTTCTAAATCATTATTTTATACATAAAATAATAAAATTACTAAAATTAAATGATAGTAAACATTCTATGCGAACAGAACCAAACATTTTTAATGACACCATTCCATATCCATTTAAATATGAGCCGCACTCTTTTCCATGCCTTTTTCCGGCTTTTGAAAAATTGTTCATATCATAAAACCCCGCACTGTTCCACACACTTTTTCGTTTGCAAATAAAAGGCAAGGCCAACAGTACAACATACTTGTTTTTAAACCTCCTGTTAACCACGAAAAAATTTCATATAATTGCATCGAAAAGTCCCTAGTACACCGCTTTGTAACGGTGTTTATAATTACACAAGGTTTCGGTCTCCCATCATCTATTATATTTTTTATTTCATCAAACCTTTGTATATGAAAACCATAGTATTCTCATGAAAATTTTTTTTTAGTTGAACGTGGACCTTGTGGGGGCGCCACATTCGACCGCATTCGATTGCGTGGAGAATTGTGGATGCGGGGTACATAAAGAATCGAAGACAAGTAGTAAGAGCAAGAGGAAAGTATTATTTTCATGCTCATAAGAAATAAAGGGAGTAAGAGAGATAAGCAAATCAGCTGTTTTCAAAATGTCAAAGAATAGAAAAACGTGAAGAAAATAAGAAAAAAATTGTCGTCTCCTCTTTGAATAGAAGAATATTTGTGTTGGTTTATTTAGGAATGTATTTTGTTTGCAGGCAGAGAAGCAAAGAAATTATATGAAGTGGTGAACGAGTTGATCGTGTCGCTTCTGCTTGCGTCGTCGTCACCCGTCGTTGGTGTCTAGTTCGTAGCAACGAGTAGAAAAATTATTATTTGCAGAGATTTTCTTGTATGTGAGTGTGAAAAGACAAACGTGTGTAGGTCGTTGCTATATTTTCTTATTGAGGGTAGGTTTTGTTTTTGCTTCTTTTTTAATTGACTTGAAACTTTCTTGCAAAGTTTCGAGGATAGGCTAGGCATATGTATATCTTTTGGTAGATATTTTGATTGAAATTTTCTTGCATGATTTCGGTGGTAGGTATTTTGGTGTGTAGGTATTTGAATTTTTAGATGCAATCTTTTTTGCAAGGGTTGGTCTTTTGGTATGTAGGTAGGTAGGTACATATTTGAATTAAAGTTTTTGTGCCATTACTATTAATTTTTTGCTAGATAGTTTTTTTGTTAATAGTTTTTATTATCTACATAGGTAGGTACCTCCATATTATAAATAATTTCGAGTAGTTATGTTTAATAGGTATTTGTAGGTATTTTAATTAAATTTTGTATGCAAAATTCGGGGGTGGGTTAAGGCAAAGATATTTTTGATAGATAGGTATAGGTACCTACATGTATTTTAACTAAAGTTTTTATTGCTAAATTCGGGGGTAGGTTTAGGTATAGGTACCTTCATACCTAGGTAGGTTTATCTTTTAATAGGTACCTAGGTATTTTTTTTTTTTTTTTTTTTTGCAAAATTCGAGGGTAGGTATGTATTTCTTTGAGTAGGTATTAATATTATTCACTAGTCTGTAAGTGGGAACTCCCTATGCCAGTTCCAAATACTGTCAAAACAAATTTAATTTCAAATTTCTTACCAGTGATTTTCAAAAAATTCATTATCCTAGCTTTATTGGCTCCAACGTCGAAGTTCATTTCGGTATTTTATTTAAAGGTTTTTGTTGCAAAATTCAAGGGTAGGTAGGTACGTAGGTACCTATTTCTTTGAGTACCTATTTGACCTTGAATTTAAAACTAATTTTATGTATATTAGGTAAGCATAGGTAGGTAGGTATGTATGTAGGTACCTAAAAAACTTTTTATCTAATGAACTTTTTACAGATTTATTTTGTATAAGTTGGTAGGTATGTACCTAGGTAGGTATATAGCAACCATCTTTCTGCCTAATAATTTAAAATAAACAATTTAAATATGCATTATTTTGAAGGCGCGTTGAAATATTTCGAGGTAAAATATACAAATTAGTAGATAAAATTTCAATCGCAGTAAGATTTTAGTTCTGTATGTGAAATACAATAAATATAATAGTGCCACTATTAATTGAAGATAAATACTCTTACAAAAAATGTCTTTCATTACTATTATTTTGTAATATATATTTTGTATTAATTTTCATGAAAAGAATCTACAAATTAAATTTCAAGTAGGTAATTAAGTATTATATTATAATACCTTCGTATTATTATAAAATACACTAGTCAACAATATTAAAGGAACAAATTTTTTTTCAATTTTTGTTAGCGTTTTTTGAAGAGCTGTATCTTTGTGACGAGTGGTCGTATTGAGTTGAAATAAAAAACATTTTACAGCTTTATGTTTTTTGTTTCGAGATTTGTTTGCAAACAAATATTTTTGAAGTACCGTTATTGCGTTATTGCAAAAAATGAGACGAGACAACAAAATTATTTTGTTTTTATTTTTTTTGAAGGTCCTCATTTCTATGGATACATTTTTTTGAGTCAATTAAATGTCATGATCAGATACCTTGTTTATTCAGCTTCAATTCAGTTTTTTTGTTGTTTTCGTACGATTTTTTTTGATATGGTTTATCTGAATTTGAATGAAAAAAGATACTTTTAGCCTTGATTACCAATATCTCAGCAAATAATGACGTTATAAAAAATTCAAAGACAGTTTTGGAAATTTGAAAAAGCGCTTTACAAGATTTTTTTATGATTTTGTAGAAATTATTTTTTTTTACCGTTCACCGTTAGTTTAAAAAAAGTACTAAAAACCGACGTTTTGTGGTCTTTTCGTAAATCTTTTTTTTTTCGTTGCAAATATTGATTGCATGGCTTGCGTTGGTATGCAAATTTATAGACTTTCAAATCATCAATATTCTTGTAAATTTTCAAATTGATTCATCGAACCGTTTTTCCTCACCAAAACTTCAAAGTCTTACAAACCAGGTAAAGGAACAAATTGTGGTGTTCCTAAACAATGCGAAGTTGTCATCAAAATGACAAGAAAACCGCAATTCCAGTGGATTTTTTTCACAGTTTTGCATTAGTTAGATACTTTTTTGAATTGAAATGAAATAAAAAGTACATTAAACAAAAAAATAAAAAAAATTAATTTAAAAAAATTTTCAAACAAAAAAAATTGATTTTTTAAATATTTTTTTTTTTTGAAAATTGTAATTTTTTTTTCATTTCCATTCAAAAAAGTATCTAACTAATGCAAAACTGTGAAAAAAATCCACTGGAATTTATTTTAGCATTTGGTATTCAGTTTTTAACTAAGATTTAAGATTTCTGGCTTTAAGATGAGGAATGGATTTTCGTCCAGATATTACCGTTGTATTTTAATGGTTATTTTTCTATTTGAAGTCAACTTTTCTTAAAATTGCCCCTCCCGCCTAAACGGGGGGATATATACCCCCCATCCGGTACTATTGTTTTCTTCTTTTGGCCCAATCTACACGCTCTATTACTTTGATGCAGCATATGTCAAAGACCATGTTTTTGTTATTATACTGTTTTATATACTACTTGTTGTTTTAAATTTTGTATTGCTATATTTTGAAATGCCGTCCCTTGGAAACCGTTATGTCTACAGAACCGGCTTTGGACTCAAATTGAAGCAAATTTAGTAAGGTTGAAATCGTAGAGCAATGTTTTATTCGGAAGTTAAGGCGTAATGGTTAAAATAGCCAATAAGTGAAAAAACCGCGAAAAATTCGCGTTTTTTTGGATTTTTACCAATGTTGCGTTCGGCGCTCGAGGTCGAAAAATCAGATTTAATACTAGGCCAACATCATAAACAACTCAGCAAAAAATCAGAACTACCGGACCTGACGCAAGGTCTAATGTATATATAGTTACTGGACTATATATTATAATTTTTTAATTTAATTTTGTCAAAACAAAATTTCATAAATTATTGATTCGTTTTCAAACTCATTTTCTGATTTCTTTTTTATATAATAAAACAGGTACCTACCTACCCAAAGTGCATATAATTTTTATCCGTGAACTTTTCTAATATTTTAATAGTTATTCTCCTATTTGAGGCGGAGACAAATCCAACAAACCATAGATAATTAAAATTCGTTCAGCCGTTCTTCAGTTATAACTTATAAATGATGTAACTAACCCGACTCTGTTGTATATATTAAGATATCCAACTTTATCATTTTGAGATCTTTAAATAGAAGAGTATTTAAAAGCAGAGTATAGATTATACTTTAAGTGTGGGCTTAAATGCCAAATCCAAAAAGCAATAGCACCCGCGGTTCTTATTTCTTTTCTTTCGTGGGTTATTGCCATTTTAAAATGGAAAATAAACCCGTGGGTATTTTTTCCTTTTATTTTGAGAAATAACGCCCACGGCCCAAGGGCTTTATTACCGTGGGTGTTATTGCACTGCACCTTAATAACCATTTTTTTGAAAATGGTATTCCACCCCAATGTAGCCTTTACTAAAATATATGTATATATATTAAGAAAAGAAGCGAAAGAAAAGTTTGAAAAGTGCGAAAGGTTTGCATGTAGGTACATTATTTGTAAGAAATCCTGCACACAAAACACCTTCATTTGAGTAGATGAGAACGAAAACTCATCATACCTATCCACTTTTATCAAAAATTGAGATTTTGATCCAGATTTGTTAAGCTGGGCATATTGAATAGTTTTAAAAAAAAAATTGACACCCTTACCCCTCTAAGCCCCTTTAATATTGATGTCGAACATCGTTATTGTTTCCAAAACTCTCGATATCCACAGTGCAATTTACATCAAAGCTTTCCATATCCATTGTAAGCAGTTGGTTTGCTTTCAAAACTCTTCTTATCCATCATAGGCTATTAATTATGTTATATTTATAAGAAGGAACTTAAACGTACACAGGTTTTTATTGTAAACAATTTTAAATGGTCATTAAAGATTGGAAAGTAGGGGAGTGCTTTTATATTAGAGGGTGCAATTGTGAGAGGGGGGAATGGTGGGGAAACTGGCCATATCCAATAATTTGCAACAAAACTCTTCATAACCAAATTTAATTGTTAAATATCTTTTAAACGGAACTTCCAATATTTGTTTGCTCTCAATCATAACATAGATTTAAAAATCTTCTATTATAGCTTTGTATATGAAAAATGTTCATATAAAAAGATTATAGGTAGGTATAAAATAAAATCTTTTATAACATCTACCATTTCACCTTAATTAGTTTTTTTTTTTTCATTTGCACAAAATGAAAATTTTGGATATGACGAGTTTTGGTTCTCAGCTACCCACTCAGTTATAAAAACTAACCCACATACCTATCTACCTATATTCCAATGTATAACAACATCTTCCTCTTGCACCATAGAAACCCAAATATATTGAAGACGATACGCCTACAGCTGTGAAAAAACAAATACACCTTCACATGTATACCTACCCCTTTCCCTTGCACCATAAAAACCCCATAAGCCAAAAAGAATATCCGAAATTGTTCTTTTTGTGTCTTTCAGCTTTATCTGCATAGTAAAAAAAATGTAAACAAAACCGATAACCAAAACAAAATTGAATATTTTCTCCAAAATGCCTTCTACCTGATTCACTCTAACTCTCATAAATTCAGTATACGTCTTTCCCATGCTTATACTATTCTTCACGTCCACACTTCCACTTATTCCACAATTCTCCACGTCAAGGTACCCCTTGGAGACTTGAGATGTCGCCCTCTTCGAGTGCCACCATGATAGTACTATGGTTTTCATATACAAAGATCAAACGAATTAGAAAACTACTACCTTAAATCGGCTTTTTGTTTATTCCCTATTCCCACTCACACAAATAACATCTTTTCTAACCCTTCTATGAAATTTAACTCATTAACAGTTTGAGACAATACGCAACTCAATAGATACATCTTTCTTTTTCTCTCTATCTCTAGTTTTGTTTCATGGAATATTCAGAATGCATTCACTCAACTCAACTCATTCTTCAAACGTGGGTAAAATGGCGAGAAACAAAAAAAAATTACTTTGACTTTGTGTTGGGATCTAAGTTAAGTGCGAAATAATGGAATGCCTAGCTGTTGTGCATTCTAGTTTTTTATGAAGCACTTTTGTGTGAGCATTATAGTGGTGGGTTATGTTATCTGTATTCACAATTTGGTTGGAGTAGTAGGGTATTTTGAAATTGAGTTAAGAAAGCGACAGTAAGGAATGCATATCTGTTACGCATTCTATACTTATGTCGTTTTCGATTGGATTTTCTGACTGTTTTACTCCTTTTTGATTCCAATAGAATATGAAAACATCGTGTTGTCAAATTTACACACACACTACTGAATGACGCCATATTATAAAATGGCTTCTTCAAGCATTCATCACTTTTGACAAGTAGTGCAACGAAAAACTGTATGTGTATGCGTGTGTTCCAAATCTGCTCCTTCTTCAAATCGGGAACAGAAAAATACTCCGAAAACAGTACTCCGAACAGCCAATCGAAGGCTTTTGGAGTAGATAGAGTGAAAATGGAGTAGAAAAGGCGTACTCCGAACGTCCAATCGAAAACGACATTAGTAATTTTGGTAAAATATGATAATGTTCTCACAATGATGTTGGAGTTTAATTCACAGAATGAAGGTTTGACTGTAGTAGAAAATATAGGTAAAAAGGTATATCATAATGGGAAAATGAATACGAATTGCAAGTTCGAATTTAATTATTTGCTCCTACGATTTTTTTATTTTGTTCAACGGAAGCACTCATTCCACTCATTATATGGACGCTTCGTCCCTGGTCTGTAGTTACATACATCTTGACATCAAATACAAATGTCTAGCAGGAGTTTTTTGGTGCCCGTGCTAGGGATGGGGCTTTGACATTGGCGGGTTTTTCAGACTAATGTGTTAGGGGCAGATGCACTTGAATTCTTTTATCAAAAATAGGAAATGATGCTCTGTAATTTTTGTATGTCCACAAACTTTAAGGTGCCAGTTACAGCTATCATTGAAACTCATCATTGAAAACTTTAATGATTGATTTTGAGAATTTAGAAAGCAAAATCATTCATTATTTTGATGGTCAATTGAAGCTCAAGACTTAATTAATATTTCTAGTCAAAAAAAAAATTTCAAATAGTCCCAAATTTCCACAAAAATCGACTTTTGAATTTTCAATGATCATTGGTAAGGTAGTTCAATCATTGAAATAAGAAAAGTCTTTTTATGTAGAAAGTTGGGCCTATTTAAATAATTTTTTTTGCAAAAAATATTAACTTAATCTAAAGCTTTATTTTTCCATCAAAATAATAACTGATTTTGCCTCCTAAACGTCTCAAAATCAATCATTAAAATTTTCAATGATGAGTTTCAATGATAGCTATAACTGGCGCCTAATTTTAATCATCCGAATAATAAAACTCAAGATATGAGCTTTTGAAGCAAATCCTATCTGCATTATTTTGGAGTGTTCTTTTTTTTTTATTTGTGATGTTTTTAATTTTCCAAAAATATCTCGATATGGTGCGCCTGAATCTATTATATCTTATCCAACCAAAAAGGCCACTAGATTGTGATAAAAGGTCTATAAGTTTTAGTAATCGGTTAGTGATGTATTATTTTAATTAATTTTAATAGTTTTTTTTAAGGCCACTCAAGATGTTTGTTCCTCAAAAACATATCCATGAAAGGTCACAAAATAGATTTTTTTATTCAATTTTTGTATTCCGCAATTATGACAAAATCCAATTTCAAAATCATTTTTATAGTAAAATTAAATTTAACATAAGGTTGAAATCTTTTATTATTCGTTAAGACCAATTATTAATTAATTATTTTGTAAAACATACTGAACGAAAACGCAGGTGCTGCAACTATATCCTTAAAGAAATTTGTTTTTATTTCACTGGAGGAAGAATTATTTTGGTGACGTTTCTTACTCGGATTTTTGTGCATTTTGTCCTTAAATGCGCACTAATTTTCGTAGACGAATTTTGTCCATTGAGTAGTGAAACCATTTTTCAATGATGAAATTCATATATTTTAAATTTATTTATACTTACTCAATTACTTAAGGTGGCGCTACAGTCCGGGGTGGACCAGGGCCTCAACCAACAAGCTTCTTTTAGCCGACTCGGTCTCTAGCTAGCTGTCTCCAGTTTCGCACACCAAGTTGGTTGAGGACCTCTTCCACTTTACGCTGTCCACCTCTACTGCGCTGTCCCACGGGATTGGATTGAAAGATTTTCCGGGCCGGAGCGTTGGTGTCCATCCGCTCTAGGTGACCCAGCTATCTCAGTTTCAGGCTTTTCACTTTTGTGGCTAGGTCGATGTCGCTGTACAGCCCGTACAGTTCGCTGTTGTATCTTCTCCTCCATTCCCCATCTATGCAGACGGGACCAAAAATCACCCGGAGAATGCGGAGCCAAATGCGTTCTCATCCACCGTTAACAGTGTCCATGCCTCTGCACCATATATCAGGACCGGGATGATAAGCATCTTATACAGGGACAGTTAAGTTGCTCGAGAAAGTGCTTTGCTTCTCAATTGCCTTCTTAGCCCAAAGAAACAGCGATTGGCAAGAGTAATTCTTCGTTTGATCCTAGGTAGACAAAGTGACGTTCTGTCCGAGACGTCGGTGTTGGCTGTCCTTTCTTGTTGACAGCATATATTTCGTTTTGCTTTCATTCACCGTTAGACCCATCTTCTTGGCTTCCTTCTCAATGCTCACAAAAGCACCACTGACATCACGCTTTGTTCGTCCGATTATGTCAATGTCGTCAGCGTAAGCGAGTAATTGGACGGAATTTTGAAATATTGTGCCTCTAGTGTTGACGTGAGAGTTTTGCACTATTCTTTCAAGAACGATGTTGAAGAAGTCGCATGACAGCGCGTCGCTTTGCCTTTAACCTTTTTTGAAATCAAATGTGTCGGTGAGGTCTCTGCCGACCTTGATGGAGCAGCGAGCATTCTCCATCGTCATCCTGCACAAACAGACGAGTTTGGCAGGTATGCCAAAACTAGACATTGGCTTCTATAGCTCGTTTCTATAGATGCTGTCATACGCAGCCTTGAAATCGATGAAAAGTTGGTGGGTATCGATTTGAAACTCCTGGGTTTTCTCCCAGATCTGCCGTAGTGCGAATATTTGGTCGATGGTGGACTTCCCTGGCCTAAAGCCACACTGATATGGACCTATCAGATTGTTGACGAATGGCTTCAGGCGTTCACAAAGTACGGCAGAGAAGATCTTGTAGACGATATTAAGAAGACTGATGCCTCTGTAGTTGGTGCAGTCCAGAGGATCGCCTTTCATGAGGATCGGGCAAACAATACTGAGGTTCGATTCATCGAGCATGCTTTCCTCCGACCATATTTTGCATACTCCTAACCAAGTCATCGCCAACCGCTTTGAATAGCTCAGCCGCAAGGCCATCAGCTCCAGCAGCTTTATTGGACTTAAGTTTAGATATGGCTATCCTCACTTCGTCAAAATCGGGTGGACGGAATTGTTGGCCTACGTAGTCCAAGTTGAATGGTGCAATTTGCATGTTAGCGGAATTCGGTTCGTCATCGCCGTTATACAATTTGCAGAAATGATTTTTCCATATCCTCAGCACCGACTGCGATTCCACTACGATGTTCCCCTGATCGTCTTTGCAGGCTTCGGTTCGGGCCTTGTTACCTTGGGAGGTTCTTTTTACTTTTTGGTAAAACTTCCGAACTTCATTCCTGCAGTGGCATCCCTCTATTTCCTCGATCACGCACTTCTCATATGCTCTTTCTTTTTCCTTCTAAGAAGCTTGTGTTCAACTCTCCTCTTCTGCTCGTAGAGCTCGCCAGCAGCTCTGGTCCTTCTATGCAACGCCGCTTTGTATGCCTGTTATCTGGCTGCATGTACTTGCCGACATTCTTCATCAAACCAGGGGTTTTGCTGTGGTGGTCGTGCAAAGCCCAGCACGTCAGAGGCGGCATCTCTGATGGCTTCCTGGCAGTTTTACCACTGGTTTTCGATGTTTGCAGTTGGCGGCAAAGGACAAGTTAAGAGGATACGAGAGACTCGATCGGAAAAGGACCTGGCGATTTTTTGCGACATTAGCTGCTTTGGCTTTGGTCTGGATTCTGGATATCCGTAGCATTACCTTTGCTGCAACGAGGTAGTGGTCCGAGTCAACGTTGGCTCCTCGGAACGTTCGGAAATCCTTGATACTGGAGGAGTGCTTTGCGTAATACTATTTATACTTACTGGGGAGAAACCCCAGAGGGGGGGGTCATGACCTCCTTGACCAACCCCCCCCCCATCGTCTCAACCAATGGTTTTGGTGAAAAGATTCCATTACATCGCTTGATTCGCAGCGTTTGCAGCTTTCCTCTGACAGCAGGTGTTACTTTCCAAATGCTGCACCAATAATGAAGCATACGAAATTCAACTTTGGAGCGAAACAATTGTAGTTTGGTCTTTCTCTTTAGACTTCTACAGTTGTTTCTTAATATTTTGGATAGCATTTCCAACACAGCTATTGATTATCCAATTATTCCCAATTCCAAATTATTTAGTTCAATCCCACCTAAGTTGAGACAAACCTCACAAGATATTGAAACTCTATAGCCCTCTCTACCGGTTGTCCAGAAATATCTACTTTGATAGATGAGGAGGTTCCAAGATTGATCCATTTTGTTTTTGCCATATTGATCTTAGGCCCAAAGATTTCAACTTCTCTCTTGTTGTTATTTGGTGAAGATCTATGACCCTATGAGATAGAAAGCAATAAGCATACGTCACGTTGTCGTCCGCGTAGTCCAGATGATTTGAGGTGTGATTGCAGATTCCACTGAATTTCTCCAATTCCTGTCGACAAAGCTTCATGCAGTACATCACTCATCACCAACACCAACAGGATCAGATCAGTATTGATGACAGTATACGCAACATTGTCTTACCCCACTTTGTGTTTAAAACTCCTCTGATAACCTTCCTTTATACAGGACGTGATATTTGGATCATTTATACATCTGTATATGTAGCCTAATAGCAATCAATTTCTCCAAAATGCCCCTCCTGCCCAAGACAAGCCAGATAAATTCTCTATTGACAATATCAAACGTCTTTTTGAAGTCGATAAAGAGCAGGTGAAGTGGTGATCAATATTCCACTCACAGTTCATTGATGATCAGCAAAGTGTTGATGTGGTTCACACAGGAAGATCCAGTGCGGAATCCTGCTTGTTCGGTATTGAGCTTGTCTTTAAAGTAGACGAATTTTGCTAGCACCTTTTGGCTACATCATGCAGCACGTAAGTTACTCTCCAGGTTTTGCACTGCCTAAGGTCTCCTCTTTTTTGGAGCTTAACAATTACTCTCTTTTCAAATCTTCAGGAAATATCTCTGTTTCCTGAGTTCTCTCAATGAGTTGGCGCTGCTCGTAAGAGCTATGTGGGAATACCGTCAGTCGTAAATCGTTAATCAATTTGATGTTCTTTAGTCCTCTGATTGCGATCGAGATTTCTTCTCTACTGGGGTCATTGCGTGTTGGGCTCACTTCACAGCCAGAAACGCAGTTTAATATCGTAGAAAAGTATCCCTTCCAGCTTTTGAGCAGGTCTTCATCCGAAACTAGCGCAGAGATCTATCTGTTAGCTCTTTGGTAATTCTGAAGACGGTCGTAGTGTTAGCCTCTTTTGCTCCTGTAGCCAATGCTTTGATATAGTTACGCTTACACACACTTCGGTGAACTTCTCTCATCTTCATCCGATATGCAGACTCTAGCTCATTTCTCTCTCTGCTGACGGAATGGCTAGAGTGCGAGCTTTGAGCTGTTTTATTCTTTCTTCGATCGTAGCCCAAGTTGTTTTTGATAAGCCAGGCACTGTTTTTTCCTTGTGATCGAACGAACTATTCTTCCAGCACCGAATATGAAAACATTTTTCACAGCACACCAATTATTGTTTTCGATGAAGGTGAGCTTAGTGCTACTAATTGCTCTTAATCCTTGTGAGGGGACGTCCCCAAGTTGTTGGTGGACTGCAGGATTCTTGGGCATTTTATTGTTTTCTTGGGACCTCCGAACTACAGTGTTACTGTAGCGACCATTAGATGGTGGTCTCAGGCCATTCTTGTGTTACTGATGCCTTAGAGGCTGCTTCTAAATCGCTGATTGATCGCGAAGCGATCAATTTGATTGGAAGTTGCTTGTCTGTCCGTCTAAAATAACTCCCTAAATAGTTTGAGTTATATATATAAGAATGCCTTGCACCAGGTCTGCATCTACAGTGAAGTACTAAACTGATTTCTGGAGTACCTCGTGGCTTAATAGTCAGTATATTGGACTGTCTTGCGGAAGTTCTGGATTCGACTCTCAGCCGCTGCCACCTAAGAACAGAAATGTTTTTTCTGATATACTGCCTCTTGCGAGGAACTGAGAAATCACAAAATCACAAATCAGTAAACTTTTCATGAATAAGTGCCTCTTATCTAGCCGTTCGGACTCGGCAAAAAATTGAAATTCCCCTCCATTCCTGCCAACAACAAGCACACAGAAATGCTTGAGAGTTGTAAGTCACTAGGCCCTGGTTCTCCACGAGCTTATGCGCCTTATCAAATAATTCAAAGAAGATTTTCTCTAAAAAATTTGAACAAATCCCCTCCCGTTTTGTTTATTTTTGAATAAATTATCATTGAAGTTCAATTAACTGAAACATTTTAATGCTTTTAATTTGTTAGATGCAGTTTTTAAGTTTAATTTAGCGGGAAAATCAATTAAGCGAGGTACAATTAACTGGGGAATACGTATTTACCTAAACAACTTTTGAAATGACAGAGTTTAAATTAAAGTTGAAAACCTTAAGGAATTGAAAAAAAGAAACAAAATAAACAGCTGAGGCAAAAATACTCGTATTTAAAGACACAATTTTCCAACCTCAATTAGTTCATCGCTCTGCAGAATGTCATAAAATTCTATGTCATCCTTTAGCAATGACATTTTTGAGTAAAAGTTTGTATGTTTTACCAATGGTTATGAAATGATGATCAAGTTACCATCCCAACCGCAAGACTTAGATTTATTTGAGCATCTACTCGTACAAGTTAATTATCCTCTGAGGCGAACCACAAAAGTTATTTATATTTACTTTTCTGTGCTTGTCTCTTTCTCGTCTAAGGAACATGTCATCCCTGCAGCCCAGTAGTAATATTCTGGCATTCCAGAATCCTGATTCCTTAGGAAGGATGGCAATGGTTATAGGTATGTAGTTTTACGTGGTGGATGAGTAGACAAAATAAATCCTGGCAAAACGCATGAACTATTCTGTGGTGTTGTGGCTTTAGCCACAAATCCACAAACAGAAGACAAAGCACGTTCCACTTGTCTTTTGCCATACCTAGACCTACGGGTAGTGGTTACCACTATTGTGGGTATGGGTTGAGGGCAGGGTGTTGATGAACTGGGAATTGTTTAAATGAAGCAGCAGTTGTTGTTTATGACGACGACGATGACAATGACGATTTAACATCCAAGGCAGCCATTTTCAAGCACTTGTTAATGTCAGAACTTCAGAAATTCCTCCAGCAACTGGTTGAAAGCATATATTTTTTTTTAAATACGGTAAAATGTTCATGTAATCACTACCCACAAATTGGGTTGATGTTAGTGAAAAATATAACGTCTAACTTTTTTCTGCCCAAAACAATGAGTGCCGGGTCCTGTAACGACCATAATATTCGGTCACACGTAGGTACGCCATCCATTGCCATACAGAAGTTGAGTTTAAACTTTTGCGTTGCAGTTTTGTAAGCTTTTTGATTGAAATGAGTTGCAAGGTGAAACTGTCAATTATAGTTTCTCTGGAGTTTTAGTGTGGGAACTCAATTAGTAAGTACAGGTACTTTTTTTTTGTATCCAGTGTTTTATAAAAATTTTTGATTTCTTAGTAGGTACGTTGAGTTGAGCATGTTAAAGATATTTAGCAAGGTTTGAATTGAAAATTCTATTATTTCAGTGGGTCTTTCAACAGGGACGTTCAAATTTGATAAGTTTTAGTGGCAACGTTGGTAAACCAAGATTTTTGTCAAACATCACTCTGCTCTGGTAATGTGAGTCCGAATGAGCTATAACAAAAAGAAAGGCTACTGCTCCCAGATAATCAACAGATAAAATAATATTTAATAATACCTAAGTTAGATGAAATTACTATTCTCTTAGAATTGTAGGGCAAACTAGAAGCAGTTGAAATTGAAGAAAAATTTGCAAAAAGTGTTAAAACTGATGTTGATCTTGAAGCTGGTACTTAAGCCTTAAAATCTATGTCACCGCAAAATTTGCAGATTGTCTGACTAAAGTACAAATTCCTTTTTTTATTTTAGAGGCTCGGGGTCATGTAGGCCATTAAGTGGAATATGTATCTTTATCATTCAAGTGTTCGCCGCCACTTCAAACAACGGCACAGATCCGAGAGGTCTACTAAACAGATTTGACAGACAGACAGACTAAGACAACATGGCTCCACCAGACTGTCAATAGCACCAACCCATCCCTATTGGAAACCCCTTTACCTTATTTCATGCTTTCAAATTCAACAATCAAAGAAATGCACAAAAATCCATTCAACAAAGAAAGGTACAATAATCCATAAAAAAAATAAGGCAATTAAGTCGATGCGAAAAAGAGTGGAGACTTTTCCAAACAATCTACTGCAACATATTTTATTAATTTCGGCTGTGAAACAGCATAGGTAAAGCCTAGTACGCTGTTGAGTCGAAACGAAATTTCTAGTTGGTCTCCAACAAGACAACTAAATGCTCACAAAAATGAAGCGCGAAGATATTCATTGACAGTCGCAAAAAAGTTTCAACAAAATTAAACAAATGCAAAAAAATCACAGGCAGTCATGTTGAAATGAAAGAAACAACAAAAATAAACAAGAAAAAACACAAACTTCAGAATCCCGCACACAATAAATAGTCTGAATAATTAGGTAATTGTGTACGGAAAAAGAGTGTAGACTTCTCCAAATAATCTGCTAAAATTATGAATTTCGCTCGTCGAACAGCGCAGGTACTGCAGAACGAAAAGTAAAACTAAATTTTTAGTTTATGATTTCGTCGTTTCATTTTTGTATTAGATTCTTTGTTTCGCATCAGTAGCGTACCAGGCTTTAAAGTTGAAAATACTTCAGGCTCTAGAAGTACCTGCTCGATAAAAATTCATGATATTCAGCTGCAATTTTGATGAAATAGCAATTTATTTTTATGAAGTGAGTTCATAGTTGTCAAAATCTTCACCTCAAGGTTAAGACTGTAATTTATTAAGCTACATTAGCTGTACAAAACACTTTTGTTTGAGATGCAAGCATATATCCATAAAAATTGCATTCAAATTCTATCTTGGCTGGAGTATTATTGTCTATTAGCTTGATTTGGCCGAACCAATGTACGTGACGTAATTTGAATTTTTACACTATATCCACATCTTTCGAAAAAGCCCAGTATCAGATTTCTCACTTTGTGCTTATCACCCAACACTAGGTGCCATAAATTAGGACTAGCAGTATAAGGGTTTTGTAGAGAATGCACTTCGTCTTACATGTGAATAGGTTTGAACACATTTGTTGTGCTAAATTGAAGTAGCACCAGATTTCCACTAAGATGTCATTCATAGTCATAGTATTCATTTTTACTTCGAGGTAGATGAACTCCTTAAATATTTCGAAGTGGTTGCTATCAGCAGTGACATTTTGTTCTTGCTGGTTCACAGATCTTACATTGTTTGTGAATATAGCATGTGTTTGGTCTTGTCTTCGTTTACTTGAACACCAACACGTTTCGTCTCTTTTCCAAATGTCGTTTTCAGTTTTTAACTAAAAACTTTTTTTTTTTTTCGTGGGTAGGTGCAAAATCTGCATCATGCTCTATGAGGACCGGAAAACGCGTGCTCATAGAAGTGTGAGATTCTTACTACACTAGAACCACCTCCACTTCCCGATTGCAACTAAGTTGAAACTTATCTAGCAATTTATTTTTAACGAAGTTAATTAACGTGTTGCAGGTAACTTTCCGGTGAAAATTTCTGCTTATTCCGCGATTTTAAGCCGGTTGTGTGTTCACCGCACCAAGTCGGAAGGTTTTGTTCTTTGCAGACGGCGCAGCGTACTAAATTCGACTCGTCAAGAATGTCAATAATCGTTGGATTAGCGTGATCTAATAGCCGATTTCTATGTTTTCGCGCGAAACTCTTAATTTCGTCTCGAACCGTAGGAATCCCGAGATCCCTGTGAAGATCTTCGTTTCTTATATACCATGGTGCATTTACAAATGACCTAAGCAATTTATTTTCAAACGTTTGTAAGTTATTTAAATTTGTATCGCAGGTACAACCCCAGAGTTGTATACCATAAGTCCAGACAGGTTTAAGTACCTGCCTGTATAAAATCAACTTATTATCAATACTAAGCTTGGAATATTGACCGAGTAGCCAGTTCATATCTCTTAATTTACTTTTTAATTCTTCGCATTTCTTTTTTACGTGCGGCTTCCATTTTAATTTCACGTCTAGAGTCATTTCCAGATATTTTGCCTCATTCGCAAACAGCGCTGCCACCCTATAGATGATTGAGCGCAGTATATATGAAGAAAAAACGCAGTAGATTGCAATATACCGCAGTAGATCTCAGAAAATACACAAATAATCAAATTCAATCCATTTCTAATGCATTTTACTAACGAAAAAATATAGGAGTATCTGGAGACTCAGAAATGACTTCAAAAACGAACTCCACTATAATATTAATTTCATCAATAACAAAAAATAAAAACGAAGATTTATAAACAAAATTAGTAAAAAGTCACATTTTTTTGGAAAATTCATACATCCTACAAATATTTTTGTCTTACTTTCTTTTATATTCACCATTTATGTTTAAATTTATTGAAAAAGTCAATAATTCCTGGTGAGTCTGAGGCCGACCAACAATCTTCATTGGAGTGTGTTATCTTTTTGGCTAACTTTGTATAATTTTCAAAATTATCAAAAAAGGAGTAGATTCGTTTGGCTGCGCAGTAGATTTTTATTAAGGACTAAACGCAGTAGATCTACTGCTAAAGGAGTAGGGTGGCAGCGCTGTTCGCAAATGGTACACGACCGGTATTAAGAAAGACGGGCAATCTATTTATTTTTTTTATACGTGAAGCCCACGTGGACTGACTTTTGTTCATTGAGCGCTATTCGCCATGTTTTTGTCCACTCATTAACATTATTAAGAACATTTTGTAACTTAATTGTAGCTTCGTTAATCGTTTTACCTACTGCTAGTATTGCAGTATCATCAGCAAACGTTACTACGACAGTGTCTTCTGTTTGAGGTATATCACGTGTAAATAGAAGGTACAGAATTGGACCTAAAACACTACCTTGTGGTACCCCACCCACTATTTCTTTGAAATTAGAATATTCAGTTCCGTGTCTTACACGAAAAAGTCTGTTTTCTAGATATTCGTTTAGAATTTTATAAAGTCCTTCAGGCAGAACTTGTCCTAATTTGAATTTGAGGCCTTCGTGCCACACCTTGTCAAACGCTTGCGACACATCCAAAAAGACCGTCGAACAGATTTTCTTTTCTTCAAGAGCTCTCTCAATTACGTCAGTTATCCTATGCACCTGATCAATGGTCAAATGCTTTCTTCTAAATCCGAACTGATGTTCAGGTATTAATTGTTTTTCTTCTATTATCGGCTGCAGGCGAAGGAGTAGTATTCTTTAAAAAAACTTTTGATATTATAGGAAGAAGCGAAATTGGTCTGTAAGACTTCTTTTCATGAGATGGTTTGCCAGGTTTCAAAACCATTATGACTTCCGCAACTTTCCATTGGCTTGGAATATATTCTAGCCTTAGAGCGGCATTTATTATATAAAGGAGGTAAATTAATCCTTTATGAGGAAGCATTTTTAGAATTTCTGCCGTGATTAAGTCATAACCTGGAGCTTTATTGGACTTAAGCTTCTTTATTTCTCTATTTAACTTGGCAAGTGTAGCATTTCTTATTATGTAGCTGTCATTTAGATGTTAAGTTCATATTAAAATTTTCGTTGAGTACTTGTCCATCGAAAGGCTTAAATGTTTCCTCCAGGTAATCGGCGAATACCATAGCTTTTTCTTTGTCACTTTTAGCCCATTCATTTTGGCCTTTCTTAATAGTAGGCGCTGGGAGCTTTGGTATTTTTGTTACTTTTATAGCTCTCCAAAGTGAGTAGTTAGAATCTTTTCCTGCTGTCAGATTCACCGTTTTTAAAATCTGATATTCTCGTAAACTAAAAACTAATAAGGGCATTGAAAATAAAAAACAAAAATACTACATAATGCCATTAAAAAAAAAAAAAATTGACTTACACAAAAAAGTAGTCTTTTTCTCAAAATTTTGCGTTTGAAAGTAAATTTTTCAAAAACGATCAGCTAAAAACACTTTATTTAAAAAGAATATTAAAGAATAGATTTCTGGCTTTAAGATGGGCAACAGGATTTTCGTCCAGATATTACCAGGGATATATACCCCCCATCCAGTACTATTTTTTTTTTCTTTTGGCCCAATTTACACGCTCTATTGCTTTGATGCAGCATATGTCAAATACCATGTTTTTGTTACTATACTGTTTTATATACTACTTGTTGTTTTAAATTTTGTATTTATTTATTTATGTAAACAATCCGTTAAATGCTAACATTACATAATAATATAATATAATTAAAATAAATACTTAACAAAAAACAAACAATTTAGATCAATGAGACATTGAGCTATAAAACAAAGCTTTAAATTTAAAACATTTAAAATTGTCATTTATAGAACAGATGAGGAAGTAAAATTTATTAAATATGATAATTAATTGATTAAGGGGGCTATTTGCACCATAGTTAGATCTACTAAATATTGGATTCAAAGGTTGCTGTCTTCTTATGCTTGTCCGACTAAAATTAAAGTTTAATTTGCCCAGAATTGATGGAGATGAAATAGAACCATTTAATATACCGGAAATAAAACAAAATTGAAGATATTGTTGAAATAAGATACTTGTTATTAATATACTTTGTTTATTTAAAGCTACAAATAATTTATATAGTTTCTGTTATCAATAATTTTCTGTTTTATATTTTCACTTCTCGATAAACTGCGAACTGATCAAGAACTTATTTATATTTATTTGTATCAAATAAATCATTTGTGTTTATTCTTCAACTGGGAATTGTTTTATTAAATAAAGAGAAGTCAACAGGTTATGGGCCCAGGTATGGAAGAAGAAAAATATAAAGTTCAATTGTTCGATGGAACGAATTTCAACAATTGGAAATTTCGTTTGATGACGGTGCTCGAAGAACATGATCTCGAAGAATTTGTATCGAATGATCTGGATACAATTTTAGAAGGCGAGACAGTGGAAGCAAAAAGATTGATTATAATCAAACGTGAGAAGAAATGCAAATTCTTGATAATTCATCGCATAGCAGACAGTCATCTAGAGTACGTTAAGGATAAGCTTACGGCAAAAGACATTTTTCAAAGTCTTGTGAACACTTTTGAGAGAAAAAGTATTGCTTCTCAACTTTTTTTGCGAAAAAGCATACTGACTCTTAAGTGCCCAGAAGGAGGAGACATGGAAGAACATCTACTGAGGTTTGATAAGTTGATTCGGGATCTGCGATCTACAGGAGCAAACCTAGAAAGTGCTGATGTTATTTGTCATTTACTTCTTGCAATGCCACCTTCCTTTGAGACTCTGGTAACTGCCTTGGAAACTATGGGTGTGGAGAAGAAGTCATGTCCAGAAGTTCAACATGGTGATTCAGTTGCAATGTATTCCAAAAGCAGGATCAAATGCTTTAAGTGTGGAAAGCTGGGGCACAAGCGCTCTCAGTGCAAAAGTGAAAGAAGATATGATGAAAACCAATACTTTGCAAAATCTAAAGTAAGTACCACTGATGCTGAGGAATTTATTTTCGTTCGCATGCAGAGATGGGTCTTAAAGCTGAAGTTCATAATTCTTTACGTTTTTATCTGGACTCTGGAGCAACTGACCACATGGTCAATGACGAAAAATATTTGACCAACTGCAAGGTTCTAGACAATCCGATTCAAATATCAGTTGCAAAGAATGGAATATATCTTTTGGCAACAAAAATTGGAACAATCTCAGGAAATCTTTATGTGAATAAGAAGAAAACCGATGGTGTGATTGAAGATGTCCTATTCGTAAAAGAATTGTCTTGTAATTTGCTTTCCATTCGGAAGTTAGAATCGAAAGGCATAAAGACAGTTTTCGAAAACGGAAAGGCGCAGATTTGGCGAGGCAAAAATCTTTTGACTGAAGCTGTGAGCAATGGGAAGCTGTATGAACTATGCATTGAAGTTCATGAAGCTAAGTTTGCTGGAATAAGTGCTAAAAATAATCTTGAGTTATGGCATCAACGGACGGGTCACTTAAACATTGGTGACATTCTGAAGCTAAAGCGAGCTGGAACCGTAGATGGATTAGATGTCTTGGAGAATGGTAGCAAGGAACTTTTTTGCGAATATTGTGTAGCCGGCAAAAAACATCGAAGATCACATAAAAGTATATCCGGAAGCAGATCATCAAGGCCGTTAGAACTCGTACACAGTGATGTCGTTGGACCAATAACACCAACCACTTATGATAACAAAAGGTATGTTGTAGTATTCACTGATGATTTTACACATTTTGCAGTGGCTTACTTGATGGAAGGCAAACATGAAGTGCTTAGTAAATTCACTGAGTATACAGCTTGGGTTACTGCTCATTTTGAAAGAAAAATATCTCGTTTACGTGTCGACAACGGAGGTGAATATTCTTCGAACAACTTCAAGAAGTTTTGTGCTCAGCAGGGAATTCGACTAGAGTACACAGTCCCATATACACCGGAACAAAATGGTGTATCCGAGAGATTTAATCGAGTTATTATGGAAAAGGCCAGAACAATGATAATTCATTCCAAAGCTGATAAATCTTTATGGGGAGAAGCTGTTTTGATGTCCGTTTACTTGTCGAATAGAAGCTGTACACGTGCACTTCAGGAAAAGAAGGAGAAGAATATCACTCCGGCAGAGTTATGGTATGGTCGACGCCCAAACTTATAAGAAACTTACGTGTCTTTGGTAGTACAGCTTATGTTCACATTCCTGGTCAGCTTCGAACCAAACTTGACTTGAAATCTTATAAGTGCATTATGGTTGGGTATGCAGCAAACGGTTATCGATTATGGAATCCCGTATCAAAGAAAATTGTTACAGCAAGCGATGTAATTTTCAACGAACAATCCTTAATTGCTTCGAATCCCGAACAAAAAGAAAAGTACGTTTGGGAGAAATCAATGAATTTTGATGATGAAGAAACCAAAGTCGAGTCCGAAGTTATGTTCGAAGCAGGAGGAGAAACAACTGAAACAACTGAATGTGAAGAAGTTTATCAAGAAGCATTCTCTGATCTTGACCAAATAGAACCTACCAACGATACAGATGGAAGCCCCAATGATGAGAACCCACGAAGTAAGCGTACAATCAAACCACCAAAAAGATTCATGGGCTATGATATGACCTGCATGGCGTACGCTTTGAATGCTGAAAGTTTTGTCGACGATGTACCAACCTCACTTGAAGAAGCTAAGAAAAGCAGCGATTGGAACAAATGGAAATGTGCCATTGAGGAGGAGTTGACATCTTTGAAGGAAGCTCAAACCTGGACGTTAACAAATCTCCCCGAATCAAAGAAAGCTATCGGTAACAAGTGGGTTTTCAAAATTAAAAAGGATCAATTTGGCAACATCAGTAAGTATAAGGCTCGTTTGGTCGCTAAAGGTTTTTCACAAAGAATCGGATTTGACTATACAGAAACATACGCGCCAGTAGCAAAACTTACATCTGTACGAGTGCTGTTAGCTGTGGCGAACAAAACTGGCATGCAGTGGCGTAGCGAGAGTTCGAGACGTGGGGGGGTGACTTCCATTAAAATGCCGACTTATTTTAGGAATTTGCCGACTTATTTTAAAAATTTGCTGACTGTATAGATTTAGCATTTTTCGGGTGAAACTCAAAATAAGGGAAAAGAAAAACGGAATTTTTTCCGAGTAGAATGACATTCGGGCGAATCTCCTGATAGGGCTGATTGATTTTAGCTCAAATCTTCACTTCGCCACATACACTTTTGAGATTTCGAAATGCGAGATTTTTCAATGAAACCGCCTTCAGCTGATGTAAGAGATTTAAAAAACTTAGGAGCAATGATTTTCCATGAAACAATTTTAAAATCGTGGGAACTATTATTTGGTAGAAAAATAAGATATCAATTATTTTTGGAATTATGTATTTATTTATAATAAATATAATTAATAACAATGGAATAAATAAATTAATATTATTATTGCAACGATTAATTTAAATAAGAAATAATTTTTAACAATGAATTAAATTCATGAACATTTATATTATTATTGCAGCAATTTTTTTTTGCTTAGGTATAGGTATTAAAATACAATAATTTATTAATATTTCAGCAGTTTATTTGTTTAAAATAAACAATTTTTAAAAATATAGCTAATTATTTATAATAAATTATTTTAAATAATAAAATTTATTAATTTATATTAATTATTATTTTATTGCAGCAACTTAATAAGTTGTAATGAAAATTTAATATTTAAATTTAACATTGTACTATCGAGATTTTAATTCGGCGATGTTTTAATAAGAACCATTCTTCAACGACCTCATTAAGAATAATTTCGGCCACTATATAAAGCAGTATCAAATTATTCAAACGATCATCACCCATTGTCGTGCGCAAATAGTTTAAGACTAATTTTAAATTTTAATTTAAATGATCGTTCACAAGAAGCTGATGTCACAGGAGCAGTTAAAATGAAGCAAATGAGTTTGTGCGCTAGGGGAATTACCATTTTCAACTTGAATACAACTTTGGTACTGTCTTCGAAATTTATACAATTTGTGGATGAATCAAGAAGAATTTGCAACTCAGAAAGCAAACACTCTGGATTTTCTTTAAAAAATAGGGGCTCCAATTTCATTATGGATTCTATTGATTCTATTGTGACATTGCCTCTGTCGACTGGAATTTCAAAAATCTTTTGAAAAGGTTCGAAAGATGAAAAATTATCTTTTAAATTATATTTAAATTAACTTGCAAAACCGTTCTAAATTCTTTTCGATAAAATGTTTGGAAATCGAAGTCGAAAGCTGTTTCTGGATTTTCATAGATTCTTCTTGGTACACGGCGTGTTCTATGATGTTTCAGAAAATCATTCTCTGAATTTATTTTTAATTTCTCAGCGAATGAAGATGAACTTTTTATTAATGCATCGATTTGGTCGTCATCGTCATTCATTTGTTGAAATGATATTTATGTGCTTCGAATCAACAATACACCATCAATGACATTCAACTCTTCAGCTTCTAAATTTTCTGTCAAATTTTTTACTTTAAACATGACGTTTTTAAAAAAATATAACGAGCTTATAAAATCAAAATCCAAGATTGTTTTCAGCAGACCGGAAACCGTTACCGTTGTACTTTCCGGACATGATTTTGGCAAAGTCATAAGATTGAAAAGCAATGTTTTAATGGAAATTCCTACTGACTATTATTTTTTGGGCAAATTCTTCTCCCGTTTTTTTCGTAAGGACGACGTTCATTTTCAGAAGACGTTCAATAGGAATAAGTCTCTCGTTTGCTTTCACTACGTATCGAACATTAATAGCAAGTCGTCTTGATGTGATGAGTCTGGAGTTGTGTCAACCCTTACAGAAAAAATGCCAGCTTTATTGATTTCATTTACAATGGCTTTTCGAGTTACAGTTCCCAAGAGATCAATGAATTAGTCGGCATATTTGCGAAATTCGCAATCAGCAAAAATGCTCGTTTTATTAATTTTTTTTTCAAATTAAGAATCGTTGATTTGCCGACTCTTGAATTAGTCGGCATATTTGCGAAATTCGCAATCGGCAAAAATGCTCTTTTTTGTTTTTTTAAATTAAGCTTCGTTGATTTGCCGACTCTTGAATTAGTCGGCATATTAGCGAAATTCGCAATCGGCAAAAATACTCGTTTTATTAGATTTTTTTTTCAAATTAAGCTTCGTTGATTTGCTGACTCTTGAATTAGTCGGCATAGTTGCGAAATTCGTAATCGGCAAAAATGCTCTTTTTATTAGATTTTTTTTTGCCGACTCTTGAATTAGTCGGCATATTTGCGAAATTCGCAATCAGCAAAAATGCTCACTTTATTAATTTTTTTTTTTTCAAATTAAGCTTCGTTGATTTGCCGACTCTTGAATTAGTCGGCATATTTGCAAAATCCGCAATCAGTAAAAATGCTCGTTTCATTATTTTTTTTAAATGAAGCTTCGTTGATATGCCGACTTTTGAATTAGTCGGCGAATTTCCGACATCCGCAATCGGCAAAAATGCTTAGGCTCGTTTTATTCATAATTGTTTGCAAATGAAGCTTCGTTGATTTGCCGACTCTTTAATTATTCGGCATATTTCCAAAATCTGCAATCGGCAAAAATCTCGATTTGCATATAGGTACATTTAAAAAATTAAAAACCTAAATATAATGAAAATACAATATTTTTTTTTTTACTTTTTCCGAAAAATATTGTAAAATTTCTGGTTTTTTTTTTGAATTGCTTGAATTATTAAATCTAGCATCCTGAATTTGCCGACTCTTGAAAAGCGTGGGGGGGTGGTACACCCCCCCACACCCCCCACTCGCTACGCCCCTGCTGGCATGTATGTGCATCAAATGGATGTGAAATCAGCATTCTTGAATGGCAATATGAAAAATGAAAAATTAAGAAATCTACATGCGACAGCCGGAAGGTTTTGGAACTGATAACCTTGTCTGTAAATTAAATAAATCGCTATATGGTCTTAAGCAAGCTTCAAGAATATGGAACGAGCGATTCCACAAATTTATTTGTTCAATTGGCTTTAAAAGAACAAATTCAGATTACTGCCTGTACACTAGAATCAAGAGAGAACATCAGTTATTCATCCTAATATATGTCGATGACTTACTAATAGTCGGAAAAGACTTAAAAGAAGTAAATGAAACCAAGAAAGCTCTATCCAAAGAATTTCAAATGAAAGATATGAACGAAGCTCAACATTTTCTTGGGATATATATAGAACGAACAACTAGTGGAATGAAGCTAAGTCAAAAAGAATATCTGAAAAATTTACTGACAAGATTTGAGATGCAAGATGCCAAAGAAATTTCAGTTGAAGCGGATTTTGAGATACATCGAGAAAACTATAGACTATGAGCTGGTATATCTGAAGACTGATGATAGTATGCCGTTACAAGGTTATGCAGATGCAGATTGGGGAAATGATATTAATGACCGAAAATCTATATCTGGGTATGTTTTCTAAATTTTTAATTGCACAGTTTCTTGGTGTTCCAGAAAGCAACAGTCAGTTAGCCTAGTCTACAACGGAAGCTGAATATGTAGCACTTTGCAACGCAGCATGTGAAGGGATCTGGCTTAAAGAACTATTATGTGAATTGGGTATAGAAGTCCCTACAGTCCATATTTTCGAAGATAATCAAGCATGCATTAAAATAGCTGAAGAACCTAGAGAGCACAAACGAATGAAACTTATAGACATAAAATATAATTTTATAAGAGATGCTATTCAACTAGGAAAAGTTAAAATATCATTTATACCAGCCATACTCAACCTTTTTTTCATAAGGGCCACAAAAACGTATTAGCTATGTGGCCTCGGGCCGCATTATGAAATATTTTTTGCACTTAGATGTTAAGAACTTTAGATTGAATTGTTTATTATTCATTAATACAAAAATTAATTTGATTTCTGAAATTTAAAACACTTTTTCAAAATCTGGCTCATGCAGGAAGCATGCTAGCCTAATTCGTTTATTTCTTTAAGAAGAATTTGTAGGATAGAAAACAATGATTCCCAAACGTATGTAGATCCAAGATATGTTAACTTTTCAATCCAGGGTCGACTTTCTGATATTTTTTTTCTTTCAGGAACATTATCTATTACCTGAAGTAGAAGGAGGCAAATTTATGTTGTGGTCGCTCAATTCACACTCTTATTGTTTTTTTTAAGTTTGTGTCTTCATTTTTAGGAGCGAAACCGTTCAAACTTCTCAAAATTACTTGCGATTTGTTTTGAATCAGCTGCAGCTGCCTTTCACACGTAAGTAAAATATTTGCTTTGTCATAACGTTTTTGTTTGCTAATCCGGAGAACTCTCCGAAGCTCTCCGTTACAGATTCCAGAATTCCAAACGAACAAGTTGCAACCCTTTTATTGACTCTGAAGTTTGGTTGTATTTGTGCACTTGGTTGTTGCATTTGGGTGTGAACCGTTCACAGAGCTGTTCTCTGAATATTGATATTCCTTAATAACTGCAACGAATGTCTGCCCCTTGGGTTTTTTTTAGCAAAACCTAAGCAAAAATTCTACTGCAAGGTATGAAGATGACGATAACGGATAGGATGAAATGTTTGGCCTATCCGTTTTTTCATAATTATTGTTTCATTTTAACTCCAAATTTTAGTATGTATGGTGAAAATGCACATTGGCAATTTCTAAATTAAATAACAAATAACATTTGACAATTTTGACGCTTCAATTGAGCGCAGGTATTCGTGCTTCTGGTCTTGATTCTTTCTTCAAATCCAGAATCGTTGCTCTCTTCTTTTCAGAATAAGAACTGTCATCTAGTGCCAAATGAACTGTTCTAGAAGCATTTGAAATGCTTCCGGACACTACGGGAGGATCAAACGAAAACCCTATCAGTCATTCGTTGAAACGAAAAGACAAAGCAACATTTCGTTTGTCGGTGGAGCTATTTCCACTTTTCTTTCAAATTTGATGTCTTTCACTGACAACACTCTTTGTTTGGAAATGTTTCCTATTTTTGGATTTATTTCCCATTTGATTTATTATTCCGGGCATTGTTTCATTTTATAACAGAAAGCGACAAAATTAGAAAATATCATCCAAAATTTTCAGTCTTTTTTTTGGGTGTTATTTCCAAATTGATTTAGTTTGGCACTTTTTCCAAACGGCTGTAAATTTTGATTTATGGTATTCAGTTTTTATATGCAATTGCACATTTATGTGAGTAAGTCAGATGGGCCACTTAAAATACTCGACGGGCCACATGCGGCCCGCGGGCCGCAGGTTGAGTATAGCTGGTTTATACCTTCAAAAGACCAGATAGCAGATATAATGACAAAATCTTTACCTAAACCTCAGTTTACTGAACTCAGAAAACGAAAACGATTAAGAATTTATCATGAATCTGAGGAGGAGTGTTGAAATAAGATACTTGTTATTAATATACTTTGTTTATTTAAAGCTACAAATAATTTATATAGTTTCTGTTATCAATAATTTTCTGTTTTATATTTCCACTTCTCGATAAACTGCGAACTGATCAAGAACTTATTTATATTTATTTGTATCAAATAAATCATTTGTGTTTATTCTTCAACTGGGAATTGTTTTCTTAAATAAAGAGAAGTCAACAGATATTGCCTATGTTGTGAAAGTAAAGGAAGGTCTATTAACTTTAATCTCTGAGAATAAGGAGGTAATATAACTCCTGGCACCCAGGGAAGCAATCGAAGGCAGAAACGCATAAATCTTCCCTGTACTGCTTCTAGTCTTAATATATGAACAGAGTAGTAAGGGGCCCATACAATACATCCGTACTCGAGAATTGGCATCACAAATGATACAAAAAGAAGCTTCAGTACATAAGGATCTCGAAAGTCACGTGAGAATCGTTTTATAAATCCTAGAAACTCTATTAGCTTTTTTAATAATCAAATTTAAGTGATCATTGAAGTTCAATTTAGAATCCAGTATTATTCCTAGATCCGAAAACACAGAAAGAATAGATTTCTGGCTATATTTTGAAAACCCGTCCCTTCTGAACTGTTAAGTCTACAGAACCGGCTTTGGACTCAAATTGAAGCAAATTTAGTAAGGTTTAAATCGTAGAGCAATGTTTTATTCGGAAATTAAGGCGTAATGGTTAAAATGGCCAATAAGTTAAAAAACCGCGAAAAATTCGCGGTTTTTTGGATTTTTACCAATGTTGCGTTCGGCGCTCGAGGTCGAAAAATCGAATTTATTTACTAGGCCAACATCATACACAACTCATCAAAAAATCAGAACTACCGGACCTGACGCAAGGTCTAATGTATATAGTTACTGGACTATAAAATCACTTTTCTCATAATTATGCAATCAAAACAAGCTTCAGTACCAATTCACCAAATGGCTTAAGGTTTAATTTTTTTAATTCATACATAAGTCAATTTGTGGCTTGTGATTGTTTTTCTTTCTAACTCATAAGTCACCCTTTTTTTTTGTATTGAAATCATAAGTCATGGAATAGCTTATGATTATATTTTTTTTTAAATCATAAGTCGCTTAGTGGCTTACCTTATTGATTAATTTATTTTTTATTTATTTATTTTTTTTTATTCATAATTCAAATACAAGGTTATGATTTAATTTTTTTTTAATTCATAAGTTACTTCGAGACTTGTGATTTATTCGTTTTTAATTTATGAGGCACCAACAAGCTTATGATTTAATATTTTTTTAAATCATAAGTCACCAACTATCTTGTGAATTAATTTTCTTAATTCATAAATCACTAAATGACTTGCGATTTAAATTTTTTAAATTCATAAGTAGCTAAGTGACTTGTGAATAAAATTTTTTTTATTTATAAGTCACTGAGTGACTTGTGAATTACTACCTATACTTTATCCATAGAGAAAAGTAATTTCACGAAAAAGAATTACCTAAAGGAAAATGTTTTAATAGTTTTTTTTAGACGTTTAATGGCTTTTACTTTATAATAAGCAAAAACATATAAAATGAGGATGAATTCAATTAAAGGATCTGCAATTTTGCAATATTGTACCGACGAAATACACATACACTGTACCTACAACTCAACTTAATTGAAACAAATCCGAAGGGAATACAACAATGATGTTTTTTTTTAATCAAAGATATTATTGTTGTCTTCATGTACAATAAAGTATAATAATATTCAAACAATCTAATGGCGCTTTCACATATTTTATAAAGTTTAACTTCTCCAGCTCGAAATAATTTTTTTTTGTGCTCATTTTAAATTTGTTTCTGTTGTGTAGGTGAGTCTCTTTCTTCAACTGTCAGATTTGGGCTTGTTCAACCCAAATTTTCTTACGTTACGTTGCAGAGTTCACTCTAGTTATAAGAGCTGTTTATTGCTTTCAAAATTATAAAACAGTTAGACAAAGGTTCGAAGCAAAACGACTACGTTAACTAGAGCCAGTTCTATTCCTTAAACGAGCAATGTTTAAAATTTTGCGCCATTATTTTTAACCCATTAGCTGCCATTGTACTCAATTGAGTACAGTTTTTTCGTAACATTGAATAAAGTTTTTTTTTCTAAAAGTAAGAATAATTTTTATGAACTTATTATTTTAATGGAAGCGTAGACATGTGTGCTTAGATTTGGAAATATTTCGATGAAGATAAAAGTGATTTTAAAGTTTTTTTTGTGAACTTGAGTGTTATGTGTTTTCCGATTGGAGCAATTTTTCGTCCATGCACCAATAAATAGTAATTTTTAAATAAAAAATTTTACTGAACAGATATAAAAGCATGTGAATTATTTAGTTAGGATGTTAACAAACCTTTTTACTAAAAAAATTCAAACATATAAGTCACTCTTATCCATGGTAAATCATGCACAAAGTTGGTGTACTCAAATGAGTACACTGGCCGAAACTATGTGAACAAAAATTGAAAACAAATTCTTAAAAAATATACTTCAGACAATGAAATCATTCCGTTTTAATCGCAGGTTTAAAAATTGCTGCCAGTGAAAGTATTTTCATGTGATAGCGGGTTGGGGTTGGTCATTAAAAATTTCCCATACAATCATAGCCTGCAATTTATTAGTTACAAAAGCAAAGTTTACTACGTAAGAACTTTGACTTTTATTCATAATGTGGAAAAACCTAAATCCTGCGAAATTGAAAACATACATAAGTAAAACATATGCTGCATACAAACAAAGGTGGTCAGAGTTGGGAAAGAGGGGCAGTTTCCCCCCTCTAGAAAATACCACGTTAGCAAATTTTTAAATTTGTACTATGGACTTTTAACAAATATGCACTTACCTTTTTTCTGTCGGAGACTTTGAGAAATCAACAGCCTCCTAGAAGATTTGCATCCCCTCCCCCTCCACTTGGAATAAACCCTGTGGGTGCCTGCGCATAAAAATATGGCATGATGATCTTGCAAATCAGTTGCGGGATTCAATACTTAAGAACTAATAAAACCCTTTTTCAAAGTTGAGTTCACTGGTGGGGATGATAGCTATTCGTACATTAGTGAACTCTCGCAAAGCAGAGCAAATATATGCTATTTATGAAGGAGAAAAGAACTTCAGACAAGGTAGTAAAATGATTCAGTATCAATAAATTGAGTCTCTAGGAGATATTATCCTTTCAAAAGTATTGAGTCACTAACATTTTTTTAAATTACCGTGGGAAATTGCATCTGATTATGCTTTTTCACTATTCGTTCTCTGTTCTTTTCAATAATTACTTCAAAAGTACATCGATCTGGAAATCTAAAATTCAAAATTTCTGAAAAAAGATCAAAAACCACTCTTTTCTTGCAAACCTATTTTTCTGTAAATTAATAATTTTTGTACTCATATCAAGCCAGTGTACTCATTTGAGTACACCCCTTTATCTCCTAAAGTTACAAAAATATTTTTATTTTGTTTAAACAACTATTTAAGTTTAAGTAATAATAGCCTGCATTTCAAATATTTTTAATTTATTCAAATTTTTGGAGTGCTTGGTCGTTAATGGGAATGACCATGTTGCAGTGGATGTAGTGCTTGACTGCTAACTTAGAGGTGTGAGTTCGAACCCCATTCTAGGCAGCATTCTTTTCTATATTCTCACAGCTTAACTGGACACCACCCGTGGGATTTAATAAATCTCAATCCACTGTGTCAAATCTTTCTTATCCTCCTACTCTTTTGAACTAGTGCCGTGCAATTCAGGTTGCATTTTAAAGACCTAAGGTCTTACAGGCATAGTTAAAATTATTTTAATTATTATCATTTTTATTATTAATGACATGACTAAGAGTCGCCTTAATTCATAAGGCCCCTTGTTTATGCCACAAGGTAGTTGCGCAACGCCAGCTACTGGTCGAATATCAAGTGATTAAAAATGAAAAAATAAAAAATAAAACAACCATTGATCAAAAGCAATGAAATTCTGAGAGGTGATGAACTGGCTTTTTACCATCAGTTTAAATCTGAACCATGACCTTTGGAATTTTTTTACAGTCAAGAAGCTAACCTTTTTCTACCTTTCATTTTTCGGTCTAATATCAACAACATAAAGTACCTACAATACGAAAAGTATTTACCATCAGTTTCATTTTGAAATAGCAACTGAACAATCATCACTCAAATTCCTTTTCATTATTTTAAAATAAATGACAGTTTACCTGTTTAAGCTTCTTAACCTTTCACCCATTATAGCTATAGCTGGTCCAACATCATCCATCACTTTAAATCAATATCTCACTTGTCATCCTTCTATCTAATTAGCACGTTTTCTTAAAAAAAAAAAATATATCAACTTAAACTTCATCTCATTCTTGAATGTGCTTCTATTAAACGTTTGATTTGGCTTTTTCGTCTCAAAACGACACGGGCCAACACACCATTAAAGTTTTCAAAATATTTTTTTTTTAAGTTGCAAAAGCAAACTTAAAAGTTAAGGGTGAAGAAAAAAAGTTCATAACATCACGGTTTTTGCAAAAAAAAAAAAACTCTCTAACGATGAACCTAGCTTTATAGGTACTTTTTTGCCATTTTCAAGTTCTTCTGGAATACGTACAAAAGTTCAAATAGAAGAGAAGTCAAAGTTTCTATATCGTATCATCTCTATTGGTATCCTATTTCTGTATCATGGTTTTATAACAAGAAGAAAAGTTAATTATAGTATCTCTGATGGAGAAAAATGATTCACACACAAAGGATCAGCAGAGGAGCAAAAACTTTTAACTTGATCTTAATGCAGAAAGTTTGTTTCAATTCACACATTCACACCTAATTTCAGAAAATCCTCTATATTTGTTCAAATAAGCTTAAACTGTGTTAAAACTGTATATTTCGTATATATCTTGCATTGAATACATTTGAAATAAATTTATATCCAATTAATTGCAACTAAGCGCACTTGGAAGAATTTCGTGTTTTCAATACTTTGGGAAAGTTACTGCTGAAATTTTTAAAGTCTCGAATTGGTGAAAACTACAATTTTTCTTTAAGTTCAATGTTCGATATAAATCAGCACGATTTGTATATTACATAAACTTCATTGCTGTTTGATGAGTTAAATTAAGAAATGTGGGTGTTTCATAAATCAAATTAAGAGTTCCTATTCATAGACACGGGGAAAAACTTGGTCACAAAAGTATTGACAAAATGTTAAGGTACAAACATACCAACACACCCCAAACCAATCTGAAGAAATAGGTATAAACTTCACCGAAATTTGGTTGAAAAATAAATATTACAAAAGGCAAGTAGTAGTAGTAGTTGGTAAAGCGGAATGTCGCATCGCGTCGGTGGTCGTTGTCACGATGTCGTCAGCAAATAATACAATACCAAGGAAATTTCCTTTGAATTATTGAGGAAAAGAAGGATTTTTTGTTGTTTTTTCATATTTTTTTTTGTTTGTCTTGATAATGCATATACCTAGCTACATTTTTATCATTTTCTTGGTGATAGTTGGTTCCAGGAACCGGCAATGCCTTTACTTTCCTTCCTTTCTCCTCATTCTTTCTTAGAAAAATGTCTCAGTTTTTTTTTTTTTGGTAAAACCTTAGCAACAATTTCAACCAAAAGGACTCACTTTTTTGTCGGTAACTATTTTATGGCTATCTCAGGTTGTACACTATACGTTTACACGAAGGTTGGTTAAACATAAAAAGAAAGGTAGGTACCTACTCAAATATTAGGTGAGCTACATAATAACAACGGGAAAGGGGGAGATACATACATCCAGTCATTGAGCCAAACCTTATATGTTAGGCCTGGTGAAGTATAATATAGAAGGTGGTTTATTTGGTTTTTCACTTTTTATATGAATACTTTATAATATTAGGGTTGCACATATTATATAAAAAGTTTTTATACTTCCTAAGTTTCGATATAGGGTTCCTTTCTTGTTTTTTTTTTTGTGTGCTGATTTTTAATTCATCAATCGGAGAAAAATATCGAATGGAATCGAATTGAAAGGTGAACCTTGACGTTACAGAGGAGTAGAATAACTATGCGGAAAACAGGAAAACCAGAGAAGTTCGTTTTTTTTTCCTTTTGAAAATAAATTTTGTTGCTGAATTTATATAGCCTTGTCATAAATTTGAAAAACCCAACAAGCAAACATAAGAAGTGAACACAACAAAAAAAAACTAAAAAAATAAAGATATAAATCAAAGAAATCGATTGAAAGTTTATGAACGCAATATGGAATGAGAAATTATGGTGATTTTCTGATTCAAGTTATGTATTATAGTGTCCTCGTTCTAGAAATGACAGTTTTTATGGTGATGATTTAAAAAGCGTATTCAATAGTTTTCTCTTTTGAAAATGAAAAGCGAATTCAATGAAAGTAATTACACAGACAAACTTACATACGGAAAATGAAAGTAAACGAAGAAAATAAATAAGAAAGTAGACAACATATAAATTAAGCTTTCATTCAATTTTGTTCAAGCGGCTTATAATGAAATAAAATTCACAAGTGAATGAATCGGAAGAATTTGTTTTTTGTAATGTAACGAAGCGTTACAAATTTCACCTCCTCAATGCACATTTGCAACACCAACCTGAACTATCCGGCAAAAATTCATTTACATTTTGCATTTACCGCACCGCTTTAATTACCGAAACTCACAATTACAATTAAATCTTCGAAATATGCAACACAGAAAGTTCGCATACCAACCCCCGAAATTATGCAACGGTTTATACTTGTCAGTTACTATCACTGAAAGTAAACGATGGAATACCCAAAAGTCGTCATCAAAAAAAAATATATTTTTATTGTGGTATTTTGCCATTCGCCTTTACCAGTTCACACTGTCTTTTGTCAGGAAACTTAATATGGGGAAGTGTAATTTCCGAACAAAATTGTCTTCTGCCTTTGTTGTGTGTGTACCAATTTAGTGTACATAAGGAAGAAAACCGACCGTGAGTTAAATTAATTTATTCTGGAACGGATTAAATTAATTAACTCAACCGAGACACGCTGTTGGGTACGAAGTGTACCATCAGAAGTTTCACTGATTTTTTTGAGTTTATCTCGTACCGTTTTTTTGAGGCTTCTCCTCCGTTTTTATTATTGATATTATTTATTATTTACCGCGATTGTATTTCCTTTGGCCTTTGCCTTAGGCGGGGAACGTTTCCCATTGACTTTTCTACTCTATACTCCTTCTGAGTATACGGTAGACGTTATCTGTTGGCCGGGCGCAGATTAGACTTTCTTTCAGCTTGCCGCTGGAAGCGGGGATCGAATCCTAAACGACTTTTCTGCTCTGCACTCCCTCTGAGTGCATAGTAGACGCCGTCTGTCAGCCGGGACCAGACTTGTCTTTCTTTCAGCTTGCCGCTGGAAGCGGGGACCGAATCCCAACCTGCCTTTTCTGCTCTGTACTCCGTCTGAGTGCATAGTAGACGCCGTCTGTCAGCCGGGACCAGACTTGTCTTTCTTTCAGCCTGCCGCTGGAAGCGGGGACCGAATCCCAACCGCCTTTTCTGCTCTGCACTCCGTCTGAGTGCATAGTAGACGTTGTCTGTCAGCCGGGGCCAGACTTGACTTTCTTTCAGCTTGCCGCTGGAAGCGGGGACCGAATCCCAACCTGCCTTTTCTGCTCTGTACTCCGTCTGAGTGCATAGTAGACGTTGTCTGCCAGCCGGGACCAGACTTGACTTTCTTTCAGCTTGCCGCTGGAAGCGGGGACCGAATCCCAACCGCCTTTTCTATTCTGTACTCCGTCTGAGTGCATAGTAGACGTTGTCTGTCAGCCGGGACCAGACTTGACTTTCTTTCAGCCTGCCGCTGGAAGTGGGGACCGAATCCCAACCTGTCTTTTCTGCTCTGTACTCCTTCTGAGTGCATAGTAGACGCCGTCTGTCAGCCGGGACCAGACTTGTCTTTCTTTCAGCCTGCCGCTGGAAGCGGGGACCGAATCCCAACCGCCTTTTCTGCTCTGTACTCCATCTGAGTGCATAGTAGACGCTGTCTGCTAGCCGGGACCAGACTTGACTTTCTTTCAGCCTGCAGCTGAAAGCGGGGATCTAATCCTAACCGCCTTTTCTGCTCTGCACTCCTTTCGAGTGTATAGTAGACGCTATCTGTGAGCCGGGAGCAGATTTGACTTTCCTTCAACTTGCCGTTGGAGGCGGGGATTTAATCCTACCTTGTACTTATTATTAGTAAGCTTATATGAAATACCGTGTTAGAATAAATCATAAGCATTATCATTGTAGTATATGAAATACCGTGTTAGTTAGTTAAGCTATACAACTTTTGTATTTAACCTTGTGAAATTAATTTCTGAATAAATACAAATATTTAAATCGGAGTTTGAAACTCCTAACCCAAGTTTTGTGCTTTCTTTGGGATAAACCCTGGACACCGACGAGTCTACCTCAGCCTCGACAAAAAAGCATCACAGTAACAAGAACTTTTAGTAATTAAATGTTAGAACAAAATTCTTTAAGCGTTCTTAAAGGATACGTACCAACATTCAACATACCTACACATGAATATATAAAAATATAAATGGTACAAAGAAGACCAAAATAGAAAATTCAGTTGAATAAGAGCTCCGTAAGATAACCTATCTCATCGCGGCCGTACAAAAACAGAATACCAACCGATTACAAAACAACTGATCGGACAAACTTTATCTGGTGGCAATAATTAGAAAAGGCACTTTTCAGATTCCAGTAAGCAACTTCTATAAATTTGATACCTAAGTATTAAACGAATGCTAAGACTGTCCTCTACACGATGCCAATACCAGGGCGGACTTAGGGTCTTGTGAAAAGACAAAGGGCTTAAGCTAAAACATTTTTAAATTAAAGCTAGGTATTGTGGGATTACATAAAAACAAGCTTTAGCTAGCAACTTCAATATGTCTTCTAGTAACAGCTTTTTTTAAATAGCCAAAGCTAATTATATATGTACCTTGCCTTAGCTTGTTTTTCCAACTTTTGCACCAATTTTTGTTACTGAAAATAGCTTAAGCTAGAATATTGTAGTAAGAGCTACAAAAAATATCAAGATTCCTGGACCCCTGACTAGAAATCTTTGACTAATACTTTTTACATCACAACAAAATAATTACCATATCGGCCATTCCAAAGTAACGGAGAAGACAATCGGACGCTTGTAGTAAGGTTTTTCTTGTTAAGAAATTAATATTTTTTTATGAAACTCAGTGGTTTTTAAGAATTCATCACAAAATACACGACACAGAAGTTTCACCAAAAAATTATGAAATTTAGTAAGCTTATTCAAAAAAATAGACGGTAACGGAGAAGACACGTACGATTTAGAGATTTCTGACCATTGCCTTGAAGCTTAAAATTCTGCGCCGTCCATTAAGATATGAAGTTGATTTTTTTTGTACACTTTCATAAAACCAACATTTATCAAAAGCTATCCTTGGTTTAATGCCAAGTTTCATTTTACTAACAGAAAAAAATATGAAAGATGGTAACGGAGAAGACAGCTAATGGTAACGGAGAAGACACGTACGATTAAAGATTTCTTTTTTGTTCAGTTATGTTGAAAATCGTATTTTTAAATTATTCTCATCAATGATAAAAGTGATTCAGGCAATTGAAAAAATATGTGTAAAATTTCATTGAAATCGGTTAACGTTAACACGTGCTAGCGAGCACTTGAAATTTTTCATTCAAAACACATGGGGTTTTCACAGTTTTTACTTAAGATATCAGCAAAATTGTAAAAGTTGATGGAAAATCTTTAAACTTGGCCAGTGCCAGTGGATGAGAAAGTGCAATTTTGTCTTCTCCGTTACCCTGTTTTAGACAGTAAGACATAATTTAAAAATCTATAAAAAATCCAAAATAATTCTTTTTCAAGTCTTGCTTTGTATGCGGAATAATTTTACAAACACTAATATAGTTCACCATTTATACCAACTTTAGTCATTTTTCGGTAACGGAGAAGACATGAAATGTTCAGTCATTTTGAGGCGTAATACTATTTTTACAGCACTCCTTTCAGAAAAATAGTTCCGAATTTAAGTAGTGTATTGAAAACACTTATAAAAACCTAACTGCACATCGCCATTTGCATCACAATTTATAGAGAACTGATAGCGGCAAAAATGCCGAAAAATGCCCAGATACGAAAGATAAAGTATGAGCTTTTCTGATCACTCGCCTATTTTACAACAACAAGTAAAATTTTATATTTACAATTTTTTCGTTAACTCTAATATATATTAAGGGTATTCATACAACAGCGTAAAGTCGTCGTAAACGTTGTAAACTTTTAAACTTCGTAATTCTGTCACAATTTGTATGGAAAATTTGACAGATTTACGAAGTTTTAAACTTTACGATGTTTACGACGAGTTTACGCTGTTGAATGAATACCCTTATTGTAAATATTGGCATATTTAAATATATTTTTTTCCTTCATTTGAAATTGAGTTGCTTGGTTTCGAAATTTTTGGAATGGCCGATATAGAGCAATTAAACAGTTAAGATAAATCAACATCCAAAATTTACTTGCGTTATGTTTTGGTCCAAAAAATAACATCTTAAACCATGTGAATAAACAAACGAAAGCTTAAAATATTAAAATATTAAGCTTAAGCTAAAATATCCTAGCTAAAGCTGTATAGCTTAATAGATTTTGTATTCACACAGAACAAAGCTTAAGCTAGAACAGTCTAGCTTTAGCTACTTAGTAATAGCTATGACTAGCTACCTTTTTTTATTTTATTCAATTTTATAGATAAATAGCTTGAAAATATGTATGTAGGTAGGTATAAACTTCATAAATATAGACTTACCAAAATGTTGCAATGGTACCTAGGTAGGTAGGTAGGTAGGTAAGGTACCTACTTATAAAATTTTCAAGATTTTGAGCAGCTTTTCTCCATTTGCATGATATTCCTCGCGTTCCAATGTTTATTCGCTATGCTATCTAGCTATCCCAAAAATTTTGAGATAACTTGAGTTGTTGTTGCGTCAGCTGTTATCAGCTGTTTTTTAACAAGGGATTACAACAACACAAAGCTATCCGGATAACTGAGAATAGCCAGCGGAACGTGCCCATTAACATTCAACACTACCTCTAACAACACTACCTCGAACAACCACCAACACCATGAGCCAAAATACCAAAGCCAAAAGAAAAAAAGACGCCATTAAACTAATTTAATTTCGCGAAAAACTCATCTTTTTTGGCACGAAAGCGATTAATTTTTTTTGAAAAAATATTCTTTACACTCTTATTTACACCAATACAAATATTTTGAGACCGAAAGATATAATTTTTCATCAAAAATCGAACACGAACAAACCAGCATCACAAGCGACAAAGCCGGCAAAAGAAACAAAAAAAAAACAAAAACACCATTAAGCTTTTTGATTTGACGAAAAGACCGGCTCTTATGACACGAAGAGGATTATTTTTTTTTTGAAAAATATTCTACACACACTTATTAACAACAATTACAAAAATTTAAACCGAAAATTACAATATTTCTACCGAAAATTAATATTTTATTTGGCCGACCACAGAGCATAAGAAATTAAACTGCACTTCACAACACAAAAACTGACTTGAACTTGACTTTAATTTGAAGCGAATTTAAGTGCATTTTCAGATGGACGAAAAGAACGGGCGAATTTGGTGAGGGAATGTTGAACTTTTTGGAATGTGCGTGCAGTGAACAAAAAGGTGGAAATGAAATGGTGGACTTTGGGAAAATATGTTTTTGTTAGGTGTGGGTGGTGGCTTGTTTGTTTAGGTTGAAAGAAGAAGATCGTGAGTGTGAATGTGTGAAAGATGACAAATTTATTGTGGCTTTTGCTTTGTGTAGATTGGCCTGTTGCTGGAAGAAGACACTGATCTCTATAATACACTGGATAGTGTATTCTTTATAATGTATAAAAGTTTCTTTGCTTCCATTTGAAGATGACAATTTGGTGGTCGGCTTCATAATTTGACGTTCGATCTCAGTAAATATCGAACCGAAAACATCGATGCTACTTATGTCGTTTTCGATTGGATTTTCTGACTGTTCTACTCGTTTTTGATTCCAATAGAATATGAAAACATCGTGTTGTCACATTTACACACACACTACTGAATGACGCCATATTATAAAACGGCTTCTTCAAGCATTCATCACTTTTGACAAGTAGTGCGACGAAAAACTGTATGTGTATGGGTGTGTTCCAAATCTACTCCTTCTTCTTGCGGCTATTTTTTCTTAAGTTTTTTTTAAATCGATTAAAGTTTTTATACAAATGAAAAATATGAAGGCATAAGCAATGTATTTCAACTTTAAGCATTGATATTGCAAAATAATGATGCACAGGAGCTTCTGTGCTAAAACTGCGTGTAAGCGGTATCTTTTTAGGCATCAATGATTTTAATGGGTGAAAATCGATGTTAAAATATTTATTTTGCACAACTGAATATCAATAAATTTAATAAAATCAATATTGCAAGGCAATTCATGGTGTTAAGCTGTTATGTATGCCCTTTTTGAAATCCGATATTTCAAAATCTTGTTTCACAGGATGGTGTGCGCATGAACTTTCATGGTGTAAACTGCGTGTTTCTGATCATCGATAATTTAAATTCGTGAAAATCGATATTAACTATGTATTTTGCAGTAATATTTTAAGGAATTTATGTGTAAACTGTTTTCTGTGGCTTTTTGGAATATATCGATATTGCAAAACACGAAGGTGTGTGCAAAAACTTGCATTTGTGTAAATTGGGTCTTTCTGAGCATCTATTATTTCAATGGGTGGAAATCGATGCTAAAATTTTTATTTTGCAAAATTTATCGTCCACAGATTTGATAGAAGCAATATTGCCAGTATTTCATGTGTAAACTGTTATCTTATGCTACATTTCCACCTAACGCTAATCTGGGACTTAATAAGACTAACCTCAAATCCATAACCATACAAACTTATTTCGTAAATCTTGAAGATTAGAAATTAATCTTGTTAAATCTTCCTTGGACAAATAGTTTTACAAATCGAACTAACCTATTCTTACATGGTGCTGAACGATTCATTCGAGACCCGCATTCGGTTCTTCATTGTTTGACACGAATCAAACATTCTGTCTCATTCGCACTTCATAAAAAAAAATTGAAACGCCATTTGCATTTTTGAAGATGCTGTCAAATTTAATCTTTTTGTGCGGTGGAAACACCAAAAAGATTTATTTAATCTAATCTGAGATAAACCTTTGGTGGAAACATAGCATTACGATATTGCAAGATATTTTTGCTTACAAAAGTGTGTACAAAAATGTACATGGTTTAAAAGCCGTCCTGCTGAGCATCGATGATATGAATGCTTAAATATCGATGTAAAAATATTTCTTTTGCACAAATGAACACAAAACAAATTTGATGGAAGCAAAATTGATAGACACTTCATGTGTAAACTTATATCTGTGCCTTTTTGCACATCGAAAGTTTCGTTGTGGTTCTGAATTTTTCAGTTTGGTTTGGGAGAACCTTTGATATTTTCCTTTTTCAAAAAATTCCAAATGTTACAGATGCCTTAAAAACGAACGAGATTTGATGTCTTCTTAATGGATAATCTTTGTAACTATTACATTTTATACAGTTATATTGTCATACAAAAAAGTGGTCAGCTTCATAATATAACAATTCTTCAAATGGAAGCAATATTTTTGTATCGATACACTATCTAGTGTATTATAGAGAGCAGTGGAAGAAGAGAGGATAATCGTCATTGCGAATACATGAAGGATCATATTGCAATTTTATATCATGGCTTTTGCTTTTTGCAGAGTTAAAATTTAATATACCTATGTCGTTATGAGAGTGATGCCACTTTGGACTATTCTCAAATCCATAAGTTGTTCGTTTATTGCCGATTTCTAGGTACCAATTTCAAAATGAAATTGTCTGCAATTTCTAATACCAGCCCAACTCTAGAGACCCATTGTACAAACGTGGTTCAAATTTTGATCCGTGATTCAAATATTTTTATATGCTGATTTCGGCGGAATTACTGAGGTTCAGCGATGAATCAAGGTTCAAGGATGTTACAGCGATATTCTTGCTTCTGTTATCTCAATTCCTGCAATATCTAATCTTTGTTGTAACATTGACCGCAATTCATCTGAAATTTTATCAGAATTTTTACGTAAAGATTCCTCATCGCTTTCGCGACCTGTTGTACAAACGTGGTTAAAATTTTTATCCCTAGTTCAAATATTTTTACTGGCCGATTTCGGCGAAATTACTGGGGCTCAGCGATGGTTTAAGGTTCAAGTATATTATAGTAGCCAATTTAATGCCTGAACCACCGTTGAACCTCAGTAAGTTCGCTGAAGTCAGTGAGCTAAAATTACTAAACCAAGAGTTAAATATATGTAAAACTGGCCCTCAGCAATTTAAACTCACTGACTTTGGCAAAGTAACTGAAATTCAACGATGGTTTAGACATAACATTGGCTATAACATAGGTACTTGAACCTTGTAATTTCGCCAAAATCTGTCCAGTAAAAATATTGGAGCCACGGATCAAAATTTGAACCACGTTTGTACAACAGGTCCTAAATTAATAAAGATGTAATTCTGCCAGTTCTGGAGACAATCTTTTCTAGTTGCTTAGCACTGGTTCACATTTTCCTGTCTTGGAGATAAGTCATGTTTGTGTTTATTCCTACCCAAAGCTGGCAAGTGCTCCCAAGTAAACCCGAAAGATTTCAACCCGAGGAAGGATATTGCAGATAGGTTCAAATACAGTATGCGGTATTCTGCTATTCACGTGAGCCAATTCCGTCTTCATACAATTCCGATCCGCGTATAAAAAGATGCGGATTTGTACTTTTTTGTTGAAAAACGATATCAGTCATGAAATCATCAATTAAATATATCTTCATAAGTAAGAATTGAATCGGTCATTTTAAAAGCAACTTAAGTCACTACACAAAAATTAGATAACACTAAGAAAAAGGTCGAAACGAATTACGAAGCTACCATAAATCACATTACGCTTAATTGCACCGTTATTAAAATACATACGCAAAATAATAATTTGACCATCTAACAGACCAATGCGTGGGTATAAGAAGGTTAAATAAGCGCTTACAGCTAAAAAAGTATATTGGCTAAAAATGTGACTAAAGTGGTTTTTGAAATGACCGATTCTATTTAATTTTTGGTTAGTATTTGTTATAACCATTGTGTTTATTTACATTTTTAGAGTCATCAAATTAAATTGAGAACAATTTATCACTTTTATTTCGGCATTGAAATTAAACCCAGTCATCACCCTATCTTTGTGAAACTGAAAAAAATCCAAGACCATGCATTTAGCAATTTTTCAATAAATTATTTTAAACAATTAGTCAATACTATTATTTTGAACTCAATACAACAAAAGATTTTATTTAAAAGATACGATTCATGTGAATAACAAAAGGGCTGAAATTATCAATCCATCACATGATCCTGATAGTATGCTTTACAAATGTTGAGCTGCTGGCACTGTTGGAAGATGAGATGATAACTGGCAACAGGCCTGTTATTTCTAGTGCTTTTTGCTATAGTTAAAACCGTCAGCGGCCCATTGAAATGTCTGTTATTAGAGGTCAATTTGCTCGTGACCCTGGTGAAGAATTATTTAGAAAGCATACGTCTTCTGCTTCCTGTAAGTTAATCAGGTCCTTTTAGGAATATGTACATAGTTTGAATTTAATATTTTTTTATTTTCGGCAAGCAGTACTTTTGGCATGAGAGAAAGATGTCAAGTAAAAAGTCATCATTCAGTCTGCTATTACACAAGGACTTTTTAGTCAATTTTTTTTGGAAATTAAATGAGTGCGAAGTTGAAATCAGAATAGCAGACTTATTTCACAGTGAGTAGATGCAGAGGCGTAGCGAGGGGGGGGTGTGGGGGGTGTACCACCCCCCCACGCTTTTCAAGAGTCGGCAAATTCAGGAAGCTAGATTTAATAATTCAAGCAATTAAAAAAATAATAAAACCGGAAATTTTAAAATATTTTTCGGAAAAGGTTAAAAAAAAATATGTTTGTATTTTCACTATATTTAGGTTTTTAAACTTTTAAATGTACCTATGCAAATCGACATTTTGCCGATTGCAGATTTTGGAAATATGCCGAATAATTAAAGAGTCGGCAAATCAACGAAGCTTCATTTGCCAACAATTATGAATAAAACGAGCCTAAGCATTTTTGCCGATTGCGGATGTCGGAAATTTGCCGACTTATTCAAGAGTCGGCAAATCAACGAAGCTTAGTTTAAAAAAAAAGTTAATAAAACGAGCATTTTTGCCGATTTCGAATTTCGCAAATATGCCGACTAATTCAAGAGTCAGCAAATCAACGAATCTTAATTTGAAAAAAAAATCTAATAAAACGAGTGTTTTTGCTAATTGCGAATTTCGCAAATATGCCGACTAATATAAGAGTCGGCAAATCAACGAAGCTTAATTTGAAAAAAAAAAAAAAATAATAATAAAACGAGCATTTTTGCCGATTGCGAATTTCGCAAATATGCCGACTAATTCAAGAGTCGGCAAATCAACGAATCTTAATTTGAAAAAAATTTAATTAAACGAGCATTTTTGCTGATTGCGAATTTCGCAAATATGCCGACTAATCCAAGAGTCGGCAAATCAACGAAGCTTAATTTGAACAAAAAAAAAAAAAATATATAAAAAGAGCATTTTTGCCGATTGCGAATTTCGCAAATATGCTGACTAATTCAAGAGTCGGCAAATCAACGAAGCTTAGTTTGAAAAAAAGTTAATAAAACGAGCATTTTTGTCGATTGCGAATTTCGCAAATATGCCGACTAATTCATTGATCTCTTGGGAACAAGAACTCGAAAAGCCATTGTAAATGAAATCAATAAAGCTGGTATTTTTTCTGTAATGGCTGACACAACTCCAGACTCATCACATCAAGATCGACTTTCTATAAATGTTCAATACGTAGTGAAAGCAAACGAAAGACTTATTCCTATTGAACGTCTTCTGAAAATGGACGTCTTCCTAACGAAAAAAACGGGAGAAAAATTGGCCCAAAAAATAATAGGGACCCTTCAGTCAGTAGGAATTTCCATTAAAAACATTGCTTTTCAATCTTATGACTTCGCCAAAAACATGTCCGGAAAGTACAACGGTACGCAGCAAAAACTATCGGAAAAATGCGGTAAGATAATGCCTTACATTCCATGCCAAGCGCATCGTATCAATATATTCGTTGAAACAGCATGTAATTCGAGTGTGCTGACTAAAAACTTTTTCAATGTTTTGGAAGCATTATATGTTTTCTTCTACGGCAGCACAAAACGTTTTCAATGTATGCGTGAGGAATTCAAAACTGAAAAATTTGTCAAAAACTCGATGGACAGCTAGAGCTGAAACAGTAAAGGCTGTTTGGATATCTTTCGAAGGCATTGTACATGGTTTCGAAAAAATAATAGCCGATGTATAAGTTCTTTTGATAATAATACTCGTACCTCCGCTTCTGGTCTGCTACAAGAAAATCTTGGATTTTGTTTTTATAAGCTCGTTATATTTTTGTAAAAACGTCATGTTTAAAGTAAAATATTTGACAGAAAATTAAGAAGCTGAAGAGTTGAATGTCATTGATGCTGTATTGTTGATTCGAAGCACATCAATATCATTTCAACAAATGAATGACGATGACGACCAAATCGATGCATTAATAAAAAGTTCATCTTCATTCGCTGAGAAATTAAAAATAAATCCAGAGAATGATTTTCTGAAACATCATAGAACACGCCGTGTACCAAGAAGAATCGATGAAAATCCAGAAACAGCTTTCGACTTCGATTTCCAAACATTTTTATCGAAAAGAATTTAGAACGGTTTTGCAAGTTTTTACGACGTGTATAAACGATAATTTAAAAGATAATTTTTCATCTTTCGAACCTTTTCAAAAGATTTTTGAAATTCCTGTCGACAGAGGAAATGTCACAATAGAATCAGTGGAATCCATAATGAAATAGGAGCACCTATTTTTTAAAGAAGATCCAGAGTGTTTGCTTTCTGAGTTGCAAATTTTTCTTGATTCATCCACAAATTGTATAAATTTCGAAGACATTACCAAAGTTATGTTCAAATTGAAAATGGTAATTCCCTTAGCGCACAAACTCTTTTGCTTCATTTTAACTGCTCCTGTGACATCAGCTTCTTGTGAACGATCATTTAGGCCCATTTGCTGATACGAAACTTAAATATTTAAGTAGAACATAAGGGCTTATGTGACAGTTTACGCAGAGGAAAAAGTAGAACATAAGCCTTTTAAGTTGAACATAAATGCTTAAGTATCGTATGAGCAAACGGCTCTAATAGTAAATTAAAATTAGTCTTTAACTATTTGCGCACGACAATGCGTGATGATCGTTTGAATAATTTGATGCTGCTTTATTCTTCGAAAGATAAAGTGGACAAAATTATTCTTGATGAGGTCGTTGAAGAATGGTCCTTATTAAAACACCGCTGAATTAAAATCTAGATAGAACTAGTTCCACTCGGACAAAATCCCTTTTTTCTTTTCCCTTATTTTGAGTTTCACCCGAAAAATGCTAAATTTATACAGTCGGCAAATTTTTAAAATAAGTCGGCAAATTCCTAAAATAAGTCGGCATTTTAATGAAAGTCACCCCCCCACTGCTCGAACCCTCGCTACGCCACTGAGTAGATGACGTTATTATTGATAATGTTCCTAGTTTTCCATTAGTAATTTTAAATCACCAATTTAAGCGGATTAACTGAGGTTCAAGGATAGTTCAAGTATTTGATATTAGCCAAATATGCTCAACCTTGAATTTCAGTTAGTCCCAGTTGTAAAAACGTGGTTAAGATTTGATCCGTGGCTCGGCGATGGTTCAAGATTCAAGTATGTTGTGATAATAATTACAATCTTGAACAATCGTTGAACCTCAATTAAACAACGGTTGTACTTATAGGCCTAGATTACACAACATGAAAGTTTTACTTATTATCACTTACGTAAATTGCTCTTCATATGAGCTGCAAATACTGAATTATGAACTGCGAATGATCGTGAATTTGACATTTCATTGACATGAGTAATTTGTTTCGTTGTCGAGGTTTAACGATGGTTCAAGCTTGTAATTATTATTACAACATACTTGAACCTTGATCCATCGCTGGACCACGGATCAAATTTTTAACCACGTTTGTACAACTGGGACTAACTGAAATTCAAGGTTGAGCATATTTGGCTAATATCAAATACTTGAACTATCCTTGAACCTCAGTTAATCCGCTTAAATTGGTGATTTAAAATTACTAATGGAAAACTAGGAACATTATCAATAATAACGTCATCTACTCACTGTGAAATAAGTCTGCTATTCTGATTTCAACTTCGCACTCATTTAATTTCCAAAAAAAATTGACTAAAAAGTCCTTGTGTAATAGCAGACTGAATGATGACTTTTTACTTGACATCTTTCTCTCATGCCAAAAGTACTGCTTGCCGAAAATAAAAAAATATTAAATTCAAACTATGTACATATTCCTAAAAGGACCTGATTAACTTACAGGAAGCAGAAGACGTATGCTTTCTAAATAATTCTTCACCAGGGTCACGAGCAAATTGACCTCTAATAACAGACATTTCAATGGGCCGCTGACGGTTTTAACTATAGCAAAAAGCACTAGAAATAACAGGCCTGTTGCCAGTTATCATCTCATCTTCCAACAGTGCCAGCAGCTCAACATTTGTAAAGCATACTATCAGGATCATGTGATGGATTGATAATTTCAGCCCTTTTGTTATTCACATGAATCGTATCTTTTAAATAAAATCTTTTGTTGTATTGAGTTCAAAATAATAGTATTGACTAATTGTTTAAAATAATTTATTGAAAAATTGCTAAATGCATGGTCTTGGATTTTTTTCAGTTTCACAAAGATAGGGTGATGACTGGGTTTAATTTCAATGCCGAAATAAAAGTGATAAATTGTTCTCAATTTAATTTGATGACTCTAAAAATGTAAATAAACACAATGGTTATAACAAATACTAACCAAAAATTAAATAGAATCGGTCATTTCAAAAACCACTTTAGTCACATTTTTAGCCAATATACTTTTTTAGCTGTAAGCGCTTATTTAACCTTCTTATACCCACGCATTGGTCTGTTAGATGGTCAAATTATTATTTTGCGTATGTATTTTAATAACGGTGCAATTAAGCGTAATGTGATTTATGGTAGCTTCGTAATTCGTTTCGACCTTTTTCTTAGTGTTATCTAATTTTTGTGTAGTGACTTAAGTTGCTTTTAAAATGACCGATTCAATTCTTACTTATGTAGATATATTTAATTGATGATTTCATGACTGATATCGTTTTTCAACAAAAAAGTACAAATCCGCATCTTTTTATACGCGGATCGGAATTGTATGAAGACGGAATTGGCTCACGTGAATAGCAGAATACCGCATACTGTATTTGAACCTATCTGCAATATCCTTCCTCGGGTTGAAATCTTTCGGGTTTACTTGGGAGCACTTGCCAGCTTTGGGTAGGAATAAACACAAACATGACTTATCTCCAAGACAGGAAAATGTGAACCAGTGCTAAGCAACTAGAAAAGATTGTCTCCAGAACTGGCAGAATTACATCTTTATTAATTTAGGACCTGTTGTACAAACGTGGTTCAAATTTTGATCCGTGGCTCCAATATTTTTACTGGACAGATTTTGGCGAAATTACAAGGTTCAAGTACCTATGTTATAGCCAATGTTATGTCTAAACCATCGTTGAATTTCAGTTACTTTGCCAAAGTCAGTGAGTTTAAATTGCTGAGGGCCAGTTTTACATATATTTAACTCTTGGTTTAGTAATTTTAGCTCACTGACTTCAGCGAACTTACTGAGGTTCAACGGTGGTTCAGGCATTAAATTGGCTACTATAATATACTTGAACCTTAAACCATCGCTGAGCCCCAGTAATTTCGCCGAAATCGGCCAGTAAAAATATTTGAACTAGGGATAAAAATTTTAACCACGTTTGTACAACAGGTCGCGAAAGCGATGAGGAATCTTTACGTAAAAATTCTGATAAAATTTCAGATGAATTGCGGTCAATGTTACAACAAAGATTAGATATTGCAGGAATTGAGATAACAGAAGCAAGAATATCGCTGTAACATCCTTGAACCTTGATTCATCGCTGAACCTCAGTAATTCCGCCGAAATCAGCATATAAAAATATTTGAATCACGGATCAAAATTTGAACCACGTTTGTACAATGGGTCTCTAGAGTTGGGCTGGTATTAGAAATTGCAGACAATTTCATTTTGAAATTGGTACCTAGAAATCGGCAATAAACGAACAACTTATGGATTTGAGAATAGTCCAAAGTGGCATCACTCTCATAACGACATAGGTATATTAAATTTTAACTCTGCAAAAAGCAAAAGCCATGATATAAAATTGCAATATGATCCTTCATGTATTCGCAATGACGATTATCCTCTCTTCTTCCACTGCTCTCTATAATACACTAGATAGTGTATCGATACAAAAATATTGCTTCCATTTGAAGAATTGTTATATTATGAAGCTGACCACTTTTTTGTATGACAATATAACTGTATAAAATGTAATAGTTACAAAGATTATCCATTAAGAAGACATCAAATCTCGTTCGTTTTTAAGGCATCTGTAACATTTGGAATTTTTTGAAAAAGGAAAATATCAAAGGTTCTCCCAAACCAAACTGAAAAATTCAGAACCACAACGAAACTTTCGATGTGCAAAAAGGCACAGATATAAGTTTACACATGAAGTGTCTATCAATTTTGCTTCCATCAAATTTGTTTTGTGTTCATTTGTGCAAAAGAAATATTTTTACATCGATATTTAAGCATTCATATCATCGATGCTCAGCAGGACGGCTTTTAAACCATGTACATTTTTGTACACACTTTTGTAAGCAAAAATATCTTGCAATATCGTAATGCTATGTTTCCACCAAAGGTTTATCTCAGATTAGATTAAATAAATCTTTTTGGTGTTTCCACCGCACAAAAAGATTAAATTTGACAGCATCTTCAAAAATGCAAATGGCGTTTCAATTTTTTTTTATGAAGTGCGAATGAGACAGAATGTTTGATTCGTGTCAAACAATGAAGAACCGAATGCGGGTCTCGAATGAATCGTTCAGCACCATGTAAGAATAGGTTAGTTCGATTTGTAAAACTATTTGTCCAAGGAAGATTTAACAAGATTAATTTCTAATCTTCAAGATTTACGAAATAAGTTTGTATGGTTATGGATTTGAGGCTAATCTTATTAAGTCCCAGATTAGCGTTAGGTGGAAATGTAGCATAAGATAACAGTTTACACATGAAATACTGGCAATATTGCTTCTATCAAATCTGTGGACGATAAATTTTGCAAAATAAAAATTTTAGCATCGATTTCCACCCATTGAAATAATAGATGCTCAGAAAGACCCAATTTACACAAATGCAAGTTTTTGCACACACCTTCGTGTTTTGCAATATCGATATATTCCAAAAAGCCACAGAAAACAGTTTACACATAAATTCCTTAAAATATTACTGCAAAATACATAGTTAATATCGATTTTCACGAATTTAAATTATCGATGATCAGAAACACGCAGTTTACACCATGAAAGTTCATGCGCACACCTTCCTGTGAAACAAGATTTTGAAATATCGGATTTCAAAAAGGGCATACATAACAGCTTAACACCATGAATTGCCTTGCAATATTGATTTTATTAAATTTATTGATATTCAGTTGTGCAAAATAAATATTTTAACATCGATTTTCACCCATTAAAATCATTGATGCCTAAAAAGATACCGCTTACACTCAGTTTTAGCACACAAGCTCCTGTGCATCATTATTTTGCAATATCAATGCTTAAAGTTGAAATACATTGCTTATGCCTTCATATTTTTCATTTGTATAAAAACTTTAATCGATTTAAAAAAAACTTAAGAAAAAATAGCCGCAAGAAGAAGGAGTAGGTTTGGAACACACCCATACACATACAGTTTTTCGTCGCACTACTTGTCAAAAGTGATGAATGCTTGAAGAAGCCGTTTTATAATATGGCGTCATTCAGTAGTGTGTGTGTAAATGTGACAACACGATGTTTTCATATTCTATTGGAATCAAAAACGAGTAGAACAGTCAGAAAATCCAATCGAAAACGACATAAGTAGCATCGATGTTTTCGGTTCGATATTTACTGAGATCGAACGTCAAATTATGAAGCCGACCACCAAATTGTCATCTTCAAATGGAAACAAAGAAACTGTTATACATTATAAAGAATACACTATTCAGTGTATTATAGAGATCAGTGTCTTCTTCCAGCAACAGGCCAATCTTCACAAAGCAAAAGCCACAATAAATTTGTCATCTTTCACACATTCACACTCACGATCTTCTTCTTTCAATCTAAGCAAACAAGCCACCACCCACACCTAACAAAAACATATTTTCCCAAAGTCCACCATTTCATTTCCACCTTTTTGTTCACTGCACGCACATTCCAAAAAGTTCAACATTCCCTCACCAAATTCGCCCGTTCTTTTCGTCCATCTGGAAATGCACTTAAATTCGCTTCAAATTAAAGTCAAGTCAGTTTTTGTGTTGTGAAGTGCAGTTTAATTTCTTATGCTCTGTGGTCGGCCAGATAAAATATTAATTTTCGGTAGAAATATTGTAATTTTCGGTTTAAATTTTTTAAACTGTTGTTAATAAGAGTGTGTGTAGAATATTTTCAAAAAAAATAATCCTCTTCGTGTGATAAGAGCCTTTTTTTTCGTGAAATCAAAAGGCTTAATGGTGTTTTTGTTTTTTTTTTGTTTCTTTTGCCGGCTTTGTCGCTTGTGATGCTGGTTTGTTCGTGTTCGATTTTTGATGAAAAATTATATCTTTCAGTCTTAAAATATTGTTATTGGTGTAAATAAGAGTGTAAAGAGTATTTTTTCAAAAAAATGAATTCGCTTTCGTGCCAAAAAAGATGAGTTTTTCGCGAAATTAAATTTGCTTAATGGCGTCTTTGTTTTTTCTTTTGCCGTTGGCCTTGTGGCTTTATGGTGGTGGTGGTTGTTCGTGTTCGTGTTCTATTTCCGATCAGTGTGCAGCCAAAACTGTTAAAGTCGTTACTTTTTTTTAATAATTTCGGTTTATTTTTTACTGTTGATAGAGCGCTTTATATTTGTGTGGGTGGAGTTTTTCTGGAAAAACGTTTTCATAGTGCATTTGTGTTGTTGTTGGTGAGAAAGTGTAGTTTTTCTTGTTGAATGAAAATTTGTATCGTTTTTGATAAACGGATATTTTTATTTGTTCGTGTTTTAAATGTGCTTATCAATAAGAGATATTCCGGTTCTAGAACAAACAAAATGCTGTTAGAGGAAGTGATGTTAAATGTTGTTGTCATGCAAGTGGAAGTCTTCGAGAAAAGCTGCTCAAAATCTTGAAATTTTAAACATGAGTATTCCTACCATTGACACATTTTGGTAAGTCTATGTTTTTGAAATGTAGGTACACCTACTAGCTTTTATCTAAAATTAAATTTGATGCTATATCTCTGCTGAAGGCATATGGTGATGACGCTAGTAGTCAGCCCTTTAACTTTATTTTTATGTTAAACTGGGCCTCAGAAATTCTATATTCAAATTGTTGAATAGAGTGTTTACGTTATATGATTGTTTGGAATGTGTAGGTTATTAAACTATAGGCGTTTTTACTAAATTTGCTAACACACCTAAATAAGTTATTAACAAAAATTGAGCTGTAAGTACGATTATTTTGAGTTCGGCCACCTTATATCCAGAAGTCGGCCACCTTAGTTCGCCAGTAGTCAGCCCCTTGTTAACAAAATGACAAATGGGGGCCGAATAAAGGGATACACTTTTTTATACGTGTCTCCTGTAGTCAGCCCCCATTCTTTCATTTTGTAAGCAGGCGGCTGACTACTGAAAATGGGGATTTTAAAAAAATAATTTTTACACAAATCAAGAGATAATAGAAGGTCCATTCAATTTTCATACTCAGTTTAATTAGTCAGCCAGGGGCGGGCCGAGCTTAAAAGAAAAAAGGCTAAATATTTATCTTTTGAAAAATGTCATATTTTCTTGCAAAAAACAAGTAAAATCGACTTTAAAGAACACAAAAACAATAACAGACCTTTACAAAAGGCACTTCCATTAACTTTTTTTTTTGTAAAAACCATCACATTCAAATATTTTGCAAACTTGAAGCAAACTTCAAAACAGAAAACCATCAGCCGCATCTAACCAGAATTTTGCACACATATAGAAGAATAGTAAGGCTTTTAAAAAATATTTTTTTTCCGAAAGTAAGATAAAGGTTAGATTTATATATTTTTCCTAACTTTTTAGAAAGACAATCATTCTTCAAAATTTTTAAAAATAAAATTACTAAAAATTCATTTAATTTGAATGTGCAAAGCTTAAGCAACTTTTTAGTCATCATCATCGTGACCTCTGTAACCCCGGTTTCGACATACAGCTCTCTAAATTACGCACTTGAGAGTACTAGGATGCCACTTTAGTCCTAGGCTTAATGAAAGGAAAATCCCCATCCACACTTCCCCGTGTTGGATAGTGGTTAACGCCAGTGGCGTATCGTATTCCAAATGATAAACTCCAGATTTGCATAGCAACAGCTTAAACAAAATCTATGAATATGACCCATAGTGTGTCTGTAGAGGGTCAATGAAACGGACAAAATAGAACATAATAAGAAAAAAGAAATCTAGATATCATTATACATTCGTGTGTGGTAATGTATGGATGGCGTCTTTAGTTTGAAAATCTTGAATCTGAAAAAAGTAGTCGAAGGTATGAGATGTTTGTATTCATTCACATTCACATGCATAAATTCTATTATATATAATGAATTTGTATTGTATTTGTATTTGTTGCATTATGTACACGAGTGAGTGAGTTTATTTAAAATAAAACACTTAAAAATCTACATCGAACAAAAAAAGGGATGAAAACCCATAAACCTTTGGTGACATCATAAATAAACAAAACAAACTTGTCTCTTCTTAACCTTCGCCCAAATATTTCATCAATCACACTAAGGTACCTAATATGCAAACCTTCCTATTTAATGTAACAACTCAAAGTTCATCCCAAAAGCCATAGGGAAAGGGTAGGTAGTGAAAAACTTTAACTCACATTTTTGCTATATATATGTACCTTATCTGGATTTGCATGTAGGTATTTTATTTCAAACAAAAAATTTTGATTGCTTGCAAAGCCATACATAATTTATACGACACATCCAGGCATTTTACCTTGAATATTGTTTTGTTCCAATAATATTCCCAAATGTCATGCCCATTTTCCCAAAAACTGGCTCCTGAAGAAAATTGATTAATTTCTCATTTTGACCCACACAAAGGAAAACAAAAGAACGATATCATAATAAATATTTAGAGGAAGAACATTTAAGGTGGGTGTTTGGGTGTCTTGTGGGTGACAAAGAAGACAAGAACCCTCAGAGTAACTCCTTTAATTTCAATTCCAGCTAAACAAGGATATCTTTGCAATTATTCAAATTGAAAACGTGCGTGTGCTTTTCATGCATATATTTACCTTACCTTTGCTGAAAGCTTCTTGATCTAAGTTTTTCGCATAAAGCAAAACAATTCAGTGCGTTTATTATTAATCTAAATGACAAGTGCTTTGACTTATGACATGCCCTTCCATTTGGTATGGTTCAAAAAATTATAACATACACTACTTAATTTTTTTTTTGTATTTCTTTGTGTGTGCTTTATAAAAATATCCTTATCCACCACACCACCGCACCATAGTCATTATTATCAACAGCATGTCACATTAAAGAACAAAAAACAGAAATGATAAAAGAAGTAGGTGGAAAAGTCAAATGTTTCGTGACACCTTAATAATTCATGACGAGGGCAAAAATAAAACAAAAGGCAACAGCCGACGACGTCGACCCTAAAAGAACTCAAACGGAAAAGAAGAAAGGAAGCACTCTTAAATCCGCAAAATACATATAAAAAGCAAGAAAGGCGGATCTGAAAAATGTCTTTCGTCATGTTTTCATTTATTATCCTGCTTTGGAGGAACATAATCTTAACGACACACAGATGTTTTTATTTAACGTTAAAAAGAAAATGAGGGTGGGAATTTTTAGTATTGTTAGGCAGTGAGAATTGTTGAAAAAAATTAAAGTTATAACTTAAAAGCAAAAGGAAAGAGTGTTGCTTAAGAAGCTTGCAGTTAGTCCCAACAAATTAATTTGACTTACTATAATAAAATGGAAGTCCTAAAATGTATGCAAAGATTAAAAATTTCAACAAAGAAAGGAGCTCGTATGTCCCAAAGGCAATGGTCATGGAGTTAACAGTAAAATAGATACACTTAGACCATGAGTTTGTCCATTTGGATACCATATGAATCTAGGAAACCCTTTTCTATACTCGGTGAACCATTTTAAGCTACTTTTGAAGCGTTACAGATTGCCTAGTGCCCAAGTCTTAATTTATTATGTCACTACCTATAGGATCATTGAAGTAGAAATCTTCAAGTTGAAGTCTTCATCTATGAGATATTGCAGGAAAAGTGTATAGAAGATGAGGAATTGATTCTATCCTTTTCCTGTCTGTAAAGTTTCTCCAAAACTTGTTAGAAAATATGCTAAGTCACTTTGCTTGCTTCCTTTTAAAGCAGTTTCCGGTTAGACACCTATAATCAAGCTGATGTGCAATCTTCTAAGGACCAGTTTTTTTAGTGCATCATTGGTTTAGAAGATATAGGGTCTTGTGAATAGAAAAAAAGCTAAAGCTAAAACTTGGATTTTTAAGTCAAAGCTAGGTTCTGCGTGATTAAGAACAAGCTTTAGCTAGAAAATAAAAGATGTCTTCTAGTAATAGCTATTTAAGAATAGCTAAAGCTAGCTTTAACTTGTTTTTTCAGCTTAAGCTCCAAATTGTGTTAATAATAATTTAGCTTAAGCTAGAACATTATATAGCTAAACCTACAAAAATATCAAGATTCCTGGACCCCTAACTAGAAAGCTTTGACTAGTTCTTTTGACATGAAAACAATGGGTCTTGAGAATAAACAAAGTTGAAGCTAGAACTTCGATTTTTTTAAATCTCTTGCGTTGCTTTTCGGTCCCAAAAATAATAGTTTTTGCTTATGCTTCTAAGCCAAAGCTTGTAAATAAACAAACGAAAGCTTGAAATATTAAGCTTAAGAGTGTTCCGAACTGAACAAAACCAGTCATTTGCTAACTTTTTTTTTTGCATATATAAGACCATTTTTTTTCACTTTCATCAGATACTTTGTTTTATAAAACCTTGGATTTTTACTAATTGGTCACTAGTAGGCGTATTATTGTATTAAAAAAATTTTTTTCTAAAAGTAACTGATTTTAACTTCTAAATTTACATAAATTTTCTATCAAAAAGTGCATTTTAAGAATTCAAAATTTAAATATCAAATGATACAAATTTGATTACATAATTAATGAAAATCATGAAAAATATATTGAATTTATATCCACTGCAAAAAAAATTGTCAAAAAAATACCGTTAGATATAAAAAATTGACTGTCAAAAATGGGTTTTTTCAAAATTCACAAGCATTTTTATTTTGCATTATTAAAATTTGTATAAGGTACAAAATAAAAAATGTTCTCCAATAGTGGCATAATAAAAATATGGAATTTTATGTTATTTAACATTTTTTTGCAAAAAATGCTATAGTGTAGGCTACATTTGCTTTGAAAAACAGCCATTTTAGCCATTTTCTCGATTTCTTAGAGGCTTTTACCAAAATCTGGAGCACAAAATTAAATTTTTTTTCCAATGATGGCATAGGGAATAAGTTTATCTGTCCATAGACACCTTAATCGCTTTGATCGGACAAGTACACGCTTCGCAATCTTATTCATGAAATCACCATTTCAGTCCGGAACACTCTTAAGCTAGAATTTTCTAGCTAAAGTTATTTAGCGTAATATTTTTTTTTATTCACATGAAACAAAGCTTAAGCTAGAACTGCCTAGCTTTAGCTACTAGTAATAGCTATGACTAGCTAGCTTTAGCTTGGTACAAAAAGAGCTTTAGCTTTTTTTAATTCACAAGGCCCATTGACACACAAAACTTTGCCACCCACTTCTCTATCATCTAGATGTCATGTTTTTTTTTTTCGAATCCAAAGCTTATCCCTTAGTATGTACCTTAGGGTGTCAGACTAGTTTTACGGTTGAAAGTCCTTGCCAGACGAGCCCAACATTTTCTAATTACCTAGGTATTAAAGATATCTATTTTTTTTTTTTTTTTTTTTTGAGTATACCTAGGTTAGGTTAGGTTGGGTGGGGTGATGATGCGGCGTCGGCGGTCTGCAATCATCTCACTCGGGTCTCAGTGGACATTGTGCTCCACAGGATATGGGCAATGTGGATTTAAGAAGGGTAACAGGAAGAAGTTAGTGGATGTGTTGGGTATGGGGTGCCTCCCTGAACCATCCCGAATTCTGAATGAATTTTAGGATATTTCTCAGTGGCAAAAGTGAGACATCGCCCAGTTCGTCGAAGAAGTATTATCCGAGGGCTACTTTTCTAGTTCTGGCTAGGCTGGGGCATTCACAAAGAAAGTGAATTGAGCCCTCCTCCAGGTCAGATGAGCTGATGCCCATTCTAGTGACGTATTAGGATTCCAACCAAGAGGAACAGTTGAGGTCTACTTAGCTTCAGTAAATACTCAGTTTTTTTCTTGGAAATGTCTGGCCATAGATTCCTTGAAACCCGACCAGTGTCAATAGTTGACCATCTGTCGTAAGCGGATTTGAGGAATTTCTGGTGAATCCTACTTTTTTCTTGTTCCAGTGGCATAAGTACCCAGGGTACAGATTGGCTCGGTTCAAGTGATGCACCGTTTTTGGCCAGTTCATCGGCCATTTCATTTCCGTGAATGTCACGGTGTCCCGGGACCCATCGGAGGGTAATTGAATTTGTTTCGCCGAGTAGTCTTAATTCCTTGCGACAACGATCAACCAGATTTGACTTCGTGACGATTGAGGAAATGGCTTTGATTGCCGCCTTGCTGTCTATGAAGAAATCAATCAACTGCAAGTACTTCCGCTTAGGAAACACTGCAATAGTTTGGGAGCTTTATTGATATATTTATGGGAGGGTTATCTGAGAAGATGCCTGACCCTACCCCTGCTTCCGTTTTGGAACCGTCTGTAAGGACCAAACATGATTAACGTTTATGACCCGGTTTTCCTTCAAAGATCCCTTTTGTAGGGATAACTGTTATAGTGAATGGGTTAAAATCTATGTACGGTAAAATAAAGTCTGTTTTAATGTCTGCAACAGTGAAGCTCAAAATGGTTCTATGACCACAGTGGCCCTTTTTCCAATTTTTACACTCTTGAGCGCTTTTGGCCGCCAACTCTTTCGTGAATAGATCAAGTGGGGCTAGTGAGAGGAATGTTTCTAGGGCTGCGGTTGGAGCAGTTTTAATGGCACTGGTCGTGCCAATACATGCCAGCCTCTGAATTGTTGTCATAGTCTTTAGATTGGTAGAATTATCTAAGGCTGGCCACCAAACCAAACATGCGTATGTATGGATAGGCCTTATAATGGCTGTATACATACAATGAATGGTTTTGGGGTTTGGTCCACATCTCTTGCCAAAAATTCTGCTGCAGGTGTAGAAAAGGCTATTGAAGCTTTCTTTTCTCTTTCCGTGATGTTTTCTTTCCAGTTTAGTTTCCTATCGATAACCAAACCAAGATTTGCGGTACCAGTGAATACCTAACTCGTCTGTCACTATTTTATGCATAAGATACCAAATACCCGTTTGTGAAAGTAGATTTGCTATTTTTGACAATTATTTAAAAAATTAGAAAACAAAATAAAAAGAAATCACCAACTTTATAACATTAAGGGCCATCTGGCATGCTATTTCGACAGCCAAATTCGTTTGGCACTATTTTTTCTCTACTTAGGGAGACATTAAAAAAATAAAATAAATTGGGTGGTGCAACAGCTCGTTGAAAACCAGGGCCTAGTGACTTACAACTCTCAACCATTCCTGTGTGCGTGTTGTTGGTAGGAATGGAGGGGACCTACACTTCTTTGCCGAATCCAAACGGCTAAATTGAGACGCACTTTTTCATTACAAGTAGGTAATACTCTTGGAGGATTTGTCAGTTCCTCGCAAGAGGCAGTACCTCGGATAAAACATTTCTGTTTTTAGGTGGCACGGCTGGGTATCGAACCCAGACCTTCGGCATGACAGTCCTACGCACTAACCATCATGCCACGAGGTACTACACTTAAGGAGACATTAGCTAACACATATTGAACATCAGGCTTTGTAAAACAAGGTTTGACAATTATTTGAAATAAAAAAAAGTGATTTCTTATAATAAAGGGTGGTTCTTTTTAGACGCGTGGTTTTCAAAAAGAAACAAAACGCATATAATTTAATGTTATGGCCAAAAATTTAGCTTTATTATAAAGATAAAGGTTTGCATTTAATTTAATTTATTCAATACTTAGTACAAGCAGAGCTTAAAAACTAGATAACAATGAATACAATGTTAACATTATATATAAACATATGTACCTTCTTACATTAACAAAGATATAATAAAAAAAAAAAAAAGAAAAATAAGAACTTAAACACATTACTATGGAAGGCTGGAGAGGAGGGTATTGCGAAGGGCTGATTTGGATATGTTGAAGTCAAAAACATTTGAAAAGTTGTTAGCATTACGAAGCATACGAGACATAGGATTATAAAAGGAATAGTTTGTACGGTGATAAGGGATACGAAAAAGGGGTACTGTCCTTATGTTACGGGGGTTGGTGTTAATGGAGATAGCATTCAGTAAGGCTGGGCAGTCAATATTACCAGTAAGTAAATCGTGAATAAAGACGATGTCTGAGGTTTCACGTCGTTTTTCTAGGGAATTAAGATTTAGAAGGTGCAAACGATCGACATATGGAGGGAGATGATAATTATCATCCCACGGAAGGCTACGCAGTGCAAAGCAAAGAAATCTACGTTGAACACTTTCAATCCGTTTAATTTGTGTAACTTGATGCGGTGACCAAACTTGGGAAGCATATTCGAGAATAGGTCTAACAAACGTAACATAAAGCGCTTTAGATACATATGGGTCTGGAAATTCTTTTGAGCAACGTTTTATAAACCCTAGCATTGAGTTGGCTTTATTGATGATGTTGTCAATATGGGAGTGAAAATTAAGCTCTCTATCGAATATGACCCCCAAGTCATGAGAGGAAGTTACATAAGGCACTACGTCCCCCTGAATTAAATAGGTTCGAAGTGGCCCCGGTTGGCGTTTTCTGGAAAAAGTAATAGTATGGCACTTGCTTACATTAAGTTCCAGGAAGTTTTTTTGGCACCAAAGAGAAAATCTATCAAGGTTGTCTTGCAGATAGCGAGAATCAGTGGGTGATGATATACGATTAAATATTTTCATATCGTCCGCATAAATCAAAAGATCACACTCCAAAATGTTAGCGACATCATTGATTGCTAAAATGAATAGCATTGGGCCTTGATAACTACCTTGTGGAACACCAGAAGGGGCGCTGAAAGGAAAGGAAAGGGATGATCTGAAGTGGACAATGTAATTTCTGTTAGACAAATATGAGTCAATCCATGAGATGAAAAGTGGAGGAAAGCCGAGTATTTTTAATTTGAAAGTAATTATTTTGTGAGACATTTTGTCGAAAGCTTTACTAAAATCAGTGGATACAACATCAACTTCATCCCCTTTTTCCATAGTGCACAGCGTATGAGACACAAATTCCACAAGGTTTGTTGTTGTTGATCTGCCAGCTAAGAATCCGTGTTGAACGGGAGACAAAATAGGTTTACAGTAGAAAGCGAGTGCATCATAGAGAATACTTTCCTCTCTTTTAACTTATCAATTTTTGCACTTACCATGGTTGGGAGAATATTAAGAGATGAATAAGATGTTTGTGGAGAATCTTTTAAGTACTCGAAATATTTTGTATCAGGCTCAGTATCACAATCCGAAAACGACTGTTTGAAAAAATTGGCAAAAAAGTTAGCTATTGTTGTAGGGTCCGATGAAGAGTTATTCAAGTACACGAGCGAAGGAGGGAAGCCATCGGATTTTCTTTTCACATTTATAAATTCATAGAAACGTTTAGGGTTGGAAGTTATGGAGGATTGCATGCATACAATGTATTCATTATAGAGTTGCTCAGAGAGAACAGAGAATTGCATAAAAGCGTTAGAGAAAACTTGGTAGTCGTAGTCCGATTTTGATTTCAAATATTTTTTCCACAAATTGTTCCTGACGTTGCGAAGAGACCGAAGTTCTTTAGTATACCTACCATGGCGGAGAAGAAGAATAGCTTCTTCGAGGCAGAAAAGGCACAGATTGAGAAAAACAATTGAAAATTTTGGAATAAAAGGTTGACAGCTCATCCTCAATAGATCTTTGGGAAATATTCAAGTTGATTTGGCTAAGAAGGAAATTAAGATTATGAAAATCAGCTTTACGAAAGTTGAAACTATATTCTGGGGCTATACTATTAAAGGACGCATCATAAGAGAAAGAAGTTAACAAGGGTGGATGGAATTGATCAAGAACAGATAGTAGTTGATCACTCTCAGTCACAACGGAGTTGGCAGGGTCAGAAGTGAAGACAAGGTCAAGCTGTCTATTCAGGTTGTTTGTGATTCCACTTACTTGAAAAAGGCAGGAATCTTGTAAGCAGTCCGTAAATAAGCTTTCTTTTTCAGTTTTGACATTTACTGGGGAAAAGTAAGTTGCATCATTAGATAGACACCATTTGATGTTAGGAAGGTTGAAATCACCCAAACAGAAAATATCATCATTTGAATCAGCGGTTTCAAAGAGAAGATCAATTGATTCGACAGCGAGTTGATAAGAACTAATTGGTTGTGCGGGGCGAATATAGCAACACATGACATATATATGTATTCCGATTATGTTGCTTTATTTTGATGGAGGCAAACTCGAAATCAGTTGTATTTGAGGACTTAAAAAAGGAAGCATCTAGGTTATTATTAACTGCAATTAAAACTCCACGACCGGAGGAGTTCTTATCCTTATTAAGACCGTCACATCGAAAGGCAGTGTAGTCAGAAGTAAATAACTCACTGCTGAGAAAATCAGGTGTAAGATTTGTTTCAGTCAGTGCAAAAATGTCGTAAGGAAGTTTTTGAGAATTTGAAAAGACAGTTGAAGTTTTTGTCCGAAGCCCTCTAACATTTTGGTAGTAGATCGTTAGACACGTTGGATTATTTTTAAGGGGATTAAGAAGGGGGGATTCAATGTTAAAGAGAACTTTTATTACCATGGTGATTACGATGACGATAAAAATTACTCCTAGAATTTACATAAGAAGAGTAGGCAGCCAGGTCATCCGAGACCATTTGATTGGTAACGCTAAAAGCTTCATGAAAGGAGTTGAAAATCTTACGAAGGCTGGAGGTGTTGGTAGGAAGACCTTCTTGGTAAATAGAAAGCAAGACATTGGTTTTGGTTTTACCATCGATGCAGACAAAATCAGGCTTATCATGTAGATAAGCTAAGTAAAGTCGGACGTTATCGTAGATTCGGCGATCTCTCAATCTAGCCATTGTGTATCGAGATTCAGTCGAGTCAGAAGTTTGCATGGCCAATTTAACATTAGGAGGGAAAAGTGGATCGAGAAATTGAGGTTTATGTGTTGAGGGATAAGAGGCAGGAAGATTATTTGAGTGATTATTATTTTGTGGATAGTTAACATTAACATGATTAAGAGGAAGGTTATACGAAGGTGGAACAATATGTTTGCTTGATGTTGGTACAGGTGGGTTAAGAGAAAGAAATTAGGATATTTGTTATTGGAAGTAGTTATAGCTTTGTTAGATAAAGGGGGATGGTTTGATTTGCTAGATAATTTGTTTGAAGAAGGATATTTAAAGTTAGGTATAGATTTAGGATTAGATCTATAATTGAAATTAGGGTGAGATTTAGACTTAAAACTATTCCTAGAATAAGACTTAGATCTAAAGTTATTATTTGAAGATGTTGCGACTACCTCGGGAACCATTTTCATAAAACTATTTCTTAGACACAAAGATTGACGAGAGAATAACCATTTATAAGAATATGGTATAGAGATTTTAAATATTCCTGGTTTTTGACGGTCACAATTAATTGGGAGGAATCTATAGGTGTTTTGAAAGTATCTTTGAATCCAGGGCTCATCTGCATGAAGAGGTGCACCTTTGATGATATAGTATGAAAGTTGATTAGATTTAAGTTTTTTCAGGCGATTGTTCCATTCGGCGGGAGTCCAAACCACATTGAATTTAATTAAGTTGGAAGAGTGTTGAGAAGTGACGGTTTGCGTTGTTGTTGCGGGTTGTTGTGCAGCGATGGTTGGTGTCGGTGCTGGGGGTTGGTGTGAAGTGATGTTTGGTGTCGGTACTGGGAGAACAGCTGAAGAAGGAGAATTACAGTCTTCGCTAGTATGTTCGACGGAGGTATCCAGGTCTTGAAATTCCATGAGTAAGGATTTGTTGTTGTTGTTATTTAGCTGGGGTTGGAGTAAGCAATTCTGATTGGATGAACGTTTCATTTCTTCAGATATATCAGAGATGGCAATACGAGTGGCTGTAGATTCTCTTATCAAAACGTCAGCTAGTGCTAACGAATCACCGATTATTTTATCGTAAGAAGCTGTGTAGTCTATACCAATTGATCGTATAGCATTTGATTGCTTATTTAAAGAAACTTCAATCATTTCCAAACGTTCCTTCATCGTGGTTATTGATTGGGTACAGGACGATAATTCTTGTAAGGGATTTATTGCAGCAATAGCGTTCTTTATTTTTATAAATTGGGTATTTAGGTGGTTTGGGACCAAATTAATATTATCAACGCATTCTGTTAATTTGTTAAGGGCCTGTTTGGATAGACTTTTTGCCATTATGTTTTAAAAATGATTTCAGGCAAGTGGCCGCCGTGGCTGGCTCGAATAAATTCCAGTCGAGAGACCCAATTTTTGACCACTTTTTGCAGCAATAGAGCCGTATGTCAGCAATAACGCGTTGTTGATTGTTTCCTTGGCCGTATGGCATGTAGCGCCGTCTTGTTGGAACCAAATGTCGTCAACATTAACATCCTCCAATTCAGACACGAAAAAGTCATAAATCATGGCTCTATAGCGTTCCCCATTGACTGTAACATTATGGCCGGCTTCATTTTTCATCATTTTTGATTACAGCGTGCAAACCGAACCATTATTTTGGTTATTAATTTTCACGATTCACGTTCAGGAGTATAAGTCTATTAGTAATTGTGAAATGGCAAACCAAACTGAGCATACATCAAGTGACAACTGACAACTGTCAAAAAGACCAACTTCGAGAAAAATATTGCCAGATTGAAAATGTTGAGATCGTTTTAAATTTTGAAAAAAATTGTATGTCAACCCTAAAACTGAGAAAAATTTGAAATTTGACATTTATTTTTGACTTAACTGGTCACGACTCAATATTACACCCAGTTTGAGTATATAATCTAACAAGTCCCTCAAAATAGCCAAAAATGCCATTTATAAAGCTTTAACAACTCAAAATCAGCCTAGTTTGAACAACTATTTCTCGGCCCATTCTTATCCTTACCGTATTTTGAACAATTCGTTTTAAAGGAAATTTAATTATCTTTTCTTTCTATGGAGTAATGCCTATACCTATCTCTGCTGGTGAAAAAGTTGTAAGTAAATAAGTAAAAAAAAAAAAAAAATGCGACTTTTCACAGTTGTTTACAATTATTTTTTTACTTGCGATTATAGGTACTATAAGGCAAGTTTTGGATTCGTGCAAAAAAAAAATTTTAGATAACAATCAAACATGATATTACGATGATAGAGGACACGAAAAAAGTGGGTGGCAAAATTCTGTCTGTCTGTCTGTCTGTCTGTCTGTCTGTCTGTTCGACTACAGCCTAAACGGCTTGATCGATTTTCTTCAAACTTGGTACATAGTGGTTTTTGGTGATTCTGCCGACACGTTTTTTTCATTTTTTTTTAGAACCAAAAATAACGGTACCTGCCATACGATTTTTTGTAGCAATTTTACATAATCGTATTTTTCTCAAAAACGGCTCGACAACTTTTCTTGAAAAAAATCAAAAAAATTATTTTAGTAAAGGCTTTGTTTAAGTGGAAAACCATTTTTCAAAAATGGTTATAACTGGTACCTCCCAAAGAACCATTTTTTTAATTTATGATTTTCTTCAAAACGGTAAGACCGATTTCAATTATTTTTTTTATACAGAAGCTTCCAAAAAATATAAATAGTTTTGTGTACCAAAATTTTTGAAAAAATATTTTTTGTATTTTTAAAAAATGTTTCAAAATTTTTGTTTGAAAATCTAATATTTCGAAAATGACAAGATCGATTTTTTTGAAACTCGATATTTAAGAGTTTTTTAGTACTTTCTAAAATATTTTTAGAAAAAATTTTACATTTATGAAAAAATAACGGTACCTTCCATACAAAAGTTAAAAAACCACAAAAGAAAAACTAAAATTAGTATGATCTACTACAAAAAAATATAAAATTTTACACTTAGAAACTATTAACAGTACCTACCTGTCATAGAACGTATTTTTTTATTTTTTATTTTCTCGTTATCAGCTAAACGGATTTAGATGAATTTTTTTATATACGAATTTCAGATAAGATTTAATAATATTGCATATCAAAATTTTCAAAAAAAAAGTTTTTGGATTTTTAAAAAAAGTTTCAAATTTTTTTTTTGAAAATTCGATATCTCAAAAACGGGTTGACAATTTTTTTTCAAATTTTGTTTTTATATACACATAAATATTAACTTAAGATTTGCATACCAAAATTTTTTCTTAAAAATGTTTTAAGAATTTTATATATAAAAAATTAATTTTTTAAAAAACCGCTCCAACGATTTTAAATTTTTTTTCCCATACAATCATATTCAATCAAGAATTAAGATGGCATTCTTCTTTTTCACCTCAAACTATCAAAAGAGTTGTTTTAGCCAATTTCAATGTCGTATTTCATGCTTCTCTATATTTTTCTCTCATAATTTCCATGTTTTTATATACAATTTTCTTAATCCCACAGTGTCTTGAACATAAGAGCAGGTACGTGCGACCCAGTCGTGGATTTAATTTTTTTTTATTTAAGCTTACTAAAAATTAAATTTTTTTTTTTTTCAAAAATCCATTAAGATGGTAAATTTTATTCCCTACAAAAAAGGTTTTCAGAATTATCTCGAAATTTTGCTTCGTTTTCGAGGTACAGTCGACTCCCTCTAAGTCGAACTCCCTCTAAGTCAAATTTCCCTCTAACTCGAACTTTTTCGTCCTAATTTTTATTCCCCTCAAATTTTAAACCATACAATATTTCTCTCTAACTCAAATTTTTGCAAAACTCTCTCTAACTCGAACTGATTTTGATATCCCGTGAAAATTCGAGCTAGAGGGAGTCGACTGTATATGCAAATAAAACAATAAAGGGGCTCTTACACCCCCTTTCTCCAGTATGAAAAGGAATTCGCAGAAAGGGTTCTGAAGCAATAAGCAAACAAAATACAAAGACAAAGACCCCAAAGATAGGTCCTACAAAAACAAATTGCATCAAATTTTTTTCACGAAAACTATTAGCCCTATTCTTTTTTTGATAAAAGCTCCTCCAGATCTAGAACAGCGAAAACAGTGAAAACTTGAATATAAATTGTCCTTAATTAAATAAGGGATTTTATTTACGTCTTTCAGATATAAGAAGAACTCTTATTAAATTATCACCGATACAGATAGAGTTGCTGTCAGTTGAAAGCAACAACAACGAAATTATTCAAAAGGAATAAAAAAAGAGCCTTGGGAAACAGGCGCTAAAAGCCTCAAAGATAACCATTTGAATGTTACCATCAACCGTCTATTAATATTCTCGATTATTTGCATCCTATCAAAAGATTTATTATACCAACGACGGCGGCAAAAAAGAACTCAAATGAACACTATGGTGACTGGTGGTGGTCTGGTGGATGTGAAACGAATAGCTATGTTCAGTTGGGACTGGGTAGGGTAGGGTGTGGGCAGAGTTTACAAAGTGAAAGGCTCATCTTCCCGACCATTTTGTTTGTCGAGGGCAAACCAATGATTTATGACTTTGCAGTAATTTTGATGGAAATTGAAGGTTCAGGCTCGGTATATAAGGCAGATGTTGCCATTTCCTTTCATTGGTGCCATATGCCAATTTTTGCCAAAAGAGATTGTGATGCTGTTCTCATTTGATACTCGGGCCCTCATCATCCTCATCCTATAATGTAATTCATTCATTCAAAAACTTATGTTCAAGAACGATTGTGTATAAGGAAACGTGATTTTCATACTTTTATTGGGCTTTTAAAAAAAAAAAAGTTCAATCAATCATTATTTCCTCTTTTCTTCTTTTTTATTTTATTTTCTCAGTTCGGTCACGGCGAGGGTAAAAAGTAGAAAATAAAATTAAAAAAAAAGAAGTAAAAACGCTATATCAAGAGATTTTAATCAATTAATTCATTCTTCCTTCCTTTTCGGGGCGCAATTGAAAGGATTTTTGTTTTCTGAATTGCTTACCAACCAATTGAATTGTCCAAAAACTTAATTTCAAAAGTTTTGCTCTAAGTTTTTGTTTTTTTTTTTTTCTCTTATTGCTGGGGTAAAGTTGGATTTTCTTTTTCTTTATGTTGAAAGTTTTCAATTTTTATTTATTCGTCCCTTTCTCATATTGAAAAAAGGATTTTAGAATTAAACTTAATTGGTTTCAATAACTGCGAGATGAGAGGTTAGGTAATATTTTTTGGTAAAAGAGCAAACTAAACTCCTGTAATTGGTTAGAGTTAGGCACTCAACTGGATTTTATAATTTCATTGAAAACGGCACAGCATTGAAAAAATACTGTAGATATAAAGAGAATTTTGATTCATAAAAGGCTTTTAGAAAATTGATTTGGATTGACATGAACTTTGTTCCTGATTTAATTATTCTGGGAGTTTTGTTTAAACTTGAGATAAAACAATTTGATGACTATCGGCAGATAAAATGAAAAATTGTGAACGTCAGCAAATGGGATAGAAATGCATTTTAATTCGTATATTGATTACAAAAAAAAAATGCCGGTTCTCTTTTCAAAAAGGGTTTTCTGGCATGGTAGATATTAGCACTCAATCACTCAATGGGATATTCGCAAAAGAAGAATGCCGATCTACTTGGTAACATGTCAACTAATCAACTTTAATCTATGGGTAAAGTTTTTGGAGACCATTAAGCCTCAAAAGCTTAAAAATTCTGAAAAAAATCATATTAGACTTACAGCCCTATTATTCACATTTTGTAAAACTTGAAATTAAACTAGTTTTAGTCAAAACTGTTTGTTTAACTAAGTATTTTAATTGAGTCACATAGATACTTACTTACTAAAGAGGGCGCAGGACCTACAGTCCGATGTGGACCAGGGCCTCAATCAACAAGCTTCTTCCAGCCGCCAAGTTGGTTGAGGTCCTCTTCCACTTACGTGCGCCACCTTTTCCGCTGTCCACCTCTACTGCGCTGTCCCACGGGGTTGGATTTAAAGACTTTCCGGGCCGGAGCAATGGTGTCCATTGGCTCTAGGTGACCCAGTCATATCAGTCGTTGGCTTTTCACTTTTGTAGCTAGGTCGGCCGGTGTCGCTGTACAGCATGTACAGTTCGTTGTTGTATTTTCTTCTCCATACCCATCTATGCAGACGGGACCAAAAATCACCCGGTGAATTTTCCTCTCAAAACAGCCTAACGCATTCTTATCCACCGTTAGCAGTGTCCACGCCTCTGCACTATACATCAGGACCGGGATGATAAGCGTCTTATATACACGGACAGTTTAGTTGCTCGAGAGCGGGCTTTGCTTCTCAATTGCCTTCTTAGCCCAAAGAAACATCGATTGGCTGAGTTTATAACGGATCCTAGGTAGACAAAGTCTCTGACCACCTCAAAATAATAGCTGTCTACAGAGACGTTCTGTCCGAGACGTCGATGTTGGGTGGCCTTTCTTGTTGACAGCATATATTTCGTTTTGCTTTCGTTCATCTTCTTGGCTTCCTTCTTGATACTTGATACTCACGAAAGCACTACTGACATCGCGCTTTGTTCATTCGATTATGTCAATAGCCCTGTTTTTTAGTGCATTTTTATCTTCGCTTGGAAAAAAGAAGCATGTTAAATACAACAACAGTACGAAATTATACCAGTTTGTTGTTGTGATTAACATGCTACTTTTTTCTAAGCGAAGATAAAAATGCACTAAAAAACAGGGCTCATGTCGTCAGCGCAAGCGAGAAATTGAACGGGCTTTTGAAAGATTAGGCATCTAGTGTTGACGTGAGAATTTTGCACTATTCTTTCAAGAACGATGTTGAAGAAGTCGCATGACTGCGCGTTGCCTTGCCTAAAACCTTTTTTGACATCAAAGGTGTCGGTGAGTACTGTGCCGTTCTTGGTGGAGAAGCGTGCATTCTTCATCGTCATCCTGCACAAACGGACGAGTTCGGGAGGGATGCCAAAGCTAGACATTGCTCAACGTAGCTCGACTCTTTAGATGCTGTCATACTCGGCCTTAAAATCGATGAAAAGGTGGTGGGTGTCGATTTGAAGCTCCTAGGTTTTTTCCAAGTTCACCGTAGTGCGAATATTTGGTCGATGGTGGACTTCCCTAGCCTAAGGCCACACTGATATGGATCTATCAAGTTGTTGACGAATAGCTTCAGGCCTTCACAAAGTAAGGCAAAGAAGATCTTGTAGGCGATATTTAGAAGACTTATGCCTCTGTAGTTGGTACAGTCCAGAGGATCGCCTTTCTTGAGGATCGGGCAAACAATGCTGAGGTTCCATTCATTGGGCATTAAATTTAATTAAATTGGGTGGCGCAACAGCTCGTGGAGAACCAGGGCCTAGTGACTTACAACTCACAACCATTCCTGTGTGCGTGTTTGATGGCAGGAATGGAGGGGACCAACAGTTTTTTACCGAGTTCGAACGGCTAAATGAGAAGCACTTTTTCATGACAAGTATACCCTTGGAGGATTTGTCAGTTCCTCGCAAGAGGCAGTACCTCGAATAAAACATTTCTGTTTTTAGGTGGCTCGGCTGGGAATCGAACCCACACCTTCGGCATGACAGTCATACGCACTAGCTATCATGCCACAAGGTACTACAATTCATTGGGCATGCTTTCTTCCGATCATATTTTACAGATGAGCTGGTGCATACTCCTAACCAATTCATCGCAAGCTACTTTGAATCGCTAAGCCGCAAGGCCATCAGCTCCAGCAGCTTTATTGGGCTCAAGTATAGATATAGATATCTTTACTTCGTCGAGATCGGGTGGACGGAATTGTTGGCCTCGTCGTCCAGGTTGAATGGTGCAATCTGCATGGTAGCGGAATTCGGTTCGTCACCACTTTTATACAATTTGGAGAAATGATTTTTCCTTATCCTCAGCACCGACTGCGATTCTACCTCGATGTTCCCCTGATCATCCTTGCAGGCTTCGGTTCGGGCCTTGTAACCCTGGGAGGTTCTCTCTATTTGTTGGTAAAACTTCCGAACTCCATTCCTGTAATGGCATCCCTCATATAATCGAATGCGCACTTCTCCTTTCTTCTTAGAAGCTTGTGCCCCCCTTTCTATGTCTCTATGTCTCTATGTCTCTATGCTCTGGTCCTTCTATGCAGCGCCGTTTTATTTGCCTGTTATTTGGCTACATGTGCTTGCTGGCATTCTTCATCGAACCAGGGTTTTCATTGCGGTGGTCGTGCGAAGCCTAGCACGTCAGATCTGATCATTTAATTTTACTACTACTTCCCTATGCTCATCTCCTTGTTCAGAAATTTGGAGTTCATTTAAGGAAGCTAATAGTGCCTCTATTCGTGAAGCGTAAGTCAGAACAGATTGATTTCCTTGATAACATTTTGAAATTTCATTGTGTAACCTAGATGCAGTTTTATTTGATTTGTAAGCAGTTTGTAGTATCTTCTTCAAATCTTTAAATTTTGTTGGCTTGTTTTCCCTAAGAATTTTATTTTTTACTGTTTCTGCAAGCTTGGTGGCTAGAATGAACTTTATTAATGTTTCTTTTTGAGTGTCATCCTCAAGAGTGTCGTTGTAGAATTCAATCAAACCCAAGAAATTATTTAGATCCTTTTGATCTCCTCGAAATTCTGGTATTACCTTTGAGGCAGTTATTAAATCGAAATCTGCCATGTTTATTTTTGGATTAGACTGCGAACTATTATTTTTAATTTTTAAAAAGCTATTTATCTGTTCAACTATTTTTTCATATTTATCTTTTAATCCTTTAATGTCCTTCAGGTCTGCTTTTTTTGTAATTTCTGTCCATGCCTCGTCAATTTGTTTGTTTGTATTTTGTATGTATGTATGTTCTACCTGGGGACTTTTTTAAATTTTTTTATAACTTGTCTAATATTTCGAACTCCATAAATGAATTGTCTTAATTATCTTTATATATTTTTATTGTTTATAAGTGTACATATCTTTTATTAAACATTAGTAATATTTTTGAAAGCGTGTTTTCTTAAATATTTCTTATAATGTGCATTTAGTTTACATAATGTTAATATTATTAATAATATAAGTTAAGTTTGTGTGTGAATGGAAATCCACACAAGTGCAGTATGCTGCAAGTTATATATCAATTTATATTGAATAATTTTGAATGAACAACAACAACTTGTGTATGTTACCACCAAGTATATAGGCTGGAGTTATAGCTATTTCACGAGTGCCACCTCGATCATCAGACTCCTTTAGTGGTGCTTAGTCTGGTTATGCTCGTATAAATTGAAAAACTCTTTGCCGTCATATGGGAGCGAACCATGAACCTTGTGATTCAGAGGCTGATGCACTACACACCGCGCCACTGAAACCACATGGTTAGCTCTATCCCAATGCAGGTGTTGTTGTTTGTCAATTGCAACAGCGACTAGCATTTTTATTAACACACACAAGCTTGCTATTGTTCAGTCGGTTTCTTTCTTTTTTCCCCATGCACCGATTCGTATGCCAACAATTCGTTGGTCATACAAGGGGGGGGGGGATTAGTTCTTGACCAGTGTCAACTCTTTCAACTCATTCCCCCCCCTTGTATGACCAACGAATTGTTGGCATACGAATCGGTGCATGGGGAAAAAAGAAAGAAACCGACTGAACAATAGCAAGCTTGTGTGTGTTAATAAAAATGCTAGTCGCTGTTGCAATTGATAAACAACGAAACCTGCATTGGGATAGAGCTAACCATGTGGTTTCAGTGGCGCGGTGTGTAGTGCATCAGCCTCTGAATCGCAAGGTTCATGGTTCGCTCCCATATGACGGCAAAGAGTTTTTCAATTAATACATTATTAATAATATACAATTTAAATATATTATTTTGCTATCTAAGTCATTAAACGTTGTTGTTGTTGTTGTTGTTGTTGCTGCTGCATTGTTGTTTATTATCTCCTCTTTTGATTCCTTGCCACCCATCTTTTTTCAGTTGTTTTATCTCCTCAACCAGTCTTCTTTTTTGTGCTCCTGAACTTATGTTGATAATTTTTTGTAGTTCCGCACACCTTTTCTGGAACGCCCTTTTTTTCCTCCTCTCTTCTTTTTTGTAGTTAGGGTAGCTGCCGCCGTTCTTATTTGCTGGATGTTAATTTTTTGTTTTTCCTGTCTTCTCCTGTATTCCTCCAGTGACAATGGTTTTGGGCCAGCTGATATTGCCGTTGGTGTGTAGGTTGGTGCCTGGTTTCCTGTCTCACTTGTTATAGGTTCTGGTGTATATTCCAAGAATTTCTCCCATTTCTCGAAGATTTTATTAATTTCTTCGAGTGAAGTCATGAATATTTTTTTTTTGTTCGTAGTCCGCAGGATCGCCATGTAATGTTTATTTCCCTATTGTTGAGTATTATCTTAGTTCTCCAACCGATATTAGTCCGAGCATCAAAATGCACGATCGTTTTCTTCTAAGGTCGTCACCCGAAATAAATAGAGTCAAAATTATATGTTTTAAGACTAACTTTTATTTTCAAACGTTAGGGCTGTTTATACTTAAATCTATCTTACAAATATTTGGGTTCATCCCCACTCTTATATCTACCTATTACAATTTTAATTTTTGTAATCAATATGCAATTTGATTATTAACCCACATATGATGGCCCGGATGACGACAAAAGATTCGAATTCCATTTGAATAGAATGAACATTCAATTCTATCCACCCAAATGCAATTGGATGAATTAGCCACCGCGACACATTCAGGTGCAATCATTAATTGCTCTATCAATGAATCATTTTGTGCACAACGATTTACAATGGTAACATGATTATTCAAAAGATTATTCAAAACAAAATTGATTGTGTGATAACTGACCATTCACAAGTTTGTTCAAATGTAGGTCAGTGTATTAACGTTAAATGCATAATGTATGTATATACACAACACAGCATCTCTGATGGCTTCCTGGCAGTTTTCCACTGGTTCTCGATATTTGGAGTTGGCGGCAAAGGGCTATTTAAGAGGGCGCGAGAGACTCGATCGGAAAAGGACCTGGCGATTTCTTGCTCACAGTATTTCCTTGTTTTGGCTATGGTTTAGATATCGGTAGCACTATACATTGGCTACACCGAGCTAGTGGTCCGAGTCAAAGTTGGCTCCTCGGAACGTTCGGACATCCTTGATACTGGAGGAGTGCCTTGCGTTGATCGCAATGTAATCAATCTGGTTGGCGGTTGATTGACAGGGAATTCACCATGTCCCCTTATGTATATCGAGGTGCGGGAACTGCGTACCACAACGTTTCGCCCACAGCAAAGTCGATTAACCTGAGTCCGTTATCGGAAGTGGTGTCGTGCAGGCTGTATCTTCCGATTGTGCCACCAAAGACGTCTTCTTTTCCTAGCTTGGTATTAAAATCACCCAAGTTAATTTTAATGTCATAGCTAGGGCCTTGCTCATATGTCTTGTCCAGGAGCTCGTAGAACTCATCCTTGGTGTCGTCATCTTTCTCCTCTGTGGGGGCATGCGCGCATAACAGACTAATGATGGCGAATTTATCCTTGATGCGAATTGTCGTGAGGCGCTCGTTCACATAGTTGAAACTCAAGACTTATTCTTGGCGAAGTCTGTCTCTAACGACGAATCCACATCCAAAGAGACGCTGCCCTTGTGGCCGGTAACAGTCACCGTAGTAGATGTTGCAGTCGTTCAGTTTTCTTTTGCCCGGCCCATCCCATCGCACTTCTTGGATGACGGTGATATCTGTTTTGTAGCAGTCTAGGGCTTCCGCTAAATATTTGACTGCACATGGTCTATAGAGAGATAGAACATTCCACGTGTAGATCCGAAGTTCGGTGTCCTTAGTGCGTTTGCCAGGTTCTTCAAGAGTAAATCCGTCCGTATCCGAGGTTTGTTGTTGCTTCGCAACTAAACTCGAACCCCAACCTGAAGGACCAGACCCTTAAATATAACTCCAAGGGTGGGTAGTCGGATTAACCGCTCCTTATGGGTCTGAGCTTCGAATATGTCGTAGTAGCCTGCATAATGTGTTCACTTAGTAGTTCAACCTTACTGGAACTATAGACACCCACCGTTGATTCCATCTGGAAAATTCTTCCGCTGCCACCTGGGTATAGAAAAAGTACCTTAAGGGCCCTGGAGACGCTCGAACATGGTGCGAGTGAACATAGTTCGACTAAACTCCGCAGACACAGAAACCAAACTGCTCGAACTTCATTATTCTTACGACTTATATGTCATTCACAATATTGACTGTCACATTTATTTTATTTTTATTCAGGTTATTTGAAATTTTTCTTTTTATTTTTTAATATTGTAATAACTTTCCATATTTGTACTATAACGACTCCGAAATGCAAACAAACGGACACAATAAAACTTACGGTCGCAGTGCAAACATACCCTTATTAGCTATAATTATAGCAACTCTCAAACGAAGGAAGCGCCATCTGCCGGATTATAGCAGATCTACCAGCTGTCAAATAAAAGCTTTTGGAAGGGAAATTATTGGGAAATTTCCCCTACGGAAAGCTCTGGAAGCAGAGACCAGAACGTTCTCCTTATTTCGAGAGTTTGGAAAACAAGTATAAAAGGCACAGGTTTGAACGGCAGCGACACAGTTTGTTTTTAATCGTGAATGAATAAAGTTGGTTGTAATAAAAGTGAAAAGTAAAGTTTGTGAATTAATTCAGTGGTGAAGAATAAATCGTTTTGTTTGTAGTAAGAAAAGTAAAGTGTTTTATTTTGCGAAATAAATAAGTGGACGTTTTGAATAAAGTAAATAAGTTTTATTAACGAACCTGAGAAAATATTACAATATTGAACTCAAAATTAAACCGAAATGTTCGAGTAAACATATGAAACCGGTCCGCAAACAGTCGAATCTGGTACGACAAACTATTAGCCCCGCCCTCGAACATCGAAAAATATCAAACTCCTTTTGATTTTGGTGAGACCAAATTTTTGTTTAGTGACACCAAATAATTAACACTCGAACCAGCCCGCAGACAAATAAAATCAACTCGAACATAGTACTTGAACCATGTTCACTCGCACCATGTTCGAGCGTCTCCAGAGCCCTTTAGTGGGAACACTCCCCCTCCCCCCTCTCTCATTTTGTGCTGCCTAAAACCGTCCACAGGTATTGGAGCCCCATCTTCAGTTAAAGGTTTCAAGAACCCGATGTCCACCACTGTGAGGTGAGAGTAGGAGTTGATAGACAGAGTTTCGCTTTGAAAAAAAGCTTGTGGACGCTTGTATCCTTTTGAATGCACCGTTTCTACCCTTTGAACATCCATTTTGTCATCAAAGAAGTTTCGAAAACACTCAATAATTTTGATTTTTAAGATTTCAAGTTACTGTTCAATCTAAACGAAAAACCGAGAGTGAAGACGTTATTATCTTGATTGATAACTTATTTCAAAAATAATAATTATCTTTCACAAAATTACCAAAAGACAAGTGAATCAATTCTTTTAACATTCAACATTTTCAAAAGCATAATATTAATTTTTGTATTTTTCTTTCAAAAACTCCTGGAAATCGTGTAAACATATCGAAGTTCTACCTACATCTACATCGTTGTACAATATAATACAATTTTTGGTCAGCACTTGATTTTATATTCAATATAACATCACCCCATGGCGTGCTGCATTGCATTGTGCATCTGATTGATTGAAAACCAAATAAGGGAAGGTTGGGGTTGGTCGTTGGTGGTTGTGCTGGTGCTGGGTGCTGCCGTGATGATGGTGAGTTTCTTGCAGCAGAATGCATCATTCATAAAGCAATCGTATTCCGAAGCTTGCAGCAGACGAAAATTCGATTTTAATATTTAGTATATGTGTTGTTTATATGGGACTACTGCATGCGTAAATTTAATTATACGAACCAATGTTTGAGTATCAATTTAAAATATAATAATAAATAAATCGAATAAAAAAAAGCGATAATACTCGTATATATAAATATAAGAATTTTGAATGCTTCTACGAGAAGTTCGATGATCTATTGCAGCTGTTTTCAGTACACCTATGGATGATTGAAAAATAAAATTCAATGAAATTGAATAGCAAATTACAACGCTTTAATAAACTTATTTCATTTTAAACTTGATAAAAGCACTTTTAAAACTTTTTATGTTGCCCTGCACTTGCACGTGAACAAATATTTCTCTTGTTAAGATTTTTCAGGAGTAGGTACGGCTCACAATCACTAGACCATAAAATGTTATATTGAAGTTTATTTACAAAAAATATTTATAGAAACAAAGCTATACAAAATATACCTACAAAAAAATTGAATTTATTAAAACGCACAACTGCATTGCGTGGACTTGCTCTTGTGGTTCAAAATTTAAGTATGGTCATTGTGTTAAAAAGTAATAATGATTAACCTTAAATAAATTTAATTAAGTTAATTAATTAATTAAATTAATTTAGTGTATTTATAGAAACTTCCATAAAATTTGGAATGTGTGACTCCTGGAATATCAACATACGACCGTAGTCGAATACGATTTGATGTAAATTAACAGATAGTATACAACGAAAACCTTAATTTTAAAATGTCTCCATCATCTAAATGTTATAGATTTAATTGGAACTTCGAAATACTTTTTCAAAACCAATACTTGCTCTTTAGAGCAGGTATTGAATTCAAATAAAAATGAGTACCTATCTGCTTAGTGATAAATCTGAAAGATGAAAATAATAATTTAATTAAATGCATTTACACTTAATTGGTTACACTGAGACCCTACAGTAGATATATTTTATTTCTATTGAATTAAAAATACTTAACCACACCCACAGCTGAAATAAATCCTTATTTGTTTAAGGTTCAGTTAAACCGATTTAAATAAAATCAGTGTCGTAGCTAGAAAACTTTGCACCTAGATCACAAAATAGTTGAACGAAGAATAAAACATAAATGGTCCGCCAAATAACTTCTTTTTTTTTTGAAAATGCTACTACTACATGGAGTGTAGCTTCGGCTGTGTGGCACGTAGCGCCGTCCTGTTGAAACCAAATGTTGCCAATATCCTCCTCTATCAGTGATGGGACTTGGGAAAACTAAAGTGGTGGTAGATAGCCCAAAAAAAAGGTAGTAGAAAGGTGGTAGAAAAAAAAAAATGTTTTAATGGTAAAAAAATCATTTATTTATAATTATTAAATCAAAAAAAATCAAAAGCAGCCCATTCAAATTAAAAATTATAAATCACATGTAGTTCACAATCGATAAAATTATTATTTCTTAAAGCATCCGTCTTTGAACTTGTATTTAGAAGCATATTTAACAAAAAACTCTGGGGGATCAAAATGTTCCCCGTTTCCCAAAAGTTCTTTCGCAGCTAAAATGTTGTGAACAGTTGTTGTGTTTAATTAAAAAACTGTTTAATTTATTTCTTTTATCATTTTTTATATTTTTGAGATGTGAAAATTTACGTTCAGCTGCTGCGCTACTGTGTGGTACACAACAAAGTTTAACATGTATGATGACAGGTTTTCAAACATTAAATCTCCCATACCGTTTTCCAAATTTTTAATGAAAATCCACTCCGGTACAATGTCATCAGTTTTGAAACTTTCTATTATTTTAAATTCGCCGAAGAGTTTTCTCCACTCAACATTGAGCGTTTCATTGGTTGTAGCGCTTGGCGGAAAATATTTTGTAAGTCCAATTACTGTTGGCAGTGTTCCAGGAATCACTTTTTTCGGATCTAAATATTTTAATACTTTAATTTTATCATCAAAAAAAGTAAATCGTTCTTGAATTTGTACACATAACTTAATATAATAGCTGCACATAACTTTTCGTAGCTCCATGATTGTATTTTCATGTATTTCATTTTCTAGTATATATGTATGCTTCAAAATATAAACCAAAATACATTTGACTGTATGGCAAATAGTTTTCACAATTTTGTACATCCGTATTCAAGTCAATATTTTCCTGTTTTAAAAAATTTGTCATTATATTTAACTTGAAAGATTCCATACTTTCGACTTAGAGGTCGATTTTTGTCGTCTTAGATTGAAATTTTCTATTCAAGTCGTTAATTATTTTTAAAGTCAAGGCAATACAATAAAAACAAAAATTCTTTATTTTTCAGAAAATTGAAAATGTTCATAGCTTTTTAGTTAGGCTCTTCGAATGAGTGTAATATATAAAATCAAAAAGGGGATTCCACTGCTCTATGATTCTTTTGACGGCAATTTCTAAAGAGGGCCACCGAGTTTGACAAACTTTTAAAATTTGATGTTCATCGACACCAAGTGCTTTCTGAAAAGTTATGAAATCTTTTTATTTTTTTGAGCTATGACAGAAATAGAAATATATGCCCCTCAACGATTTTCAATGTGTCCTGGTAAATACTTTGCAGCATAGGTGGAGCACAAACTTAAATTATGTCAGCTACACCCAATCGTTAAGACATTAGGATTCACATTTTTCAACCGTGTGCTAAAGCCGTCATAACAGCAGCAGTGTCTGATGAAAAGCCGATCATATTGTCAACGGGAATACTAGAAGACGCAAGCGTTTCAATAACTTTGCTGTAGATTGCTTTGGCTGTAGACTCTTCTAATTCAAATAAGCCAAAGAATTTGACCTAAACAGAATAAGCCACAGAGTCAAAGTATCTTAACACAACAACGAGACATTTTTTTGAAGAAACGTCAGTGGTTTCCGCATTTTACTCGTTATATTATTTAGTTCAAATAATAATAATTATATTATTAAAAATGTACATACATATCAAACGCAAAAAAGCAATGATAAAAATGAAAAATTAAAATTACTAGCAGCAAAATGGTAAAAGGTGGTAGATTTTGAGTTGGAGGTGGTAGGATTTTAAAAACAAAAAAAGGTTTCTACCACCTTTAAGTGGTAGAAGTCCCATCACTGCTCCTCTTCAATTCGCGACCATTCGAAATTCGAAGTTCACTATTCGCATATTCGCAGCAAAGCACTTTGGTTAAGGTAAAATATAATCTGAAAAGTATTCGAAAATATCAGCAAAATTTTAATTTTGTCATAACAATCTGGGTTGCGTTTGGCCCTTGTCATGACTTGTAGTGTTTAAACTGTTTTCCCGATTTACACCGATTTCTGATGTGGTAGTCCGCCGATTTTAGAACATATTTTTTGGCAAAACTGAAATTAAGAATTCTATAAAAATAGCATATCGCCAAGCTCACTAAATTTTAAAATGAAATTACAATCATGTACAAAGTACTTTATTCACTTTTAAATTAGGCACCTATTATGACTCGCGATTCGCCGAGTCGAACGTTCGTATGTGACTTTGTAGCATTACAGTTTGCGACTCGCCTAGATTAAGTTGTCCTTAAATGGCTTAAATTTGGAAAATTGGAATGCCATTCAATACCTTAAGCAATCGTTTGCCTCTATTCTCGATGTCGAAATATAATTTTTAGCGATTTTGAAGAAAATCGCAGATTTTATTTTTGAAATGGCGAGCATTCGAGTTGAGTTGAACATTCGACTCGGTGAATCGCAAGTCATAATAGGGCCCTTAATTTGTTAATGTTATTGTAAACACTCCAAATGGTGCCAAACCATAGGATCTACCATGTATCTATTTTTTTTTATAATAAGCGCGCACTAAAAGGGTTTTGAGTACCCTTAAAATGATTTAACACAGTGCGAGCATTAGGAAAATGGGAAAGGATTCAAGAGGAGATACCGATGCACATTGATTTTGTAGTTTTAAATGTCTAAATGAGAGGGAACTAAAGAGCTAGGTAAAGCATTCCACATTGGTGTAGTGCGACTAAGAAAAGAATCTCTTTACTTGACAGTACATCCGAAATTGGGCTCAAGGGTAAACTGATGTGTATTCCTAGAAGTACAAGTATTACGGTGGAACTGCTTAAGGGGAGGAATGCAACTGGCTGTTTCACTAGAACACTGTTTGTAAAAATACCGATAAAATAACGAAAGGCACGAAACATTGCGACGGTGTTCGAGAGATGCAAATGTTTCCGTTATAGTTCCACCATCTATCATTTTTAACGCTCTATTGTGAATCCTATCCAATAGACTTAAATGGATTTTAGGAGCACCTGCCCGAAGATGGGAGTTGCACTCAAGCTTTGCACGAATGAAGGCTTTATATATTATAGCCAGATCAGAAGGGAAACAAAATTTCTTGTACCTTCGAAGAAAACCTAAACACTTTGCAGCATTCTTGGCGACACGTCGAATATGTGATCATTCCACAGAATGTGGTTTGTGATGCACATACCCAGAACTGAAAGCTGTTCGGTTTCCTCGATGCAAGTGCCACTCATGGATAGTAGCATGGGGGGTGGATTTTGCTTTAACGACAAAAGGCAGCATTGTGTTTTTGAAGCATTAAATTCTACGCGACTTTCTATTCCCCATTGGACAATGCTGTTGAGATCAGAATTTAATGAACTTATCATACGCTGCCGTTCAAGTTCCATATTCGAAAAACAAGAAAGTGAATCTTGAAACGAATATGAAAAGCTGAGGGTACTGTCGTTGGCGAAACTATTTAATGGATTAGAAGTTTCAGACAGAAGATCATTTATAAAAATAAGGAAGAGAGTCGGAGATAAAATTGAGGCCTGGGGCACACCAGCATTTATTTGATGAGACCTGAAACCATCCAATACAACTTGTATTGAACGATCCGAAAAGTAATTTCAAATCCAATGTAGAAGAGATTCATCGATACCAAATGCATGCATTTTCAATAAGAGAGCTTGGAGCAAAACTCTATCAAACGCTTTTGAAATATCAAGTGCAATAATCGTACTTTCTCCAAAACGATGTAAAATTTGGTTCCACTGCTCGGTGAGATATACCATCAGAACACCAATGGACCTATTGCTACGAAAGCCGTACTGTCGCTGTCGGTAATTAAGAAGCTTCCGTTCTTCAAAATGTTTCTTGAGCTGATAATTAATTAGCGTTTCCATGACCTTGGAAAGAAGGGATGAAATTGCAATTGGTCAATAGTTGGAGAAGGGCGAAAATTCACCTTTTTTAGGGACATGCTAGACAAATGCTGTTTTCCATCCACTTGCGAAGATACCATTAGTGTAGATGGAAGAGCAGTGGTTTTGCCAGCGTTGAAGAACACCTCTTTAGAACAATGGGAAGGATACTATCCGGGCCAGCTTCAAGACTTTTTAAAACTCTTTCTACTGTATGAGTGCGAAAGAAGATTGTTCCCATACAATTATAAGCGCTCTCAAGTACAAGCGGAGTCATGACACTTTCTGGCAGCGTCGAATTAACAGCAAACTGTGCTACAAGCAAAGTAGCTTTCTCAAGTGAGCTGACATAGGGAGTGTCATTGAAGATGAGCTTTGTACCGAAGACAAGGTAGAATTTTAGCCAAAATTTGTAGTATTTTTTGCCTTAATTTCTGATCATGCAAAAATTTGATTCGACGAATATGAACGTTAGAAGTCTTTTTAGCTTGTCTGAACTTTTTTTTGTTTTCCTAAGTAGGATGGGCTTTATATTTTCGGAAACTAACTTCTCGTACCCCGATAGCCAAAAAAATTCAATTCTTCATACATTTCCATGTTCTAATAACTTAAAATCGGTTTTTCCAAAAAATTCAAATTTTTGCTTCAAATCTTCAAATTAAATATAACTTGAGTTTATCAATCGTTGTTAGATTAAATGCGGTGAAAATTTGTAAGCGTTAATTTCCTAATTTTTTGCTCGCACTGCTCGAACACTTACCACACAAATACTATCATAGGCACCCGGAGGGAAGGAAGAGAGAGGAGGCCTTTGCCCCCCCCCCCCTCCTGGTTCTGGAAATCTCATATGGATTTTTGACAAATACTTGATTTAACACCCCCCCCCTCCCCTCTGGATAAAATTCTGTGGACGCCAATGAACACTTTTGAAAAGACGAACTCTGTAAAAATATCCAAAATCTTTGATAATGATCTACCCAATTTGTTTACTTTTTTACTTGTTCTATTGGCCTTTTGACAGGACGAATAATTCGCAATAATCGATACCATTTATTTGATGATTTCCTCCTACGGCAATCGTCCGTAGATATCAATCTTGGGATGCCCAAAAATTCTTTCTTCCTTTCAATAAAGATATATATTATACCAAGTGTGTTGTTATCGCACCGCAGCTTGTTGGAATTCGTTAGAATAATTTCGCATAAAATCCCACTTTAGACAAAAGATACCACGTTTGAATGAGATGAGATGACTGGCAAATTCATCGCGTGTCCCTTCTTAAAAAAAAAAATGACATTCAAACTCTCATCGAAGAGGACATTTAATCAAGGATAATGCGCAATTCTTTTGTCTTTTTACCAAGAGATAAACACATAAACAGTAGAAGAAGAAAAAAAAAGTAAAAGTAATTTTGAAATTTACGATTGTTATCACCAAATAAATCACAAAAGGACGAAAACGAACAAAAAATCGATGAAAGGACAAAATAAAATAAATGAGCAAAAAAACAGAAAAGCCTCTCTCCGGTGAGTGTCATTGAGTGAAAAATGTCAAAGCCATGTTTAATTCATTGTAAGTAGCATAGTCATTGGCTATTTGTGCGATGATTGGACAGTTTTTTAGTTGTTAGGTGTATACGAAGGTTATGAGGTATCTTATACAACACTTAGCACGTTCATATACGAAAGGAGGTGTACATTCAGTAGCATCATACACAAAAGAGAAATACAAAAAAGACAGAAGAAATGCTTGAATTTTTTTCTTCTTCAAACCTTAAGTACATATCATTTGTATCTCTGCTTACAGATAAAACAAGTGTCTGGTATTCATGGCAGCAATTGTGATTTGTCATGATGTTTTCCTCAAGGATTCACATTGAGTTAACAAAAAAAGGACAAGATACATAAATTTTTCGATTGTAATATATATTTTTTTGTTGATGAAAACTGCCGGAAATAGAACATTGTTAGACACCTTTGGGGAAGCTACAATGGAGAGAAATGCCTTTTGTGAGGAACTAAATGAACAAAGCTTATGAGAGTGGGCTATTTAATATTCTTTTGTATTTTGTTGGGCTGGATAAGGCATTTATGTTATTTTAAGTATTGTTATTCATTTTTTCAACAGAATTTAGTTAAATTGGTTTTATTTAAATTTAAACTAAGCAAAGTTACAAAATCAGTCGAGAAATGTGTAGAGTATTGTTTCGTAGGTATTTCTGATCAGTATAAAAGCTTTTGGCGATGGTTAAACGTCGAAAATATATTTATTTGATTATTGATAGATTCTTTGAATTTAAAAAAATAGGTTTTAAAAAAATACCCGTGACCTTGGTATCAAGTTGTTTTCGACAGAGCCAACGAACCGAATGCTTTTTGAACGGTTTATTTTTAATAGTTGTTTGCATTTTGCTTTTTCATAGTAGGAATTCAGCCTTCAAAGTAGGTACTCCGATTCAAAAAGTTCTTATGAAGTTTAAAATGTTTTTTGTAAATTTTGTTCCCATATTTTGCCAAGTTTTGATAACATCAGAATTCACAGAGAAGAGAGTGTGAACTTATTATTCTTGAACCTAATTTTTAGCAGCTGATCAATAAAATCATCTTAAAAAATGATTATACAAATAGCAGACCTGTAAAGTACTTTAGCATTTCCAGACTTCAATCTTCTCAAGTACAAGTTCTAGGTACTGGTATTTGTACTTCAGAGCCCTGGTCCTGGTACTAGGAAAAAATGCAAGTGCCAGTACTTTTTGAGGAAAAGTACCAAGTACCAAGTACTTATGTACCAAAGTACTTAAGCTCTACTTCAAAGTACTAGATCTGTACTTCCAAGTATTTGAACAATTACATACTTACTGGCCAGTATACTTCAAGTACTTGGTCAGTACTTTATAGTACTTACTAGCTTATTGGGTAACGTTTGCTTCAACTTAAATTTATAAATGAATTTTAATATGTATTTCATTACAAGAAAGTGGTTTTTTGAATAGAAGACCAGAAACTTTAGAATCCAAAACAACATTTCTTTGGTGGTCAATCAAAGAACTGATCAGTTCCTTGAAAGTACTTGAGGGTTCTTGAAAGTAGGTACTATAAAAACTGAAAAATTCTAAACTAATAGCCTTTTCGCACTGAACCCAAAACGCGGTTTTCGCGAAAATATCGGTTTTGGAGAAAAACCTAATCGAAAACACAAGTTTTCTCATAAATTTTTTGTAGCTTCAGGTTTTCGTAAAACACAAGTTTTATATAAAACTTGTAGGAGTTCAGAGATGAAAAAAACAAACATACCTTTTAATAAGTTCAGCGCCTATTAAAGTGTCAAAAAAGAAACTAATGGGATGCTTTCAAAACAAATTGAAAACAGTTAACGAATTTCATAAATTCATAAATATAAAATCCAAATCTCAAAATAAATTAATTTATGAAAAATTGATAAATAATTATTTGTGGCAAGTCAAATTGTTCATATGGATCCTATTTATATAATAAATTACCGTTTTTATTTCACAAAAAATGGAAAAAAATAAAAAGATAAAGAAAATTGTGCGTGGTTTGTGTAAAAAAAAAAACTAGAATGTCAAACGAAAACGTGTAATGTTCAGTGTGAATGGTTTTCGAAATTTTGAAAAGTTTTTGCCGAAAACCGGTTTTGGGGTTTGGTGTAAAAGCCTATAAGGTTCGGAGAATGATAAAATATGATCCTATCGAACAATTTAAATTTTATTTTTGATTCAATGGCAAATTTATATTTTGGTTTCTTTAAAATTAAATTAATTTATTATTTATAAAATTGAAATATGTTTAGTTCCCGAATTTATCACTTGAGAACTTATAGGGGGCGTAAGGAAATAGCGCCCAAGGAAAAAGCGCTCAAATTGATTTGGAAACATCGCCCGAAAATTTGTTTTACCCAAAAGCAGAGAAGAAATTAAAAATATTGCCCAAAACTACTTTGAACCCAAATAATAAAGTGGAAATATCGCCGAAATATTTTGCATGTAACTGTTTTTGTAGAATTTTGGCGATATTTTCTCAATTTTGGGGTATTTCCAAATTTTATTTCAATGAATATGCAAATTTTTTAGAAATTTTTGTGATGGTTATATTTGTTAAAGATCTCAAAATGATATAGTACAATTATTGTTGGATTATGTAGGTATAGGATAAATTCAAAGTTTCTTTGAATCCTGATTCCTTAAATGCAAAAGAATTTTTGCATACACCCAACCTCGCACCCACCCCAAATCCTATAGCAAGCCCAAGCAGGGGGTTGCAGAGGGGCAGCATGCTCAAATGATATATTCACAATAACCTTTTCAACGATGTATGACACATTCGTATTGAGAAATGGACCAGCTACCATAAATGTTTGCCCATTTTCCCCTACATTTTATTTATGTCATCTGACAAATGAAAGGCCTACAATTAACTGAAGGTTTCTCGGGAAAGAAAAGAGGTATTGGGGAGATTTAAACTGATTTTAAAAGAAAAAGAAAATTAGTTCTTTCAAAAATAATTACCTAAAAATATTGTTCAAGCAATTTACCTCAAGTTTCAACACGCTTTGAAAACAGCAAAAAAAAAAACACTTTTAGTGATTTTGTAACGGAAATATCTCAAAAAGGTGGCTTGATAGAATTTTTCTGACTTCAGATTCGAGTTCAGCACACCAAAAACTTACGGAGAAGTATATTTTGGTTTCTGTAACAAAAACCTTGTTGACCAGTGTAAGCCATGAATTTGAAAAAAAAGCTGGGCGGTCAAAAACTGTCCTCTTTACACGAATTAAAAAAATAAAATATTGGAATTTTTGTTGGTATAAATCAAAAACGCTCATTAATGAGCTGCTGAACTACAATGGCACAATCGTTTTTTTTTCAAAAAATATCAACCGTCGAGAAAAAACTATTATGACAAAAGTAGTAGATAGTTAAATTTTGAACAACTTTTACGGAGTGAATTTTTAGTCAAAAGTTGAAAATAGGCGAGTTATTTGAAAAAAAAACTCATTTTTCAAAAATCCAAGATGGCGGCTAACGCAATGGGGATAGAAGGTCGAAAACTTTGTCTTAGACTCTATATGAACCCTCCTAACGAGTTAAATCAAAAAATACCCCTATCTTATTTTTTGCATTTCAAATGTAGGTACATTCCAACTGGGCTATGTAGTTTGTTCGTGAGGGAACTATAAATTTTGTGTCAGATCGATAGAGAATAATAAACATCCATATTTTATCAGACTTATTGTGAGTTTCACCAGGAAAATATTTCACCCGAAAATTGTTTATTCCCCCGGAATTTCAAAAGCTATTATCACTTTCGCCCGAAATTCTATCGGCATAAAATACACAAAAAACTTGCGCAAAAAGCACAAAAGTACCCTCTGTTTATCTTTCGTTCGCCGTTAAAAAATAAGTGACCGTTAAAGCTCTTAATTACAATACATTTCACCTGAAATGCGTAGGTACTCACAAAAAAGAGGAATTTTAATTTTTCGGGTAAAACTCATAATAGGCGAAAAGTGAAATTTCAATTTTTGCGGGTGGAATGTTGTTCACGTGAAACTCACAATAAAGCTGTATGATTCGTAATTTAACGTTTTTGCTTCGGAAAAAATGGCAAGAAGCTGGATTTTGGTAAATGTATGGCATTCTAATGAAACTATAAGAAGTGTAAAAGTATCGATATGAGCACCGCTGAAAATTTACGGTGGTTCAAAGGCGGCTCCCTGAACTCACGCCATAGGAAATTACGCCAAAAACTGTTTTGGAAAAAAAGCCAACAAAATTTTGGCGTAAAAATTTCGGAAAAGCGCTTAAAATCAAAAAGGAAAATACGCCAAAAAACGCAAAAATTACGCCAAACTTTTGGAAAAAGAATAAAAAATCTAAAATGGATAAAACGCCAAAAAAAATGAAACTTTTTGGTGTTATTTCCAAATTAGTTTTGGAAATTAAGCCCAAAAAGTATAAACACAGCTCTTTCCGGCCTAATTCCCCAAAGTTATTTGGAAATTAAGCCCAGAAAGTATAAAAATAAATCTGAACGGTGTGTATTCTTTGAATGCAAAAGAAAATTTTCATACACGCAACCTCGCACCCACCCCAAATCCTATAGCTAGCCCAAGCAGGGTTGCAGGGGGGCAGCAAAACATACCTCACTGTTTATTTGAAAATTTTTAAATTTCACAAACATAATAAATCCTCTCCTTTATTTGGTTTGTGAGATTTAAAAATTTGCGAATGAACAGTGAAGTACGTAAACCAAACCCGAATTTTTGGTTTTTTTCCAAAACAAAATTTTTGGCCTTTTTCATTATTTTTAAAGGAAGAAAAGGCCAAGAAATTTTTGGAAAAAATAGCCAAAAATTCCGGAATTCACGCCAAATTTTTTTGGTTCCTTTTCCTAGGAAAAAAAACCAAAACATTGTATGGAGAATTTTGGGCTTTTTTCCATTTAGTTTTTTGGCGTAATTTCCTATGGCGTAATTTCAGGGAGCCTTCAAATGCTCCCTCAATTGGATCTTATATTTCTACATTAAGTGTGCTCTTTTATACCACCTTCAAGGTTGAGCACAAAAGGTTTATCTTTCTTGCGTGGTATCCTCCAGGAAAATTAGAAAAACCTCAGAAATTTTTATAAAGAGTTTTTATTTAAAAAACTTAAAGAATTTTCTCCCATTGATCTAGATTCCACTATTTTAATTAGATGGGATGTTATACGCTACTAGTGACAGCAAAAATAGCGTTCGATCTTGAATCGTTGACTTTTTTCCCTATCCTACTTAAGAGCATGTTTCGGATTCGTGGATAGAAAATTTTGAGATAACAATCAAACATAACATAACGATGATATAGAGAACACGAAATAAATGGGTGGCACAATTCTGTATGTCTGTCTCGTTGTACCTCAACCTTTAGCCAAAGCCACTGAAGCGATTTTCTTAAAATTTTACACTTAAAGTTGTTTTGTAACTCTCCAGAGGGGAAATTGACATTTTTTTAGCTCCAAAAATAACAGTATACTTGCCATACAGCAGTTAAGAAAAAGCTAATTTCTCTCGAAAACGGCTCCAACGATTTTGATTGAAAAAATCAGTGTATTATTGTATATATTGTGTACTTTTTGGTATATACAAAAATTTCCGAAAACTGTTATTAACGGTACCTGCCATATAAGTTTAAGTTTAAGTTTAAGTTTATTTCTTTATATAACTAACACAGTAAGATAATAGATATCTTATAATCTAGTGAAAGTCTATGAATTTACTTTTAGAATAACAATTTCAATTTCTTAGAATAATGCAATTAGAATAATAGAAGAATGAAAAGGCAAAGAAAAAAAAAAGTATACCTGCCTAAAATAAAAGCGATAATTTATGAGAATATATACTGTTTGATCTTTGAAAAGTTTATAATAATTTGAAAGGTAGATAGATAGAAGTGAAACAAGAAAGGGAAACGAAAGGCTAAGCTTGAGTTGAAAAGAGAAGATAAGTTAAGTTAGTTGCTTTGATTCGAGAAGAATATTTTAAGTTTATTTTGAAATATGTGTAGGTCATCAATATCTCGCAGATGGGTGGGGAGTGAGTTCCAGAGGCGACATGCAGCAATGAAAAACTGTCTTTCCGAGGTCAGACACGAAAAGCGTGGCAGAATTACCGTTGTTGATCTGTTTGATACTGACAGTCTAAGCTTTTCGTGGAGATATATTGGTTGACGTGTTTTTAAGATTTTAAAATATAGTATCAATGTTCGGAATCTCATGAAGGCATCAAACGACATACTAAGGAGGCTCTCCTGCAGATGTGAAACATGATCATACCTTCTTAGCCCAAAGATGTATCGAATGGTACTATTGAAGGCAACTTTTAGTTTATTTTTACTGATGGCGTCGCAATTGTAAAATATTTCGCATCCATATGTAAGGACGGGTATCACCAGGGTTCTTGCCAACATGGCTCTAGTTCGAAGTGGAGTGAATTCCTGGGCGGTCCATAACGCTCTGAGTGTTCCATAAGTTTTTCCTACCAGTGAAATAATGTGATCATTCCAGGTCAAGGTTCTATTGAAAATTACACCTAGATTTTTGTAGGTGTTTACAAATTCTAAGTCGTTATTGTGAAGTTTTATGGAAGGAAAGTATGACAGGTCTAGTTCTTTTCTCGAGATAACCATGCATTTGCATTTTATTGGGTTGAGAATCAACCCATTGCAAGATGCCCAGTTGGATATCTTTTCCAGTTCCTTATTCAAGGTGAAAGCACAGTCGTCAATCAAACCCAAAGGACAGCTTTTGTAAATTTGTATGTCATCGGCATAAAAGTGTTTTGATGCTTGATTGATAATGAGCCCTGTTGTGAAACATGCCGATAAAAAAAAATGAAAACAAATTCTTCAAATGCCACACTTCAACACAACACCCTATATTTATTTTAAATTATAATTTTGTTATGCTTATCAGTTTATTATATCTAACGGCCTATGCAGTATTTTTTTTCTCATTCATGTTCTCAAAACAAGTACATAATCCTGTATACATACCTACCTATTTCTATTATCTATTATACCTACATATGACTAATGTTAGATATTAACTATCATCACTCAGTCTCTTTGCTGTTTGACCACCACCGCGATAAGATCAACATTTAAGTCCTAATATTTTTTTGGTTTATTAAATATATTTGGCCAAGTTAGATCAATTATTTTGTCAATAATTATTAAAAAATTAAATTAATTAAATTTAAAAGACGTTGCTATTCTTATTTCGAATCATTTTATGGTCCTTCGGAGTCGAATAAAAACATTTTTTCTTTTGGACATTTGTGATACGTAATCGTGGTAAGACATTTAATCGAATTGCAATCAATTTGATTTTCGGTGCACCTACTCGTTGCATATGGCATTTGAGGGTGTTATGTATGAATGGTAGTTTGTTTTATTTGATAAGTGCATGCAATTAATCAGAAAAAAGTGTGATTTCCTTCATATAAAATAACAGTAAGACTGCATAAACCAAATCAAAGTGATATCGTGCGCGCATAGACAAAAGAGAGGGCAGAACCAAACACGTGGGTTATCATTTGGGCATTTGACTTTCGTCTTGAACATTTTCGATCGTTCCCTTCAATCCGTTTAATTGATTAATAATTATAATGAATGCAATTAAATTGAAACGGGGTTATGCTAAAGGTACTTTAACGCGGTCTGCGGGGTTTGCAGAATCATTGCCAGAAGACGTTACTCTATCAGAGCTTGAGATACGGTTAGAACGACTCTATCAAGCGTGGTTAGATTTTTTGGCACAAAATCATGAACTTTGCGAATTTTGCGATGATGAGAATTTTGTTGATCCGGGTATTGAGTTCGCTGAGTACGAAGAAAAATATTTAAAAGCACATGCAATCTTCACAAGCCGAATTCGTCAATTTAATTCTCAAAATACTAACACTGAGGATTCAGTCATAGAAAAAATAGCTGATCAACAGACTTCGTTCTTAAAAACTTTGAACTCCGCTGCACACAAATCGTCGGTGAAGCTACCTACCGCTAATATTCCTACATTCGATGGAAAATATGAAGATTGGCCTGAGTTTAAAGATCTTTTTTTGAGTTCGGTTGACGCGAATACAAACTTGAGTGGTTCACAAAAGTTCCAATACCTGAAATCGTTTCTGCGCGGTAACGCGGCCGGTTTATTAAAACATATGCGATGTTCCGAAGAAAATTATGTTGAAGCATGGGACAGGTTAGAAGCAAGATATGAAAAAACAAATCTCATTGTTCAGGCCTTTGTCGAATCTTTTCTTTCTTTACCGTCGTCGTCTAGTTCAGAAAATATTCATATTCTTCGAAAGATAACTGATGGAGCAGACGAGGTCATCCGCGGACTTAATGCCTTACAGTCAAACAATCGCGATCCATGGCTCATATACTTGCTACTGCAGAAGGTCGATCCCGCCACACGACAGGCATGGGCTGATAGTGTAGGGTCTCGTGAAGGTCTAAAAATAGATGAACTGTTGACTTTTCTCCAAGCTCGGTGTAGTAATCTGGAAGCATGTAATTCACTTGCTCCAACACGCAAAAAAACCTCCGTATCGATTCGGGCACACCTTGTGGAATCAGCACAATCTTGTCCTCAATGCCATGGTGATCACATCTTGCCACAATGCTCAGATTTTATTGGTCTTGATGTCGTTTCTCGTCGTAATTTTGTTAAAAAACATTCGATTTGTTTTAACTGCCTTCGTCAGGGCCATGGTGCGAATAAATGTCGGTCAAACTTTCGGTGTAAGACGTGCAAAGCTCGTCATCACTCTCTTGTACATCTTACACAAAATCCAGCAACTGAAGCCTCTCCTTTGAATAATAGTCAACCTTCCATTTCACCATCGTCATTAGATCCTCCAATCGTTTCAAATCATTCGCTTGAATCTTCTCGTCATTCTCAAACAATTCTTCCTACAGCAATTGTTAAGATTCAGGATAGCCAGGGATCTTATCAAACCATCCGTATTTTACTCGACACAGGTTCTCAGGTCTCGTTTATAACCGAACGTGCTGTTCAACGCCTGGGCCTCAAACGCAAACACTCTCGAATTCCAATAACTGGAATTGCATCAACTTCAGCTGGAGTAACCAATGGACTGGTTACCACCAATCTTCACTCTAGATTTAATTCTTGTTTCGTTGAAGTTGATTGTTTCATAATTTCTAAACTTACTTCAGTGCTGCCATCGTCTTCAATCGTTCACATTGATTCAAGCTTTCTATCACTCGATCTAGCTGATCCAAGGTTTAAAGAACCTGGTGAAATTGATATCTTAATTGGTGCAGATAGAGTATTTAGCATCATTACTGGCCCTGCAACTCCAGCAAAGGATCAAACGCCTGAAAGGATTCCCACTATTTTTGGCTGGGTTGTAGTTGGTCAATCTAAACAAAATACTTCTAGGCTCGTTACCTTTTGCACTCAATTAGATTTCAATCAAGACTTTGACCTCGAAAGATTTTGGAGGTTAGAAGAAGTATCTAACATACCGGTTTTGTCTATAGAAGAGCAACAAGCTGAGGATAGTTTTGTTAACACTCACACTCGCCATTGTGATGGAAAATTTATGGTCGAACTACCTTTCAAGTCAAATCAAAATACTTATTTCGGAAACTCTCTTTCAATCGCTTATAATCGCCTGCAGTCAATCGAAAGAAGATTCGCATCCAATCCTGATTTGAAAGATCAATACGTAAAGTTCATAAATGAATATTTATCGCTAGGGCACATGGAAGAGGTACCTTTAAATGAGATCGCCACTGACAGCAATAAGTGTTACTACCTACCACATCACGCTGTTTTTAAGAGTGATAGTAGCACAACCAAAATAAGGGTAGTTTTTGACGGCTCTGCTAAAGGCTACAAAGGTACCTCGTTAAATGAATGTCTTCTCGTAGGCCCCACAATTCAACGTGACATATTCTCCATATGCCTCAGATTTCGTCGGCATAAATACACAATTTCGGGGGATATCGAAAAAATGTATCGTCAGATATGGGTATCACCCAAACACACTGACTTTCAAAGGATTGTATGGCGTGAAACTCCTGAAAGTTCAGTTAAACACTATCGTCTTCTCACGGTCACCTATGGCACCGCCTCGGCACCATTTTTAGCAGTTCGTTCTCTCAAACAAGTAGCTCTTGATTCCACACTTTCACATCCTCTTGCTTCTTCGGTTATCCTTAACGATTTTTATGTGGACGACGTGATGACAGGGGCAGATTCTATCGATGAGGTGATCAAACTCCGATCAGATTTAGCAAATCTACTTAAAACAAATGGCTTCCACCTCAGGAAATGGACAACCAACTGCTGGCCTTTGCTCTTGTCTTTACCAGAGGAACAGAGAGAACTTTCACCAGTAGAATTTGAGGAGTCAAATTCAATCAAGGTTTTAGGGTTGCAATGGTGTCCATCGAGGGACTGTTTTTCGTATAAGGTTCGTTTAGATGCATCAAAAACGATCACCAAACGTCGAATACTTTCTGAAGCATCCAGAATTTTTGACCCAATCGGATTTTTGGCTCCAGTCGTAGTTGGGGTGAAAATCATCATGCAGGACCTCTGGAAGGAAAGGTTATCTTGGGACGAAGTAGTTCCAGAAAATCTTGCTGATCGTTGGACCTTAATTCATCAAGAACTTCACCAACTTGAAACTTTGAGTATACCCAGGATGATGTGGTCAAACAACACCAATTGGGAACTGCATGGTTTCTGTGACGCATCTTTAGACGCCTATGCAGCTGTAGTTTACTGCAGAAGTGTTAACCCAGATAAAAGTGTATCGGTTTCTCTGGTGGCAGCTAAAACTAAAGTTGCTCCTATTAAAATACTCTCTCTCCCTAGACTTGAACTCTGTGGAGCTCTTCTTTTAACCCGTCTTATCAGTAAAATTCAGATTTCTTTACAGGAGAAAGAAATAATAACTTTTGCTTGGACGGATTCATCCATCGTTCTCCATTGGTTGTCAGCACTGCCAAAAAGGTGGTCCGTATTTATTGGCAATCGAACCTCAGAGATATTGTCTTCTGTACCTCGTAAGATGTGGAACCACGTACGCTCGGCCAGCAACCCAGCAGATATTGCTTCTCGTGGCATTTCACCTTCGCATTTATGTGTAAATGAGATGTGGTGGAAAGGACCTCAATGGCTTAGTCTGGACAGAAATCTATGGCCCACATCAACCACGATCCCTGAAGAATTTTCAAAGGAAGACTTAGAAGAGAGAAGTATACCCATAGCCAAAACAAAGGTATTTGTATCTAATTTAGAAACTAATAATCTTGACGTGGATTCACTAATTAAAAACTCATCTAGCTGGATAAAACTTATTCGCGTAGTCGCATATGTTCGTCGGTTTCTTTATAACTATGTTAGAGAACATTCTCATCGAAATTTTCAACCCTTATCTACTAATGAACTTTTACATTCGCAAATAATCATTATGAAGAAAGTGCAACTATCATTATTTTCTTTCGAAATCGGTCTTCTGAAGGAAAATAAGCCTTTGCCAAAAAGAAATAAACTTGTTTCTCTTAGTCCATTTCTTGATTCGTTTGGAGTGCTTCGCGTTGGAGGTCGTATTCAGGAATCAAATCTGAGCTACGACCAAAAACATCCTATAATTTTGTGCAAAACTCATCCTTTATCGGCACTAATCGTTACTTACAAACACAAACAATATTTACATTCGGGAGTGACATTGACTTTTTCATTGATAAATGCAAACTTTTATATACTTGGCTGTAGAAATTTGATTCGCAAGGTAGTTCACAAATGTGTTGTTTGTTTTCGACAACGTATTGCAACTTCACAGCAACTAATGGGTAACCTTCCAATCGATCGGGTTATTTATTCACGACCATTTAGCAAGGTAGGCTGTGATTACGCCGGTCCAATCACATTGCGGTCATCTCACTTGCGAAATGCTAAACTTGTAAAGTCATACATAGCCTTATTCGTTTGCTTTGTTACAAAAGGTATCCACCTCGAACTAGTAGGAGACCTCTCAACAAATGCCTTTTTGTTAGCCTTAGACCGATTTGTCGCTCGTCGCGGAAAACCAAGTGAAATTTGGAGCGATAATGGCACAAACTTTCATGGCGCAAAACGTACACTTGACGAAATGTACAATCAACTTCGAAGTCAACACCATAACACCATTGTAGCTGATTACTTGTCAAAGGACAATATAAGTTGGAAATTTATACCTCCTGCTGCACCTCATTTCGGAGGTTTGTGGGAGGCAGGTGTAAAATCTGTCAAAACCCACCTCAAACGTGTTATTGGTGACAATAAATTGACATACGAAGAGATGTACACGTTACTAGCTAAAATCGAGGCTCTTTTAAATTCACGTCCAATGTGGCATGTATCAGATGGAGAGCCAACTGCATTAACCCCATCTCATTTTATGATTGGGGAACCTTATGTCGCAGTTCCTCAAACAAATCTTTCAAATAATTGTATAAAAACTAATTGGTTTGCTTTACAGACACTCCTCCAAGGCTTCTGGAAGCGATGGCATCAGGAATATCTGACATCTCTTCAACATCGCCCAAAATGGCAAAAGCTGCAACCCAATCTTCAAGTAGATGACGTCGTCTTACTCAAAGAACCGAACTTACCACCCTCAAAATGGATAATTGGTCGTATCTCTGAAGTACATCCAGGAAAGGACGGCAAAGTCAGAGTCGTTACTATTTATACGAAGTTTGGAAGCTATACTCGTCCCGTCACTAAGGTTGCCCCACTTCCAATTGCTGAAAGACCGGAGTCTTCCAGGGGGGGCTGAATGTTGTGAAACATGCCGATAAAAAAAAATGAAAACAAATTCTTCAAATGCCACACTTCAACACAACACCCTATATTTATTTTAAATTATAATTTTGTTATGCTTATCAGTTTATTATATCTAACGGCCTATGCAGTATTTTTTTTTCTCATTCATGTTCTCAAAACAAGTACATAATCCTGTATACATACCTACCTATTTCTATTATCTATTATACCTACATATGACTAATGTTAGATATTAACTATCATCACTCAGTCTCTTTGCTGTTTGACCACCACCGCGATAAGATCAACATTTAAGTCCTAATATTTTTTTGGTTTATTAAATATATTTGGCCAAGTTAGATCAATTATTTTGTCAATAATTATTAAAAAATTAAATTAATTAAATTTAAAAGACGTTGCTATTCTTATTTCATTGATATACATAGAAAATAAAAGTGGGGACAAAATTGATCCTTGGGGAACTCCTTGTTGCACCGGAAGAAAATCTGAGAAATCTTCATTTAAAAAGACGGCTTGCTTTCTATCACTCAAAAAAAAGGAGAGCAGTTTAGTAGCTTCTGCAGATATGTTGAACCTTTGACGCAGTTTATTCAAAAGTACAGTGTGATCCACTAAGTCGAAAGCTTTTGAAAAATCTAGTAAAACTAAGAATGTTACGTTATTTATATCGAGCTCTGCTCTTATACCTTCGATTATTTTAGTTAGTGCAATTATACAGCTATGGTGTGAACGAAAACCTGATTGAATATCGACTAAGAGGTTGTTGCGGGTGATAAAGTTGTTTAATTGTTTTTGCATAAGGCGTTCACAGACTTTTGATAGAAAGGGAAGTATTGAAATCGGCCTGAAATCATCACAGAGTGAGTTTTTGGGGACTAGGATTATTTTAGCAATTTTCCATTGGTGTGGGAAGATCCCAGTGGTTAGGATAGAATTAATAACATGGGTAAAGTACGGAAGAAGCAATGGAAGAATAGCTTTGATGAAGATGGGATTTAAGTCATCAACTCCAATGGCATTGGATTTTATACTAATGCAACTTTCAACTACATCTATGGTGTTCACACAGGCAAAACTGAACAATGTGTCCGTTGATGGTAAAGGTAGGCTATTGAGAGATACGTGTTCTCTTGGAGGTAAGAGAGGTAAGGACGCAAATTTACGGTTGAGCTCATTTTTATCCACATCGGCTCGAAGATTTGGTCTTTGTTTCCCGATTCCCAGTTTGCGGAGGTTGTTCCATAATTTTCGACTATCAGATTTCACATCTAGATGGTTGGAGAAGAACTGTAATTTTGCACGTTTTACCTCTTGAACAACTTTATTCCGTAATGTTTTATAAGATTCATGAAGTTCATAAACACGGAACCGTTTCCAGCGTCGATACGCTAGGTCACGCTGTTTTATTAGATTTGTGATACTACTTGTAAACCATTGTTTATTTTCGCGAATCCTAGTTTTTGTTTTTAATGGAACGTGTTGATTGTATAATAAATTAAGATTTTCATTTAAAAAATTGACTTGATCATCTGGTGAAGGCATTAAAAAGATGTTATTCCATGCTATCGCGTGTATATCATTTTCAAGAGATATTCTATTTATGTTCTTAAAATCTCTGAACTGAACTCTAGAATTTACAAGGTTGCACGTATTAAAATCATAGGTCAGGAAAATAAGATCGTGTCTGGAGAAAACTGGAGCTTCGAGTTGGTCGTATAAAAGTGTTCAATCCATTTCACTTACTTAGTAATGATCTAATAGCGTACAAGAGGTTTGGGTGAAATGAGTTGGTTGGGAAATATTGACTGGGTGCAGATCGAAAGAACTCATATTTTCACTTAATCTTTTATCAATTAAAAGGTCAGAGTTAAAGTCACCGCAAATAATTATGTTTGAAGAGCTGACCGTTATTTCTTCTACAACTCAATAGATTTGCTCCAAATCAATATACCTATTAGGCCTATAGATTGTTCCTAAGAGAAGATTATTTTCACTGCCCTTAACCTCTAGAAACAAGTACTCGCAAGAAGAACCCGGCGACGAGAAATATCTTTTCTTACATATTAGATTATCTTTAACATAAATAGCAACACCCCCTCCGCGGTTGCACCTATCTGAACGAAAAACATTATAGCCATTAAGAGAGTATGTTGCATCCTTCACAGATGCAGAGAACCAGGTTTCGGAAACACAAATCGCGTCAATTTTCGAATCTTCAAAGAGGTACCTAAATTCATCAATCTTCATCAATAAACTCTGAGCATTGATATGAGCTATTTTAAAACCCTCACGTGTCGATGGCATAAAATTTTTAGCATAGAACGCAGTATAACATCACTGGTGTATCCAGTGGAACCCACAATACGCTCACTCAACTCTGAAACGAGTGATTAATTGGCGAGATCGGAGCAGGGTTCCCATATTGAGGGGAAAAGCACCACTTTTGCTGATTTTATAATGAAAAAGGGGAAATCGAGGGACAAGCTTAAAAAAGGGGAAAAAATTCATAAAGGACAAACTTATTAAATGAAGAATTTTAAATAAATTTTTTATAAAAATAAAATATTCAAAGGTATTCTCATTATAAAATATTTTTAAACTTCATTCAAAAAGAAAAATTTCAATCTAATCATTCTCTTCTAAATTTTAATCTCGCAAGTTAATAACCTATGTAATGTCCCATTTACAAAGTTTTGAGTTTCTGAAGGTTTTCCTTCGTTTCGAAAGTGAAATCCAGAAATAGATATTTGTCAGGAGGAAAAAAAAATTGCAGCATCAACTTCAGCTGTTCGAGCATTTTGTAAATGAAGATATTAAGTTGGTTTTAACAATTTTTTTTTATAAAGGAAATTATTTCTAGTAGGTACCTACAAATACAATGTACAAATATTACTAATGTTTCTATGTTACTTTAAGGTTATTACTAAAATTAAAACTGTTAAGAAATATATAATTTTTATTTTTGTTTTATACATAATCATGAACATTTTATTTAGGGGAAAAAAGGGGAACTTTTTTGGAAATTAGGGGAACAAAATTGGGTTTGCTGATAAATATAGGGGAAAAGGGTTATGAAAGTCTGGGGACACTGGATCGGAGTAACCTACACACAATGTAAACGGAATCAAAGCAACAACTTTTACAACAAAGTTTGAATATGATAGTTAAGAGAAGTAAACGTTGGTGAAAATTAGAAGAAAAAGAGATCATATTGAAAAGAAAAAGAGCAAGATAGAAAATTAATAATAATGATAGTAGTAGTGATAATAATAATAATATTTCATACAATAAAATGTAGTTCATCGTGTTGAGTGTTGGTGAGTTCTTCTTTCGTCTTCTTAATCTTGATGGACTGTCGCAGCAGCAGCAGCAGCGTGTATTATTTTCAGTGTTGCATCATTGTTGATGTGTATTGTCTCCCCTCCTTCACTGAACCAGAGTGTGTATATACTTTAACTAGAGCACCACGGTGTTTGAGACGCATTGCTTGTTGAAGGAAAAACCGGTTTTTGGATGTTAAGCTCGCGTGCAAGTAGACGTTGTGTGCTTCTTTCCCTTGTACACTTATTCCCGTGTCAGCAAGATGCAATGGTCTCTTGTGTGTTTTGTGAAAGAGAGCGACAGATTTTAAAACTATATTTCTGTCGTGCGGAGAATGAAATTTAAGTATGATGGGAGGGTCGTGGATGTTGTTGTCATTTTTGCGTTGAAGTCGGAAAGCTGATTTCAAGGAAGGAGGTACACAATCCACCGTGTAGCAGATGCTGTTCAGTATGGATTTAATTTCTTCATTTGGTAGCTGAGGTATTCCAAGAAGAACAGCGTCGGATGCGACCTCCTTACGTTCAGATATGTCACATCGTTGTTGCAGATCAGCTAAATCTTCCTTCAGTTCATGGACAACGTCCAAGTGGTGGGATTCCATTCTTGCAATTCGTTCTGTTAGGGACTCTATCGTCTTGTCTGTTTTGTTGATGTAGGTTGCTAGGTTTTGTTCGATTTTTTCAAAGCGTTGGATGAATTCTGAGTGCAGATCTTTGATCTCTTTCGATATTTTACTGACGATATCATCAGATAGGTCTTTGATCAGGCTGTCCATCTCAGATCGGGAGATTGCAGATGTAGGTAGAGTGGAATCGCTCTCTTTGGTGGAAGGTGGTGTGGTATTAGAAGTATCGATGGCGGTGGCGGCGGTAATGTTGGCAGGGGTGGTGGGAGTGTTGGTTTGTTGTTCGATGGAAGCTGTTGATTTTGGAGTGGTGATTGCTTTGGTTGGATTTTGTTTTACTTTTGCGGGGGAGGACTTTTTGTTTGCGGGAGTAGCTATCTTTTTGTTCTCTAGTCTTTTAGAGGTTGCAGGGGTAACAACTTTTGAGTTCTCTTTTTCCGAACGAGTTCTACCAGCCATTATTTCAAAGAGAGGAAGCAAAAAAAGAAAACGAGCTCTCGATATTAATATTCACGAACAAAAAAGGCGCGTGACACTCAAGAAATTCTTTAATTTTACTTTGTTTATTAAGCGCACTTAGATTTCAAGCCTATTTTATTCAGTTTCAATGAAACGAGATCGTTTTTCTTTTACACACTTGGACTTTTATAGATAGTGATACAAAATCGTATAAATGAAGCTAATTTGCTGGACGGTACTATCAAACACGTCTATTCACTCATGCGTAAGAGTGTCTACGGTTTTTTTTATTTTCTATTTTCTCTTTAACGGCTCAACCTATTTCAATAATTTGTTTTATACAAAAGCTCCTTTCAATAATATTGCATATCAATTTTTTTGAAAAAAGTAAATTATGGATTTTTTAAAAAATATTATTTTTTTTTTGAAAATTCAATTCAATACTTTGAAAACGGGTTAATGAATTTTTTTGAAAATAGTTTTGTGAATTTTTATTAATAAATACTCAAAACTGGCATCCCAAAATTTTGTTTTAAAAATACATATATGTACCTAAAATTTTATATATAAAAAACTAGTTTTTAAGAAAACCGCTCCAACGATTTTTTATTTTTTTTTTGCATAAATTTCTTTTTTTAAGTACCTAATAAAATGGCTTAATTGGTTTTGAGCGCTAAGCTATTTTACTATTTTACTAGTTGTTTATACAATTTAAAGAACGATTTAAATGCTTTTTATATATTTTTCTATATTCTTTTTTTTCATATTTTTTATATATTTGTTCTGTAATGACTTGCATATTTTAAAAGTTCTTAAGTTCCAAGCAACTTGAACATAAAAGCAAGTACGTGCGAACCAGTCGTGCATTTTATTCTTTACTTTGTTCAAAAATTCCCAAATTAGAATATTTTTTTTTTTTCTATACAGGGTGTCCCAGACCTGAGTGGAAGTATTTTAGGGTGTGGTTCTTGGGGTTATTCTAAGAAAAAAATTTGATGGGGGGAGAGTCGTATCAATAAATTTGTTGTTAAAATAAAATGTTGTTAAATAAAAATTGAATTCAACTATTGTGTACAATGAAACTTCTTAAAAATAAATCATTGAAAATACTCAAAAATTGACCAAAATAAAGTAGAAAAACACTACAGGGAAAACCATGATGATATATGTATATTTTCTAAGTTCTACGTTTATTGAATGTTAATCATCATTTAAGGCTCTTTTCTCTCTAGCACACCATATCACCTGTACCCCAAACGTGATAGGTCATATAGTTCAGACAATTGGAAAAAGTTGCCTGCTAACTGCTATACATTCTCATTAAATTCTCCCCAAAACAAATCTGTAATATGTATGTGCCTTACCTATATGTAGTCCAAACGTGCCGACAAACTGATAAAAAGACATGCAAGGACCTTTTTATTTTAGTCCTTTACCCAATTTTGTCATATTTCACATTTATTTCCTTATTCTATTGCTTTTATATATGTATTTATGTATTTTATATAAGGAGTATCCTTCGAACGAAAAGAAAAAAAAAAAAAAAAAAAAAACGTTGATATTGTTCAGTGTTCAGTTCAGCCACTCATCATCTTCACTATCGACAATCAGCATTTTCCGTTCCATTAATGTTCTATCGAATTTCTTTTTTTCTTTTCTTCTCTCTGTTTCCTTTTTTTTTTGTTCTTGTAACTGTTTGTAGGATATAATAATATTAGTTGCACCATTTGTTATTATTTGATTTCTAATCATGCTTTAAATTTAAAACACAATCCCTATATACATTGCAGGGATGATCTTCAGATTTATTCTTGTGTTTTGTGTGTGAAAATGGATAGTCTGAAAAATCAACCTCCTTACTCTTCCTATCCTTAACCAAAACTAAGCAATAAATACAAGATGCCTTCAAGTTCAGAAGACAAAAAAAGAGAACCCATTTTCACCAAATGGAGTTGTTTTTGGCGATAAAGTTTGAGCTAAATAAAAATAAGGACATACACAAAAGGACATTGTGAAGGCATGTTACAACAACGGCCGGCAACGAGGATAACAAAAAAAAAAAAGCCATTTTAGTCGTATGGTTTCGACACATCAATATGTCAGGGGTTATCGACAGCTCGATGACAAGTGGAAGTAGTTTTCCTGAGATGATATTTTTTGTTGATAAAAATAGAATTCTGTGTTGTTAAAAGCGATGTCCTTGTGCATAAATTGACAACTTGATTTGAAACATCGAGTGGGGGAGAGGGTAATTTCAAGTTTTTTTTGTGGTGAATTTATTGCAAATGACAGTTAGGTTTATTTTTTTTTTCTATACAAAGAAATCCTGATTGTATCCTCGAGCATCTGACCACGTGAAGAACAATGAGACCAATCTAAATCCAAAAGGCGTTAATTATTTTGCATATATATCGCTGTGTAATTATACCACCAGTAGCCTTATGCATTATGAATATGGCCTTATATGCGCTTTAGCAACGAATATCCTTTATTTACACTAGTTGACACGTATACGTGAGTGCGGTTATACACAGTACAGAATACCGAGTACAATGCACATGCACAATCCTCGATCCTTGAGGGCAATTATTTAATTCGACACCCCGAGCCAGGCAATGGTTCAATTAAAATTGCATTTCCGAAACCACACACAACATTGCGATGAATTGTTTGGCTGCGGTAATTCCAAAAGCGCTCATGTGGAGTTTACAAGGATCGTCAGACTGAACTTCATGGGAGTGTTCGTGTTGCCTGGGATTTTGATGATGATTGCAGAAGTGTGTAGATGAATGTTTTTCGAATTGGATATGTGGAGAAGTTCAAAATTGTTTGTGATTCGGTAATAAGAACTGAGTTCTGATGTATCTACAGACATCATCGTAGATACTGGGATTGATTTCGAAAGTTATAGCGAAACTCGTAAGAGTGTAGCTTTGGTTAAGGACATTGTACCTATAAGCAAAATATTTTGTAAATGAAAACACGTTCCATAAGGTTATGATGAATTATTTTTTGTCTTAATTGGTTTAAGCATCAAATATAGCTATGGTGATGATGATGATGATAAATTTGAGAAAATTTACGCATTGAGCGAACATACCCATAATATCGAGAATATTGACTCTGTGAATCTGATGGTAAGGATTGAAATTCCAATTAAAGGAATTTATTTCACAAAATACTGATACTTCATTAATGTGCGATGATGAGGCCATGAAAGAGCGACTATACTGTAATGTAAACAGAAGGTTGCCATAGGCACAATGATTTCCATATTCAAAATAAATGTCTTTAATTTCGACAGCACAACGACATGGTAGGTACAAAGTGTTAATAATTTGACTTAACCACAGTTTCCATGTGAGTATCAGATTTTAATTTCTTACCTGAATATGAGTTTTTGAAAGTTGAGACTTATGACTTTCAAATGGACGTCATAGAAGTGAAAATAATTGCAAGATAATACAACATGTTTTTGGGACTGATTTCAATTTCTTTATTTTAACTGTATCATAGGTGAACTTTGAACTGTATACGGTTTTGAATAAAATAATAATTATTTGTTACAAAATTGGGACCTAGGTAGGTAGTCACGGGCGTCATACTCGCTCGGTGCCCAATTAGCGCTGAATTGCGCCGTTTTGATACCATAACTCCTGTGGACCTGTGAATGAAAGTAGATTAAAGTAAGGATTTGTAGACGTCCTCTGAGGGTCATCTTCAAGGCTTAGAAATTGACAGGTGGAGGGACTCGGGAAGGTGGTTTGTTGGTTTGTTCAAATGACTCCTCAGGAGGCCTTCCAGGTACATGCTTGAATGCGAGATTTCTTCCTGGGCCCCCGTCTGCTCACTCCGCATGACGGAGGCTTTCATTGAAGATCGGCGTCCTTCATGAGACCAGATATGTTCCCTGGTTTCAATTAGAACGGGTTTGCAATATGGCTGTATAATGTGGTCACAAAAGACAGGAAGCTGAACATAAGACACTCAACCGATTGGACCCAACTCGCCCGAGTCCAGCTACGATATGCCAAGCTCAGCAGATAGCAGAATGGCACCGAAGCGCGAACGATCCAACCCTATGATTATCATTGTCAATGAGCATCATGAAACCTAGCAGAGGCCCATGTTCCGATTGCTCACGGTCCATGTGGTCAAAGAAAATGAAGGACTGTTTCTTTTTCTTGCTGATGGTCTCCACAGCTACGGCAGTGAGTATTGTTGGAAATACCCAGCCTCGCCGCATGTTGCAACGACCCTGGCTATGTCTCGCCTGGGTCTACATATAAGATCAATTGTTCGGGATTTATTATAGGCGGGCCAGACCATTCCGGATATTTTCCAATTGGTTATGCTGCTCCACCTACGATTGGATTTACGAAGAAATATTGACAATATATTGCCCTTCACAACTCCAAGGGGAATATGGACTCTGTCCGCAAGTGAGATGTTAGGGGCTGATCCTTGCCTGGCTAGCTCATCTGCCCTTTCATTTCCCTCAAAGCCACTGTGGCCAGGAACCCAGATAAGGCTGACCCTGAGGTTAATATTTAGGCTTGCGAGCTCCTCTCGGCACTGCTGCACTAATTAAGAGGATGATATATAGCTGAATCAATGGCTTTTACAGCTGCCTGACTGTCTGTAAGGAGAGCTGCATTACGAATTTGGTTTGGGTCTAGTTAAAGCATCTTACATGCCTCCCTGATTGCCAATAATTCAGCTTGAAATACAGTAGTAAATTTAGGTAGCCGAAAGGACCTAAATATGTTAAGAGACTCAGAAAAGATTCCTGAACCAACACCACACTCACTCTTGAGCCATCAGTATAGATAGTTTTGTCGAAGTCTATCGTCACGGTGTCATCATCCCAGTTCTCTCTGGATGGGAATATAATTTTAAAATCTTTTCTGAGGCTCATTGTATGAGTGCAGTAGTCAGTGGGAATCAAATTTGTGATATTGCTGTGGCCATAAGGCTTAGCAATTCAACCATTTGATAATTTTAGTCTTAAAGAACTGCAGGATACTAGATATTTATTGTGGAGATCAAGTGGTTAAAGGTGCAGAAAAACGCTTAAGGCATCCGTTGGGCAAAATAGAAAAGCCCCTGTGGTGCCAACGATAGCTGTTCTTTGTACCTTTTTTAGTTAATCGATGTTATATGCTTTGTTAAGTGCGGGCCACCAGACAATCGAACCATAATTCACAAGATCATCTTTGATTGAAGGCCCCACTTTTCACCAAAGGTTTTATACTACAGGCGTAGAAAGCTATGCAGGCCTTCCTGACCCGTTCTTCGATATTTATTTTCCAGTTTAACTTAGAATCCAGGATGACACCTATAGATATTTTTCGCTGTTTTATAGTGAAAGTAGTTGGCCATTAAATCGGGGTGAAGTGAAGGGTTGTATCCTGGTAGTAAAAAGCATCAGTTCCATTTTGCTCTGGTTAACTCCTAGACCACAGCTCGCAGCCCAGTTTCTAACTTTTCTCAAGGCCATCTCTGTAATTTCACTTATCACAGGAGTGAACTTTCCTGACTCCAATAGCTACTACCAAGTTGTCCGCATACGCAACCGCCTTCACACCACATCTCTCCACTTTAACAAGAATTTTGTTCATGACTGAAAGCCATAGAAGTGGTGACAGAACACCGCCCTGGGGTGTTCCTCTACTGACGTGTTTTGTCGAATTTGCATTACCTTAGGTGGCATGAATCCTTCTGTCATTGAGCATGGATATTATCCATTCCCAGATGTAGTTCTCTACCCCAAAGTCAATGAGTGAATCAAGAATAGATTCGGTTAGCACGTTGTTGAAGGCCCTTTCTACATCTTAAAAGGTAGTGAGGGTATATTCTTTAAAGTTGATGGTCTTCTCAACTGTACGCACTATTTCATGAAGGGCCGTCTCCGTGGACTTATGTTAGAGATATGCATGTTGAGAGTTAACGAGGGGAGATTCCACAAACATCTCTCTAATATGGGTGTCTAAGATACGCTCCAGTGTTTTGAGCACAAAAGAGGTTAGACTAATTGGTCGAAAATCATTCGCGGATTCGTGCCCTCGCCTTCCTACTTTCGGGATGAAAACCATTCTTACATGTCTCAGGACTCTGGCAAATGGTTGAGGGAGAGGCATCCTTTGAAAATCATCTCTAGCCGGGGGACTACCACATCTTGCAGCTTTTGCAGCATGATTGACAGAGTTCCGTCTCGGTCTGGAGAATTGTATGGGGAGAAAGTATTAATAGCACAGGCTATATTTTCTTTTGTAATAACGGTATTAATTTTCTTTACACGAGCTAAAGGTAAGTAATAAGTTCTATGCGTTTCGGAGTTGCCATTCTCGCAGCCAGGAAAGTGTGTCGTCATCAGCAATTCTAAGGATTCAGTTAGAGAAACTGTCCGGGATCCATCAGGCCTTGGGACCTACACACGAATTTATGTTAAAACTATACTTATATGTATGTATGCTTGTTTTATTTGCACGTACCTGTTTTTATAGCTTCATTGTCTAAGATTTTATGGTCTATTCTATTCACTCCAGAATATAACTTGTTGTTATAGCTAAAGTGTTTTTATGATTTTATGACCTGTTCACTCAGGTGTAATTCACCCGAATGGTTATTGGATGATTTGGATGTGATTTGAGATAAATTAAACACGTTCGCGCTTTTTCAATTATGGCCGATTTTTACTTTAAGGGACTAGTTTTCGATTGTTGCTTTGTTTTACCATTTCAAATTAACTTAGTTTGCTTCAATTTGGAACGAAAACCGTCTAATATATACTTACTATAATAGCTCCCTGAGTTTCGACTATTTTCTCAAGCTTTTCAACCTTTTCGGAGAGAATCCCCACTTTTTCATCAGTATTTTTAAATTACTCTTTCAGAAGCTTCATTAATGTTCTAAAAAATCTCCTCTTTTTGTTCTTTAAGAAGCGACTTCAAAACATCCAGAGTAGTTGCCATTTTAGTACAATCCTACTGTCTAGTACTTTTTAGCTATAGATGACGGCACTGGTACTTCTCCTAAAATATGTGCTTGCCGATAGATGGCTTTTAGTGGATTGGTTGTCTGATTATTGACAGATGTCTTTTTGACAGTTTGTGAATATCGTTGAATCGTGGTCGGTTTGTTTTAAGATTTGTTTTTATTTTGATTTGATTAAATATAAATCTTTTCTCTCTTGAGTGGTTTAAAAACTAACGTACTCGCACTACTATTTCTTGATGTTCACCTCTAAATCTCACTCAACAACTGGAACTGATTACGCCCATCCAAATATAAAAAACTAAAAAAAAAAAAAAAAACATAAAATGACCACCCTAATGTATATATAATAACTCAACACTTTTTATCATTTTGGAAAATCAAAATCGAATTAATGGTGATCCACGGAACTCCCCTCTTTAATGATTTTTTGTTTTACAATTTCCAATAATTTTGATGCCATAGAAGCCTTGAGCGGAATCAACTAAGGTGATTTGTGATAGCTGATAGTCACAACACAATAGCACGTGTCGATTGTGTTGTGACTGTTAACTATCACAAATCACCTATGTGAATTCTATTCTTTTTCATTTTCCTAATTTTCTTACACTAAAAAAGAACAATATTAAAATTCTTTTCGAATAAGTACACTGTGTACACGAGCGGCTGGACGTTGACATAAGAAAGCGTAAATGGCAATGGATTGGTCACACACTGAGGAAACCAAACGATGAAATTGCAAAGCAGTCATTTGAATGGAATCCTCAGGGTGCACGGCGGGTTGGAAGACCAAGAACAACATGGAAATCAACAGTTCTAGCAGAAGCAGACTCCCAGAGAAAGACGTGGCCACAGTTAAAATATCTATCTGCAGACCGAGAAGGATGGAAACGATTTGTTGGCGCCCTATGCCCCAACCGGGGTTACAGGACTTGATGATGATGACACTGTGGCGTATACGTAACTTTTGTTCATAAAAAATACACTTCAAATGCTTTTTCTAATTGAAAAATTAGAAAAGGCTCAAAAATAATAAATTAAACCTACCTCCAAAGAAGGTGATTGGAGAGCACAAAATCTTTTTTTTTGTATCGTCTAATAAAATTCAATTATCTAAATTAAGGTACACTGCCAGTAAAAAAAGAAACAAATAGATCGATGGAAAAAAACTATTTCATTTAATGAAAAAAACTGAATTATATATGTAGGTATGTAAGGATTTTGTGGAAAAAAAGTGATTCAGACGTTAAGGTAAAATTTACCGTAAAATATAAATTATGAAATATAAAATCTTTAAAAGCCCTAAAATATGTACATTACTCGCATATGTTTATTATTGGGACAAAAATAACAAAAAAAAAATATTTTTTTTTTTCTTCATTTAACATGAGGAAAAAGATGAACGCTTCATCAAATGTAACCGAATCATCAATCTAACGGGTGATTTTTTAAGAGGTTTAGAACTTTAAAAAAAAAAAAACACAAAAAATTCGAAAAAATGAACCTTGCAATTAAATGTTTAAAGATAATTTCATGCAAATGTTGACCGCGGCTGCGTCTCAGGTAGCCCATCCGCTGAGTCCAATTTTGGCATACTCTTTCACACATATCGGCCGGTATCTCACGAATGAATGCATGGATGTTGGCTTCCAGTGCGTCAATCGAAGCGGGCTTGTCCCTATAGACATTAGCCTTGACATACCCCCACAAAAAATAATCTAATGGTGTCAAATCGCACGATCTAGGCGGCCAATTGACCAGCCCGAAACGTGAAATTAACTGTTCACCAAACTCGCCTCGCAATTGCGCCATTGTTTCGCGTGCTGTGTGGCATGTGGCACCGTCTTGTTGAAACCACATATCATGCAAGTCAAGAACTTCCATTTCGGGCAAAAAAAAGTTTGTTATCATCGCTCGGTAGCGTTCACCATTGACAGTAACGCTGCGATTCGCATCATCTTTGAAGAAATATGGCCCAATAATGCCGCCGGCCCATAAACCGCACCAAACAGTGGCTTTTTCGGGATGCATTGATAGCTGTTGCAATGCTTCTGGCTGATCTTCACTCCAAATGCGGCAATTATGCTTATTTACGTACCCATTCAAGGTCGAGAATGCCGACCATAAAATGGAAGCAGCGCGCGATGAACATTTCGAACCGAGCACGAATTTTGATAGTAAAATTCAATAATTTGCAAGCGTTGTTCATTTGTAAGACGATCCATGGTTAAATTGCAAACCAAACTGAAGCTGTTTGACAGTGCCACAAGGTACTAAACACACGTCAGCTGTCAAAACCAGTGTTGCCAAAATCAAACCAGCTAAAAAATCACCCGTTATTTACATTACCTCATACTTTACACATCAATCGTATACCTAAAAGTAAAATCATCAAAAAATTCATCTATTCCATCCATCATTCTTTACATTTTTTAAATCATCAAAAAGGTCTTCCAGAAGCCATTCATTATTTATTATTTTCAGCCATTAAAATAACGAAACAAGGTTTTTAAATCGACAAAGGGTCATCACGTGCTACAGCCAATTGGATTATATTTCAATTTAAAGGACAAAAAATAGTAATTTAATCATTGCAGAAGGTATAATATGCCTCCAAGGACTTTTCTCATGAAATGGTAAATGAGTTCGATATATATAAATGAAAATTAATATCTTTCCCAGCACACACATACACACAGATAGTATGAACACGAATTTTCAATTTTTTTTTTATCTCACATGAAGCGGATTCACTGGAAAATAAATTTCGGCCTTGTGTCTCGCTATATTTTTTACACTTTTTCTCTCTACCAAGCTAATGAAGACCAACCGTTACCCCCATGTGAAGCATCTTCATCGAATAAAATTTTCTGATTCAGTTATTCCCACCCCAAAATCTTGCTCATATTTTGTGGTAGCATAAAAAAGAATAATTGTTGGAAAGCATGAAAAACAAAGGAAATTTAATTTTTTTCTTTATGAGGATATCCTTTTCAGGTACACTACGTCACCGTCATCTTAAATACATCAACTTAGTTTAATTATACTGTTTTTTTATTTGGTAGCATGGAAATATGGGAGACTATAAAATGCACAATAGGGTCACACGTACTTACTCTTGTGTTCAAGAGCCTTGAATTTATGAGCGAAAAGAGTTTGAATTAAAAGTATAAAATTCGATAATAAAAGGAGAATAGGACAAAACGGTCTACAAGACCAATAACGACGAGACATATATCGTCGGAAAGGTATTTTTATGTACTACAATAGTTACTATGGGGGCTTACTTCAAATCACTGTGTGAAAAAAGTTATTCGCTAAATAGAATTGTGTTCTGGTGAATTCTAGTATGAATAAAATATATTTAGTATGGGGAAAATTTATGAAAACTGGTCTAACCAATAACGACAATATATATGTCATTGAAAAGGTATTTCCATTACCTACAATATCTTAATATTAGTTCAGTCCGAATCACTGTGTGAAAAAAGTTATTCGTAAACTAATCAAATATTGTGGTTCATTTTAGTGTGAAAAAAATGTTTTTTTTTTAGTATGGGCGAAAAGTGTGATGGCAAGTTCAACCAATAACAACGGGACGTATGTAGTTGGAAATGAAATGTTATGTACTACAATAGTCAATACGGCAGCTTAACCCAAATCACTGTGTGAAAAAAGTTATTCGCTAATTGTTACCCATGCTCCATACATTTTATCTGTGCTAAAATTCCCTAAAACAGCGAATAACTATTTCCACACAGTGATTTTTAATAAGTTGTTATGGTAACTATTATTGTTCATAAAAATACCTTTTCAACGACATGCATCTTCTTAGTACTGGAAAGACCAGTTCGTATACATTTTGTCCACACTCAATGGTACCAAAACAAAACCTAGGTTAACGAATAACTTTTTTCACACAGTGATTTGAAATGAGCCGCCATAGTGACTATTGTAGCTCATAAAAATACCTTTCCAACGACATACGTCTCGTGGTTATTGGTTCCTAGACCACCTTCAATACATTTTTGCCGATTGTCCTTTGCTGAAACAGCTCTTTCCATAGTTTAACAGCCGAAAATAGATGAGTAATGCGTGCTTATTTCTTGAACAGAGTACTGATTTTGAAAATTAAGCTCAGCCCTGTTTGTATTATTGTATATTCCCACTTAAAAAGAATCACTGACCAATAATTTTTGTGTTCTCTGTAATAAATTATAAAAATTCCACGTGGAATGAATAATATTTTCTTCAAATGTTCCAACTCCCACAAGAACATTGGTCTAACAAATTATTCACTAGGAATCACTTAAATAATTCATAGAAAAGACTCTATAAATATTTTTTTCTGTTTTGTATTCTTCTATGCGAAAAAAGGGAACATCTATCTGCCACTACACTAGAAATACTCAAATAATACCCAATGAAAGTGCCTGCGGTTTTACCCAATGGCTGCTTACTTACAGCCGACATTGTCCTGTCGTTAAATTGTGGTTGAAGTAATTTTGGCAGAATTTCATTAACATTGGCGATTATTCTTACGCTTAAGTAAAACAATACTTAGGTGGTTTTGGCAGGCCATTTTTGTGATGCTTGTAGGAGAAAAGGCAGAAAGTTTCTTTAGGGGCACGAAACCAACGAATTCTCAATTATGCTTTATTTTTTTTCTTATTTAGGGGGGAATTAAAAGGCGAACGTAAATTGAGAAATTAAGTTTCAGAGAAACATAAATGGTGTCTGGCTTTAATTAGATGATAGATAATAAAGCCAATTTTCTTGTTTGTAATTATTTTTTTTAGAACATCTATTTATTTAATGTTTTGGGACATTGTTACATACACGAATATTTACTTAAAGAATTGTCACTCTCAAACTTCTTATAAACAGAAAGACTATTAACCTAATAAAGCTTAAAGACTCTGGTACTATGAGGCTGGGGACTGTATTCAAAGTCTTGCAGCAAGTACATTCGTCAAGAACAAGATAAATGTTTGTTTGCTATACATCCATGGACATCGACTGCTTATATTGTCGTCTGTAAATATATGGATTTTAATTTATGGTTGCCGTGACAAATTTAATATTTTTGCCAAATTTTATGCGAGTAAGAGTTTTTTCGTGGGTGTTATGGTAATAATTCTAAACTTGCCCCTACTTAAAAAAACATCCTTTGACCATAGATATTTTTAGGGACTCTTTTGGTTCTTGGTTGTATTGACTAATGAAACATTTATTTCAATTTCCACTAATATACCATTATTTTAAAAGTCTGTGGCAATAAGTTGAAAAAGCTTAAGTCGACTTAAGTTAAAATCGATTTTTTTGCTAGGAAAATGCACAATTTGTTCAACTTTTTTTTAGTCCAGGTCTCATTTCTCTACGTAAAACACTGTTAATAACGACAATCTCGAGACTTTCTCGTTTGAATGTGTTAACGAGTGCGATGTTATTGAATCAATTCGTTCAATTAAGTCAAATGCTGTTGGCTGTGATCATATTTCACCGAAGTTTATCAAACTCATTTTGCCAATTATTCTGCCACTAGTGGTTCATATTTTTAATTTTTGTATATGTTCCTCCCAATTTCCTATAGATTGGAAAGCAGCAAAAATAGTTCCAATACCTAAAAAACCTAACCCAAGTATCCCCGCTGATTTCAGACCTATTAGTGTTCTATCATATTTCTCAAAAGTTTTTGAGAAACTCATGTACAACCAAATGATAAGCTTTATTAACGCTCACCAAAAGCTCTCTAAATGGCAGTCGGGTTTTAGAATTTTACATAGTTGTGAGTCGGCAGTTATGAAAGTAACCTCCGATCTTCGATTTGCGTTGGATGGTGATAAAATTGGTGTTTTGGTGCTATTAGACTTCTCAAAGGCTTTCGATTGTATTGATCACTCTATTCTTGTTTCCAAGCTTCAAAACATTTTTAAATTCTCGAATGCATCTCTTCGGTTACTATGTAATTATTTGAAAAACAGAGTACAATCGGTAGAAGTTGAAAGCGGTATCTCTTCCCCCTTTTTTGTTAACACAGGAGTACCACAGGGTTCTGTTTTGGGACCACTTCTTTTCTCATTGTTTATCAATGATCTTCCTGATGTTGTTGAAGACTGTTCGGTTCATATGTACGCAGATGACGTTTTAATATACATCAATCGTCCACTTGGATTGATGGAAGACGCTGTAGTTCGCACTAATGAAGATTTAAAACGAATTCAACTATGGGTAACTGACAATAAACTCCGACTCAACCCCTCTAAGACTGTTGCTATGATTTGTTGTAGAAATGAAATTCATTCTATGGACTTCCCTCCAATTATTCTCAGTGGAGAAATAATTCCTTACTTAGACAAGGTTACTTATTTAGGCTTCACTTTAAATAGCTCACTCAGTTGTTGTGATGCAATTTCAATTTCAATTAGGAAAATATATGCAGGTCTTCGTGGACTGAGATACTCTGCTCAATTACTTTCACCTGAAATGAAGCTTCGTTTGGTTAAAACCCTTTTAATGCCATTTTTTATATTTAACTGTTCAGTTTACCCGTGCTTGGACTATGAATGTAAGCGTAAATTAAATGTCGCATTCAATGATTGCTTGCGTTTTATTTATAATAAACCTAGGTATGTCAGTGTATCTCATCTTAACAGATCTATTTTGGGAATTCCTTTTGACGCATATTACAATTTTCGAAATATTTTAAGATTACACAATATTATCCATGGCAGGTGCCCAGAATATCTTAAAGATGAACTGCAATTTGCCCAGTCTAGTAGAGGCATTAAGCTCATTGTACCGCGTTTCTCATACAACATTGCAGAGCGATCTTTCTATGTTTCAGCGATTAGAGAGTGGAATACTCTTCCAATAGATATACAAAATATTGTCAATGCATCAAGATTTCAGTCAAAGCTTCTCTCCTACTTTGCGAATTAAATATAATGATACTATACGAGTATATTATTGATATGTATGTTAAATATTTTATATTATTATATTATTTGTAATATTTTGTTTGTAAGCTTTCGCTTTTATTTCTTCTCAATCATTCAAAATAATTGTTAAATGATTTTTGTAATTATCTATGTATATAATAACTCTTTCTTTTATATTTTGTTTTATTTATAAACATTTGTTAAGTAAATCTAGGATACTGCTCAAAGATTTTATCTTATTGTATCTATTGTTAATCTCTTTAATAAATAATAATAATAATAATAATAAATATAAAACAATTTAATGTGATAGATATTCATCGCTTAGGTCGACATAAGTTATTCAAATCTTGTGTTCTAATTTTTTTGAAAAAGCTTAAGTTGACTTAAGTCTCAAAATCGTTACCAACGAAATTGTTAAAACATCTTATGTCACATAAGCTACGTTGTTAATTTGAATAGAATTTTTTTTTAAATCGCTTAAGTCCTTTAAAAATATTTTTAGCAGTTCAGTTAAAAGGCTTTTTACTAAAACAAAGATAGGATTAACTGGGTATTGCTACTATCTATTCTGAAAAAAAAATTCACTAACCTGGTTCCAGCACTTTTTTTTAAATAAATAAAATAGTCAGTTTTAAAATTATGCAAAACTTGTTTTGCTCATACTGAAAAATGACAAAAATTGACTTAAGCTGTTTTAAATTATTACCACAGAAGTATTTTCGGTAATATGTTACCAGTTGACCTTAAAAAAAATCATCATTACATAAAAATAACTATAATTATTTTGTGAGTAGTCGTATCATTTTGAATTTAGTATCATTTGATTCAGCGTTCAAAAGGTACCCTTAAAACATGTAAGATATGATAAGGTTGTAGCAAAACAAATATTTCAGTTTGATAGACTCCAACTTTTTCCCCTCTCTATCTCTTCAACAGCATATACACAAAATAGTAGGGGAGCCCACGATGCTAAATGTGAGGAGCGTCGTTGGGACCTAATGGATTTTGAAGATTTGATGATAGAGAGAAAAAAATGTTAGTAAAGTACACCGTTTCATCGGTGGGGGGGGGGGGGGAATCTACAGGTGTTCAAAAATGTTTAAACGATCTCTTTGTGTACCTACAAGAAATCATTAAAGATCTTAATAAATTCGGTTATTCTTTCGATGCTAATGCAAAAACAAAGTTGTCTGTTGCAAACTCAAAGCCAAGTGCATTAAACACCAGTAGAAACATTCGCGATACGACTCGGATTGGGTACGATATGTCGACTTTTAAAATATCGACTCCATAAGATCGACTTTTAAAATCTCGACAGAAAAAATCTCGACTGGTTAAAAGACCGACAGATCAAAATATAGACACAAATTTGACCGACTTTTTAAAATGTCGATTTTTCAAAATGTGGATTCTCGAAATGTCGACAGTGATCGAGATTTTATCAATCGAGATTTCAACAGTCGACATTTTAAAAGTCGACATTTTGAAAGTCGACATTTTGATCAGATCATAGTTTAGGGAATGATGTTTACATGCGCGCGCTTGTAAACATCATTCCCTAAACTATGATCTGATCATTATTATCTAGTATCGCATTGTCATTGTTCAATAAATCGCATTTCTTGTAATTTAATTTTTGTTGTCTATATATTATTTTGACGTCTTAATTGCCCACTATTCAGGGTCTGTAATGTGTTTTAATATTAATACAATAATAAAACATCCAGAAAATGAGGCAGTTAAAAGTTCGAAACATAAGGTATAATGTAGGTAGGCAACAAAAATGCGTTCTATTGAACTTTCTTGAAGCTAAACAAAAGGTAATATAAAATTAATAACTACCTAAATAAGTTAATTATTATTAGAATCAAATAAGAACTTGTGTCTTAAACATAGTCTTAAATTTTCCACAGCATCAAAAAACTGTTAAGTTCCTGTTAAAAAATCAGACAAGAATTTATGATTCTTGAGTTTATAGTTGTTCGTGCAAACATTTAAGTCAGAGCTTTGTTCTTTAGGTTACTTTCAAATGACCGACAGACAAAATATCGACAAGTCAAAATGTCGACTGGTTAAAATGTCGATTTATATTTTATATCGACTTTTCTGTACGGGAAAAATTCCGACAAGTCGATATTTTTCTCGACTTCTATCAGGGCAGTCGACTTTTTGTCAAATCGACATTTTAAACTGTCGACATTTTAATAAGTCGGCAAAAACAAAGTCGGTATTTTAACTTTCAAAAAAGTCGATAAAAGTCGACATTTCAACCAGTCGACATTTTTTTTGTCGGTCATTCGTACGTAACCCTACGACTCGTGTGCAAAGAAAAGCAAAGGTCGGTGAACTCCCTGTTCGCACGTCATCTCCTATGGCCATGAATCGTCTCTCTACGAAACGTACCGATTGTTCTCCTGCATGCAGTTCTCGCCAAAGCGCTGCTGGTGTATCGAAAAAAACTAAATGTGTAAATAAACTATCATCTTCAGTTCCGAATCTTTCATCGGTAAATTCTGATTCTGATAAGAATCTTGTAATTTTACCACAAGATAATTCTGGGATTTTAAATGATTTTGCTTCTGAAGTTGATGTTGCCGATGCTGTTGCTGGATCTCTTTCATTATCTACTTGTGTAGATAACATTGATAAGGGTCAATCTAGTATTGCTGTTCAGGCGACTGATGCTATTGATAACGTATCGACCGTCATACCTCATAGTTCAATCGTTGAGAAAGACGTGGGTATGATCGCTTTGGTGAATAATAATAATTTAGCTGCGAATGATAATTCTATTATTGCTGCTTGTGACGTTGTTGCTGTTCCTATGATTGTTGTTGCTGCTGATATTGGTGCTGATAGTGGTGGCGATGCTGCTGTTGCTGTTGCTGATGCTAATGATAATTCAAGTGAAGTTGTTGTTGCTGAAATTGGTGCTGATAGTGGTGGTGGTGCTACTGTTGTTGTTGCTGATGCTAATGAGATAATTGAAGTTGTTGTTGCTGAAGGAGATGATGATGCTGATGAAGCTGAATCCATTGCTCCTGTTGATAGACTAAGAACTAATCAATTACTTTCAACGGCTGGCCATGAAAATAGTAGTGAGGTTGTTGCTGCTCAAGTTGTCGTAGATGATTCGGTTGCTCTCATTGGTGAAGGTTCAATGACTAATCAAATTCAAACAAGGCCAACACAAATTGGAGGAACGAATTCCTTAGTACGACACAATTTTAAAATTGCCAGAAACCTGAAATGGTACCATTTAGGAAGTTTTTTGTCGTCTACTACAACTGATGAAATAATTGACTTTATTTCCACAAATTTGAGCATTCATCCATCATCAATCTTCTGCCATAAGCTTGAAAACCGCTCTCTTCCTCTACGTAACACCGTTAATTTTAAGGTTGGAATTCCGTATGTTAATGCAAAAAAGGTCTTTGACGCCTCCTTTTGGCCTGTTGGAGTAAAAATACGTCCTTTTGTGTATATACCAAAAAACCTGCCTACGGATATGGATCAAAGAGTACCTTAACATCGGAAAACAAGTCCGCTTTAAATATATATTACCATAACGCTAGTGGAATTCGAACTAAGACATCTCAATTGTTTAATCTATCTTGCCATACAGATTATGACATTATTATCATTACGGAATCCTGGTTGTATAGTGGAATTTCGTCCACAGAAATATTCGACTGTCGCTTTTATAACGTTTTTCGTATTGACAGGTGTAAAACCTCTTTGGAACGTGGAGGCGGCATAATAATAGCTGTTCGCACAAATATTTGCTGTGATGAAGTAACTCTACCTGTAAAAGATATTGAACAAATCTGCGTTCGGGTTAAAACGGGCCCGAAACATCATCTATATTTTATAGTAAGTTATGTTCCTCCAAAAAGTAGTTTGGATATATATGAAAAGCACATTCAAAATATTGAATTTATAAATTGTAAAAGCTCAGTTTTTGATAATTTAAGTATATATGGTGATTTTAATTTATCAGATATTATCTGGACATGGTCCGAAAATGACAAAATTCTCATTGCCATTGAAATAACTTTTATAGATTATATTTACTCTTTAGGCCTTTGCCAAATTAATACTGTTCCAAATTGTTTTATGAAAATGTTAGACCTTGCTTTTATTTGCTGTGATGAATTTAATGTAAATGTTAAAGAAGCTCCTTTTTCTTTGCTAAATAATTCTCTTCACCATAAAGAATTACTTATTGAAATTGCAATGTACGATTATTATAAATTCCAAGATAATTCTTTTGAAAATAATTTCGATTTTCCAAAAACAAACTTTAATGAACTAAGAAGTTACTTTTCTGGTATTGATTGGAATAATGAACTTAATAACTTTGATTTAGAACACGCTTATAAACGTTTTATTGAAATAATGTTCACGGGTTTAAATCAATTTGTTCCTCGCGTTCAAAAAAGGAAATCTTCGAAACCTTTATGGTATAATAGAAGACTCTTGCATCTTAAGAATATTAAAAATAAAGCTTTCGTAAAATATAAAAAAACTGGTAACCATACTGATTACGTGTTATTTAACAATTTAAGAAAGGATTTTTCCGTTTTAAGTAAATTCTTGTACAGAAATTACATCATGAAGATTGAATACAACATAAAAAATAATAGTAAATCGTTTTGGTCTTTCATAAATTCTAAACGAAAGTCATCTGGCATTCCTCAGAAAATAAGTTTAAATGAAATTAATTCATCAGATATTGATACTCATTTGGAACTTTTTGCTAGTTTTTTTGAGTCTGTTTATTCCTGTCCGATAATGACTTCCGTGCCTTGTTTAGAAGAGAAAGTCGAAATTGGTTTACTTCAGCTAAGATTGGAAGAAGTTACAATGGGGCTCCAGGGTCTTAAAGTTAACTATAAATGTGGTGTTGATGGCATACCAGCAATCATTTTGAAAAATTGTAGCGATTCACTTTCTTGGCCGCTGTGGAAAATTTTCAATAAATCATTGTCTGAGGGTTTATTTTTACCTGAGTGGAAGGAATCATTTCTTGTTCCTGTTTTCAAAGCCGGTTCTAAAAACTTAGTTGAAAATTATAGAGGAATTTGTAAACTCTCAGCCATTCCCAAGCTCTTTGAAAGTTTGGTTAAAACTAAAATTGAGTTTCTGACAAAGGAATGCTTGTCGGAGTCACAACATGGCTTTGTACCTGGTCGATCTACTGTGACTAACTTGGCGGTATTCTCATCTTATGTTTTGAACGCACTTGAGGATAAATGTCAAGTGGATGCGGTATATACTGACTTTAGTAAAGCTTTTGATTCGGTCGATCACGGTATTTTGTTAAAAAAAACTTGAATACTTTGGCTTCCATTCTGAAATGCTTAAATGGATTTCTTCGTATTTAAAGAATAGAACTCAACGAGTATTGATTGACAATAAAGTTTCAAGAAGTATAAATTGTACTTCTGGAGTTCCTCAAGGAAGTCACCTTGGTCCATTACTATTTTTACTATATATTAATGATATAGTGAACGTAATCCAAAATTGTTGTTATCTGCTGTATGCAGATGATTTAAAATTGTTTCTTAAAATCAAATGCATTGAAGATTGTGTAAGAGTTCAATATGATTTGGACCGTATTTCAAATTGGTGCTCTCTTAATAGTTTAAAACTAAATATTGGAAAATGTAAAACAATTACATTTTCTAAATCAGCATTAGCTCTTTACTTTCCATATAACATTAATTCTAATCCTCTGCTTAAAGTTAATGACATTAAAGATCTAGGTGTTATTTTTGATTGCACCTTTTGCCCAAAAAAACATATCGACTATATTGTTGCTAAGTCAAACACCTTAGTTGGATTCATTAAGAGAAATAGTAAAGATTTTACGGATCCTTATGTTTTACTAAACCTTTACACCTCACTGGTTAGGTCGACAATTGAGTATGCAGATGTAATTTGGAACCCATGTTATAGAGTCCATTCTGATAGAATTGAACAAGTTAAAAGGCGATTTACTAGATTTATTTTTTATAAAATGCGTTGGAATTTTAGGCCTGACTATAAAGCTAGGTGCCAATTGCTTGGTATAAGATCATTAGCATCTAGAAGAAGTACTCATGATGTAATGTTTGTGAGAGATATAATATGCAACCATATAAAGAGTCCGTTATTGCTTTCTGTTATTTCCTTTTATATACCAACAAGACAGTTAAGAGGAAGATATCTCCTTTTTGAAAAAGTACATAGAACAAATTATGGACAGAATGAACCAATATCAAGAGCTATTTCCTCGTTCAATGAAGTTTGTGCCATTTTTGATTTGCATTTATCTCGTGAAAAATTTAAAAATGAATTATTATTAAGAATTGTATTCTAATAACATATTTCCTATTTTTATATTTATATTAACAAATCATTGTTATTATGCCATATCTGTTAAGCAAGTGCTTGTAGATGAAATAAATAAAAATAAAAAAAAAAAAATAAAAAAAAAAAAAAAAAAAACAGTCAAGTGGACATATTCGAGCGCGTCAGATATTGATAGTGTATATGGCCTGGGTCTTTCTGATAACGTTGGTATGTTAATCTGCCGGTTTGCGTGGTGGGGGTGGCTGTATGCGAGTGTAGAAATTGGAAAACAAATGGATTTACTCGAGCGCGTCCGTTTTTAATAGGGGATGTTAAGTGACCCCCTAGAATGCTCACATTCAAAAGACTGACGATTCGGATGTGACGCAAGCTTGCAGCAGCTTCTTGAAAATGCAGAAAAAAATCGCCATTTTGAAATACTCGAGCGCGTCAGATTTTGATATATATGGCTCAACTCGATGTCCTACATGTGCTGAACCTCAATCTGACGATTATCTGAAGGGGTTTTCTTAATCTGACGATTTGAAAAGAAGAAACATTTGTATTCAGGATTTTTTCAATCACTGAGGAGAGTATAATAACTTGAGCGCCAAAAATTGAAAACGGTTTTCTTTTTGAAGGGGTCAAATATGTACAAGCATTTCTTACTATGGGAGGGGGGATCTAAATGGAAAAAAAAATATTAAAAATCAGCGACAATAATTAAAATTCAAAACAATAACGGTTTTAAAAGCCAGAAATTTGTTCTTTTATCTTACATTTAAATTAAATTATTTATGTCAATAGTTTTCAAAATATTCGCATACAAACTCAAAAGGTTCGGTGTTTGCCAAATTTCGTTTGCATTTAATAACTTTGAATGTATTCTCTGTTTCCAATGTCAATACCTACTAATTGGAGAACTACATACCTAATGATATAACTATAATAACCTAATAAAAAAGTAGTATCAGTAATTTAAAATTTTCTTAAAAACAAGAAGGCATAAAATCTTCCGGTTTGTTGTGTTCGATTTAAAATTAAAACGAGCATTGCCCACAAAAAGAAAATTTAGTTTTTTATTCCAGAGAAATTGATCCAAACATTTTTGCTTTTTTTTATAAAAATTTTGAGTTTAAATGCAAATACTTTGAAAACTATTTACAACAAATAATTCAATTTAAATATAGGATTAAAGAACAGATTTCTGGCTTTTAAAACCGTTATTGTTTTCATTTTAAGTATTGTCGTTGATTTTTAGTATTTATTTTTCCATTTAAGTCTTTTTTGTCGAAAATCACCTCTACCTCCTAAACGGGACGAGAAAAACGGCAGATTATACTTTTCCCGTTATCCTAGAATTATTTGCTTCACAATAAAAAAAATTCAACTGCGCTCGAGAATGTCCAGATGATAATTTTTGTTTACAAGTTTGTAACCCTCCCACTACCTTAGGTCACACTCAAATCGTCAGATTATTGAAATACACACTTTTTAGCATGTAATTAACCTACCCTATCTTAATCTGACACGCTTGAGTATATCGATCTTTTTTTACTAATCTGACAACCTGCCCTAGGCGCCCGGCCCTACATAGAGGACTGATATATTTATGGTGGAGGTACTCAGCAGGGTGCAAGGTAGCCCCCCTTTATACTAATCTGACGCGCTCGAGTAAGTCCCAAAATACATTAGTGGGCTCCCCTACTAAAAAGCCAGTGCGGGGATTTTTATGGGCTTTAGATATGCTTTAGAGGGTGCAATTCTGCGTCGATACCAATTTTAATATTTCATGAATTAATTATTTCAAGGTTCCCCATGCGATTTGAGTTATTTTTCCAGGTCTATAACTAATTCTTTCTATAGATTTGAATTTTGTATTTTGTTTATTAAAGGAGTTAAAAAATAATCCAAAATTTTAATGGACTATTTTTTAACTAGCTACTTTTGTAACAGGCAAAGAGAATGGGCATAGTACTTTATGACATATTTACTTAGAAATGTATCAATAAGTTAGTACTATTTTTTGTTGTACTGTACTATACCGCCCTCAAGCGAAAAGGTCGTATCTCAAGAAACTGAAACTTTTGTGTTGAGGCTTTTTTAAAAATGTGCAACCGAGAGCAGCTTAATATTTAACAGATTAATTTAACTAAGATACGATGAACTCGCTTTAGTTTTCAAAGTTTTAAATTAATTTTTACTATTTCTTATACTCCAAGAGTCAGAGCAAAAAAAGTAGGTTCGTAATGCAATTTATCACTGAACTGAATTTTGTTGATGGAATATGTTCAGGGGTGTCTTCCGAATGTAAATCCAAGTTGGAGGGACTGGGGCACTCCCCATCAGAGCGTCAGCCGCCATCTTGGAAACGCGTTTTATCAAATATCTCATGAACCGTGCATCATTAGAATATAAAAGTAAACTGTTTTGAGAGCCCATATTCCATTCTTTTATTTAATTTTTTAAATCGGGTTGTTATGCTGAAAAGTGTTTTGAGAAATTAAATTTTAAGGTCAATATTTTTGAAAAAAAATTGATTTTTTTTAAGTGGATTGTTCTTAAAAATATATATTGACTATAAAATTTAATTTCTCGAAAAACTTTTCACAACATCAACTTGATTTAAAAAGCAAATAAAAGAATGGAATATCAGCTCTCAGAAATAAATAACTATTTTGTTTGTATGATGCCGGTTCACGAGATATTTGATAAAACGGGGTTTCCAAGATGGCGAAAGTGCTCCATATAACAAAAAAAAAAATTCTGAGAAAGTGGGTTTATGCCACGCCCCATTAATAGAAAATTCCAAATTTTCAATTTGTCATTTCTAAGTACTCAAGCTAAAGGGCTCCATATAATTTATAAGAATTTTTAAGAAAGTGGGTGGATGCCAGGCACCCGGAATAGAAAATTGCAGGTTTTCGATTGTTTTCCCATGTATACACGACAAGGCCTACAGTTGTGCAAAATTTCAAGTTTCTATACGGTGTCACGAATTGCGCCATAATTTTGATGATCTGTCAGTGAGTCGGTGAGTCAGTCAGTTACGGTTTTTGCGAATTTTGAAGTCCTATATCTCGGGAATCACTAATGCCAAGGACTAGTACGCTGCTGATTCGAAACGAAATTTTTAGTTAGATTCCAGCAAGCCAACAAAATGCTAACGAAAACGCAGCAAAAAATATTCATTGCCAATTAAACCACTTACCAGGATGCCATCAGAGATGCCACCTCTTTCGTGCTGGGCCTCGCACAACCACCACAGCGAAACCCATGGTTCGAAGAAGAATGCCGGCAAGTACATGCAGCCAAACAACAGGCATCGAATGTGACGCTGCATAGAAGGACTAAAGCTGCTCGTGAGCTCTAGGAGCAGAAGAGGAGAGAGGAACACAAGCGTCTTAGAAGGAAAAAGAAAGATCATGAGAAGCGCGCGATCGAGAAAATAGAGGGATGCCATTGCAGGTATGAAGCTCGGAAGAAATAGAACCTCCCAAGGTTACGAGGCCCGAACCGAAGCCTGCAAGGATGATCAGGAGAACATCGTGGTAGAATCGCAATCGGTGCTGATGATACGGAAAAACCATTTCTGCAAATTGTATAACAGCGATGACGAACCGAATTTCGCTACCATGCAAATTGCACCATTCAACCTGGACGACGTAGGCCAACAATTCCTTCCACCCGATCTCGACGAAGTGAAGATAGCTATTCCTAATCTTAAGTACAATAAAGCTGCTAGAGCTGATGGCCTTGCGGTTGAGCCATTCAAAGTGGCTGGCGATGAATTGGTTAGGAGTATGCACCAGCTTATCTTCAAAATATGGTCGCAGGAAAGCATGCCCGATGAATGGAACCTCGGCATTGTTAGCCCGACCCTCAAGAAAGGCGATCCTCTGGATTGTACCAACTACAGAGGCATCAGTCTTCTTAATAACGCCTACAAGATCTTCTCTGCCGTACTTTGTGAATGCCTGAAGCCATTCGTCAACAACCTGATAGGTCCACATCAGTGTGGCTTTAGGCCAAGGAAGTCCACCGTTGACTAAAGATTTGCACTACCTACGGCAGATCTTCCAAGAAACCCAGGAGTTTCAAATAGATACCAACCACCTTTTCATCGATTTTAAGGCCGCGTATGACAGCATCTACAGAGAAAAGCTATATACAGCACTGTCGAGTTTTGGCATCCCTGCCTAACTCGTCAGTCTATGCAGGATGATGATGGAGAATACACGCTGCTCCATCAAGGTGGGCAAAGACCTCACCGAAACCTTTCAAGTCAAAAAAGGTTTTAGACAAAGCGACGCACGCGCTGCCATGTGATTGCTTCAACATCGTTCTTGAAAGAATAGTGCACAACTCTTACGTCAACAAACACTAGTGGCACAATCAAAAGTTCGTCCAATTACTCGCCTATGCTGACGACATTGACATAACTAGACGAACAAAGGGAGATGTCAGTGGTGCTTTTGTGAGTATTGAGAAGGAAGCCAAGAAGATGAGTTTAACGGTGAATGAAAGCAAAACGAAATATATGCTATCAACAAGAAAGACCACCCAACATCGACGTCTCGGACTGAACGTCACTATAGACAGCTTTAATTTTGAGGTAGTCAGAGACTTTGTCTACCTAGGATGCGCTATAAAATTAGAGAATGATACCCAGTGCTGATATAAAATGAAGGATTTTTCTTGCCAATCGCTGTTTCTTAGGGCTAAGAAGGCAATTGAGAAGCAAGGCCCTCTCTCGAGCAACTAAACTGTCCCTGTATAAGACGCTTATCATCCCGGTCATTATGTATGGTGCAGAGGCATGGTCACTGTTAACGGTGGATGAGAACGCGTTAGGCTGTTTTGAGAGGAAAATTCTCCGGGTGATTTTTGGTCCCGTCTGCATAGATGGGGAATGGAGAAGAAGATACAACAACGAACTGTACGGGCTGTACCGCAACATCGAAATAGCCAGAAAAGTGAAAAGCCATCGGCTGAGATGGCTGGGTCATCTAGAGCGAATAGACACCAATGATCCGGCCCGGAAAGTCTTTGAATCCAACCCCGTGGGACAGCGCAGTAGAGGTGGACAGCGTAAAAGGTAGCGCACGCAAGTGGAAGAGGACCTCAACCAACTTGGCGTGCGAAACTGGAGATAGCTAGCTAGAAACTAAGCCGGCTGAAGAAGCTTGTTGGTTGAGGCCCTGGTTCACCCCATAGTAAGTAGGTAAGTAAACAATGAGTATAGTACCTACATTTTAATTTATTCATTTAAATCTTTTTAAAATTTCACACTCACTCAATACACATATCCTTATGTTACTTCCTTGGGTATCATAAGTTTCAAAATCCTACTTGTTGAATTCACATTAATAGAGTTTCAAATTGACTAACATTGAAAAAAAAAAAATACAATTTACATCAAAGCAAAAATATTTAACTGGCATAAATGACAGTTGTCATCATCAGCCATATCAAAGTTTTCAATCTCAAAGTCTTCAATGTCAAAGTATATTTCTATGAAAACTAAAATTAATTTTCTTTTATTGAAAAATCTACCTTTGCCGTACAAATAAAAACAAGACCTGGGTACATTTATGTATTTCTCCTCTTTCATTTTCATCGGACCTTGCATTTCTTTGTAAGCTTTTCTGTTACCAAACCATTCACAGATGTGATGGGTGGTTGTTGGTGATTCAAAAGAACTTTTGAATACATATACACAGAAAAACATTTAACATTTTATATGAACTATACCTCTCTTTAACAAAGGAAATATGAAAATATAATTAAATACAGTCGAGGATAACAGTTTGTATCTTCTAAGCACTATAATAACTATAGGACTTTAGTTTATGTTTGCATAGTTTTTCTGGAGCCAAAATTGAAATTTTAGGTGATTTTATTGCGAGAGTATATTTGTGCGTTTGTGTATTTTTCTACAGCAATCACATATTATTTATCTAAACTCTGAAATTCAATAGTGAAATAGCTAGCATCTGTAAACTGATATTCCTCAAATAAGAGTAGTTACACAAACACAGCAAAATATGTACCTACAACAATTTCCTTTTTGTTCGTCTGTGGAGGAGTCTCTGTCAGTTTTATTGAATTTGAAAATTGAAGAGGATTCTTGATGGTAATTCAATGGGACTTGTGCAGGTTGAGTAGAGTACCTTTTGCAACTAGGTATAGTCAGAATCTTTATGTATGTAGGTTTGTAATGTTAGAAAACGGCAACAATTTTATATCAAAAAGGATATTGGAACATGACTTTAGTGGGGAATGATTAAAGGAATAATCGGTTATAGCTTTTTCTAACTTTAAATTAAGTTTCCCAAACCCTGTTCCTTAAGATATAGAATATTGCTTTGCCATGGTTTGTTTTAAGTCGTTTACTTAGTGTTTGAAACACAAGAACAAAACCGCATGTTCCTATAACAACACCTCCAATGTATACCTAGAGTATATCCGGAAATAAAATCTTAATGAATCTGTAAATGAGATATAGAGGCATCAATCAACTTAGCTATATCTATATAAAAGTTTATGACAGTAAAGTTGCAGAACGATGCTGGACGGTAAATTTCGTCTGTGGTATCGGCTGACAAAAAAGATTCACATAGCTCTCATGTCGGAGTGATGTTGAGTTATGCTCGACAGGCAATAAAGGTGTGTGTATTCCGGTTACACCATAACGACCTATGGTACACCAACGAACATTTGGAGCTGTAGACAAACACATACTGCATTTATATACATAGGTATACATATATGAATGTTTTCAAAAAAGCATTTGTTATGTTATGAGACTATGTGCTTAAAGTGAAAATAGCCTCAGGGACACAACACACAACAGCCAGCGCAATGATAATAACTTTGTGTTGTGCCTATAAATTTGTTTTGATGTTGGGGCAAAATTATATTTTAACGTATTGTTGTTTGTATTGTTCGAGGGACATTTCATGAATTTAACATGAATTTGGGAGTCTTACTCAGTTAAACATAATAGAAAACAACTTGCAGTAGAATCAAATTGAAATAATTAATTTAAGATAAATGTTTAATATTTACTTCTTCAACTACATGTTGTTTGTATATGTAAGGGGAATTTTGATGAGTATATTTGTTTTTGTTTGGTTGATAAACGTACATACATATAACTTAAGGTAGATTGACCAACAATAGTATTCGGAAGTAGCTACCTATTTTATGTATGACGGTACATATCTCCATTCTATACATTATTTGTTTGGATTCAATAAAACAAAAATTGGAACTCAATTCATTTATGTGTATTGAAATCATTTTAAACAGTTTTTTATATTAAAGCTTATTTTTTGTACTCGCTCTGCAAAAATCCTTATAAATGGTGATAATTGGAAAATTTAAAAACCATAGTTTTCGTCATACCAAATCTGAAGGTTTGATCGTTCACAGATGGTTGAATTAATTTCAAGAATTTTTAGGTAAGGTTAAGTTCGGTTGAAGTGGCTGCTAGTCTTGAGGACTGACACCCTTAGATCATGAGTTGGTCCATTGTGATACCACCATGAATCTAGAAAACCCTTTTCCTTACTTGCATGAACCATTTGGAGCTTCTCATGAAGCGTAACAGACTGCATATGTCTAAATCAGCTATACTCAACCTGCGGCCCGCGGGTCGCATGTGGCCCGTCGAGTATTTTAAGTGGCCCACCTGGCATTCTTATATAAATATGCGATTGCATAAAAAAACTGAATACCATAAATCAAAATTTACAGCCGTTTGGAAAAATGGCCTAACTTAATCAATTTGGAAATAACACAAAAAAAAAAAAACTGAATATTTTGGATGATATTTATTAATTTCGCCGCTTTCTTTCATAAAAAGAAACAATGCCCGACATATGTAATTAAATCAAATGGAAAATAAAACCCAAAATAGGAAACATTTCTTAACAAAGAGTGTTGTCAGTGAAAGACATCAAATTTGAAAGACAAGCGGAAATAGCTCCATCGACAAACGAAATTTCGCTTCGTCTTTTCGTTTTAACGAATTTTTTTTAAAACGAAGGGAAAACTCAAGTCTTCAAAATTTTTACTTTTATCAAACAAAAATGTATTCAACAAAAATAAAAAGATATATAAAAAAAGCACATAAGCACCGATATGAAGTAGAAAGACGAACAAAGTAAGAAAAAGAAATGATTCCGTTCAGCATAGACTTTCAGATGCAATCATTCAGATTTCAGAGTCCAAAGTTGGTTGTAAAATTGAATAACACAGTCTTGTCATTTAATTATATTATGTAATTTAAAGGAATATCAATATTCAGAGAACAGCTCCGAGAACGGTTCATCACCCAAATGCAACAACCAAGTGCACAAATACAACCAAACTTCGTTTCTTCGTTCGTTTGGCATTCTAGAATACGAGCGGAGAGCTCCGGATAGTTCTTCCGGATTACCAAACGAAAACGTTATGACAAAGCAAATATTTTGATAACGTGTAAAAGGCACTGATATTTCAGCTGATTCAACTCAAATAATTTTGAGAAGTTTGACTGGTTTTGCTCTTAAACGTTAAGACACAAACTAAAAACAAAAACCATAAGACAACATAAATTTTCCTGCTTTTACTTCAGGTAATAGATAAGAAAGGTATTCATGACAAAGCGTGAAGTCGTCGCAATAGTAGTAAAGTTGTAAACTTCGTAAATCTGTCAAATTTTTCATAAAAATTCTGACAGAATTACGAAGTTTAAAAGTTTACAACGTTACGACGACTTTACGCTATTGTATGAATACCCTTAATGTTCCTGTAAGAAAAAAGTCAGAAAGTCGACGCTGGATTGAAAAATAAACATCTGATTGGATCTACATACGTTTGGGTTTGGGAAAAGAGATCTCTACCAAATTGTCAAAGTCAAAGTGACAGCTAAGAACTCGGCACCTTTGACCTTTGGCAATTACCAATAAAAAAAAAAATCCAAACATTTACACTCCACTTCAAATGAATAAGGACACACATTTTCAAAGGTACTTTTTCCATTTTTTCTTAACATTGTGTATTAATGAATCATTTGATTATCCTTATTGTTTGTTTATGATGTTGGGAAAAGAAAACAGAAAGATTAATTCAAAAAGTACTGCTATTTTTCCTCCGACTCTCATCAAAGTCTTTCCATAAGGAAAATGCAGTCTTTTTGTGTCAACTGAATAAGCTCAAATATTGAAACTGGTAATAAAAGATAATGGATGGAAGTAAAAAAAATGTGTTTGAAATAGTTTTTATTGTTTATATTTATTCTCGGACAATGCACAATGTTTGAAAAAAAAAAAAAATAATAAACCAACTACGAAAATCCATGTGCTCATTCTGTTGAATTGGGGTGTATTGGCCTCCGAAATAAAAAAAGAAAATGGGTGGTACCTAAATGTCAGTTGTGCCGAGATCCTGAGTTTGACAGTTAGAAATTTTTGCTAAAAAGCTCTATCATCGTTTTCTATCCTACAAAAAATGTGTACAAAAATAAACGAATAAGGTTACCATGCAGGAACAAGCCAGATCTTGAAAAAGTGTTCTAAATTTCGACAAAATGAATAATAAACCATTCAATCTAAATAACTTAACACCTTAGTCCAAAAAATATTTCATGTTGCGGCCCGAGGCCATATAACTAAAACGTCTTTGTGGCCCTTATGAAAAATAGGTTGAGTATGGCTGGTCTAAATTTATAAGATCACTAGGAACACTGAAGTAAAAATCACCAAGGTGAAGTCTTCGCCTATGAGATATATAGAGCAGGACACGTGCATAGAAGGTGAGGAATCGGTTCTATCTCTTCTTTATCCATACAACTTCTGCAAAAATCTTTAGAGAATACGCCAAGATGCGTTGCGTGCTTGCCTATAAGACAGTGTCTGGTTAAAGCACCAATCATGGAACTAATGTGCAATCTATACTTAGAGATACCAAACACTTAGATCGCCTTAAGTCCATTACTGGCCAAATTTGTTTTGTTGCCAAACAAGTGGTGATATTGTTTCATCTAAGGTTTGTTCTCTCTAATGCATCTTGCTTTAGCATAAGTTTACATGTAGCGATGACTATACCTATATCTGCTTTACTAGGGCTGTTAGCAATTTAGGGCTGTTATAGAGTTAAAAGAGACCGATTCCAGGGATTTGATAGCTGCTTGACTATCCGACAAGATGCGGACATCTGTAGATGATATAAGGCTTCTTTAATCGCCATAAGTTCCACCTACAATGATTAGGAAGATGGAATGAGAGACTTAATTTTGGTCTTCATAAGTTTTTGATCCGTCTGTGTAGAAATGGACCGATTCATCATCCAATAACGCCATATCCTCCCAGAGGGTTCTAGAAGGAATGGTGACTTGAAATTGTGAACCGAATTGTGATTTTGGGATGGTGTAGTCAATGTGACTTGTAGTCAAGGCAATATATGATTTAACATGGGCAAAATTGCAACAGAAGCTTTCTTAATTAATTAATGATCTGTTAACACTACTCAAAGACATATCCAAAATCGGACAAAATCCGACCATGGAAACACTCCGAAAAACGTATTTCAAAATGGTGGATTTACTGGGGTATTGTTTTGGGTTGTTATTTCCATTACGCAGTGATTTTAACTGGTTTTGTGTGTTGTAATCAATTGCGGATAGTTGATCATGAAACACCGCAGTCATGGTATCCTCTGTCACGGCCCCCTCCCAGTTATGACCCCCCTGCTCACAAATCTTAATTTTCCCATAAAAATAAAACTGATGACAAAAAGAAAAAAAAACACCCAATTCACGACCCCCCCGAGTCATGTCCTCCTCCCAGCAATGACCGAAGGGAAAATGATAAACACGAAAAATCTTCAGTAATGGTCCTAGAAAATGAGGACATAAATACATAAATAAACCTATTGTAAGTTTTTGGCACGCTTACATACACACATATACTCTAGGACTTGATCCGTTTCTTAAAATTCTTCAATTATTTTCGGAGAACCCAAAGGGTAAAAGTTTATTTGAAATTAAAGAACAAATTATATTCTTGGTAAATGTATTAATTGGTTATTTATGTATTTATAAATTTACCCCTATATTAATAAATGGCGGATAACAACGTGCTAGCGTTTATACATCTGTTAAATAGTAATTCTTATTAACAAATGCGTAATAGTTTGTGACTTGTATTAACGTACGGATAACTTTAACTAGCCAGATTCCACGTATAATGAACGGATAACTTCTTAACACATTCACGCACGCGTATGATAGCACCGTTTACTACTGCCAGTATACACTCCGTAAGGCAGTGCATGCACGTGACACATGTATTAGAAAATCACCATTATTTGATGAAGTGGTGAATTTGGTGAAGTGATAAATACTGGAAAGATATCATAGGTATCTTTTTTAATAAGAAAAGTTACAAGCGGACAAGTTGTCTATCCGTGTGCCAGTTAACACGTGTGTTAGGGAGCGGATACCAGTTTTTTATTAATACTGCTGTTAAAAAATACAGTAACAGTATTCAAAAATAACTCTTGAAAAAATTAGAGTTGTATTAGGTAATATTGAGTACACATATAATTGAAGTTATTTTGTGCATACGCATACAAGCCCCGTTATCTGCCTGAAAAGATTCTGGTTGTGATATCGCGGCCCGTGTTGTTGCAGCTTTCATGACCTAATAGAGATTGCATTTTAAGGATATTACCTATACACTGAATTTGGAATTGGTCCACTGTACACATCTTACTACGATGATTTAGTTTGATCTCATTGACCTTTGCATGGTAAAAAGCAAAATCAGCAGATCAATGTCGTCTTCTATCACAGTGGTATGAACACGTTCTGAAAATGAGTTGCGGCACAAACAATGTCCACATCAGCATCCCAATTTGCGTTACTTACAGAACATCCTTGTTTCTTCAGCCATTAACCAAACAAGGCAATTATTAAAGGTTGCTTGTTATTTCGATAGGCTTGGAACTGTTTTATTTGCCGACTTACTTCATGAATAAGTCCAGGATGCGACTTAAAGTTTAGGTACATATCTAATCGTAGCTTTTGAAAAACAGGAAACCAACCGGTAGCTTTTGTCCAAAAATTTACAAAACCATGGATTGGGCAAGCTTTTTTAGTTAGCTTTGGTAAAAAAAAACCCACTTGTTTTTTATACGATATTGATGTTTGGAAAGCTTTATTGGTAGTCTTGAGTCGAAATACTTAAAAAAAAAAAGTGTTTTGCTTACACTTTCTGTTCAAAATTTGAAATCTATTAAATGAAAGTGGTAAAGGTCTGTGGTATTTTCCTTCAGTATTTGTTGACTATAAAAGAATATTTTGTCGTGTCTACAATTTTCTCTTGGGTTGTAATGAGATCATTGTTGAGAACATGGCTGGAGGGGGGCTGTGAAGGAAGGGGGTTTTGAAAGACGGGGGGTCGTAAATGGGAGGGGGTTGTTTTTTCCTCAGTTTCTTAGAATTAAAATGAATAGTCGAATAATCCATTATTTCCCCTGGGGGCTAGATATGGGGGAGGGGTTATGAATAGTGGAGGGGGGTGACTGGGAATATCATGAATGGTAAGTTTCATGGCCTTCTCCTAGGATAAGCAACTGATTTTTGCACAGAAAAACAGTTACAAAAAATGCGCAGTAAAAATAACAACCTAAAACAGCGCCTATAAATCCGCCATTTTGAAATCCGTTTTTGAGGGTGTTCCCATGGACGGATTTTGTCCGATTTTGGATATGTTGTTCAGTAATGGATATTGAAAAAAAGTCCATCAAAAAAGCTTCTGTTGCAATTTTGCCCATGCTTAGAGTATTTTTAGCTTAGATTGTCTGGACTATAGGTAGTGACCTGTTTGCTAAAAATATCGAGGGTCGTCAGATATAGCAGAACGTCTAGAGCGGTAGAATTTACCGATTTATCTAGAGCAGTCCACCATACTGTAATACCATAAGTGAGAATCCTTCTAATCACCGAAGTATATAGCCCGTCAGTAATATGAGGTTGAAGGCCCCATTTAGTCCCAACGGCTTTTTCGCATGAGAAAAGAGTGCCACTGTGGCCTTTTTAACTCTTTCTTGTATATTAAGCTTTCCAGCTTAACTTTTTATCGAAAATAAGACCCAAATATTTTGCTCAATCGGTACATCTTAAAGGAAAACCTTTAATAGAAGGAGGATCTATAGGCTCTGGACCTTTGGCACCTCATATGAGGGAAATTTGATAAAAAATGCCATCTAATTGGTCTGTAATTGGTCAGAAAATGTCAAGTGGTCCCAGAAATTGGTCAGCCCTAGATAACTTGTAATCGAGGCTTAAATTTTCTCAAGGTCGCTCAAGGCCACGCGCGATCTTTGGCACCACATTTATGGGAAATTTACAAAAATCTAATACCACCTGAAAGGCCCTAAGATCTTTATAAAAAGGTCAGCTAGTTTCAGTAATTGGTCAGCTATAGATTCTTTTATACGATTTTCTTAAAGTTTTTTTCAAAGTCATGAACGATTCGTGACCTTGAAAAAAAAAATACTTTGAGAAATCGTAAGAATTAATCTATAGCTGACCAATTAATGAAACCAGCTGAGCTTTTATATAGATCTTAGGGCCTTTCAGGTGGTATTAAATTTTTGCAAATTTCCTATAAATGAGGTGCCAAAAATCGCTATGACCTTAAAATTTTTAAAAATGTATTTAAAAAAATCTATATCTGACCAATTATTGAAAATTGCTAACCTTTTACAACCATGAAGAGGCCTTTCAAATTGCATACTTTTTTCTTTTAAATGACCCAAATGAGGTGCTTAAAGTTTTTTTTTTGTGACCTTGACACGAACTTCAAAAATTCTTAGAAAAAAAATCTATGGCTGACCAATTACTGAAAATAGTTGACCTTTTAACACGATCTAGAAATCTTTCCGATGGTAAACATTTTTGGCAAATTTCCCATTAATGAGGTGCCAAAAATCGCGCGTCCTTGAGCGACCTTGAGGAAGTTTAAGCCTTTATAACAAGTCATCTAGGGCTGACCAATTTCTGGAACCACTTGACCTTTTCTAACCAATTACTGACCAATTAGATGGCATCCTTTTTTATCAAATTTCCCTCATATGAGGTGCCAAAGGTCCAGAGCCCAACTATTGACGAGAAAATTTAACCCTGGATGGAAAATCATGGAAAGCCTTCTGTGTTTGAGGCCCATTTTCTTCATGGATCAGGAGCCCGTTAACAGTTAAAACCCTGAAAACCAGACGCGATCTTCTTTGTATTTTTTAAAAAAGCTTTTTGAAAAGTGAAAGTTTTGGTACAATTAAGAAGTAGAAGAAGTAATTTAACTTGTCCAAATATATGAGAAGTAAGTGGCCTTAGTAGCAATATAGAAATTGATTTTTTTCTACACTTAGTGCTAAAATAAATACTAAACACCATAGACTTAGTATTCACTTCTTTACGTGCTGTTAAAACTGTTTTTTTAAGAAGTTTCTGGGTAAATGCAAAATATTCTTAACGAATACCTTTTTGATTCAATGTGATTCGGTGATATTTAATTAACATTCTTAGGCTTTAATTTGCATCAATCTTCTTATCTTGCACTCTAATTATTCCAGCTTTTCAGTTTATTTTGCCACTCAATTGAAATTAAATTCACCCAAGAAATTAAACAGCAATTATAATAATTTTCAATAAATCCACAGCCATAATAAACAATGAATTTTTGGAATTTACATCAATTAAATTCCATTGAATTTATTAATTCTCCCTTGAAACATCATATCGAACGAAGTAGTATGTAAGGTTCACTCATACATATATAAACACAACAACAATCACATTCCTCTGCTACTTCACCCAGCAGGTGATAACATTCCAATTTGTGAATCTGTTATAGAGGTTATGGTATAGTAAGCCATCTTAATGGCCACTTAAAGTTCTAAAATAAACATAAACGATTTCCTTCTTCCACTTCTACATGGCAACACATAGTTCAGCACCATCACTCTCTTCCTCAGAGGACTAGGATGGGAATTGTCATGCAAATCAGTTCAAGAAGAAACCTTAGTGCACTTACTTACTCGAGACATGAGTTTCGTCGTGTGAGTGTAAGCTTTAGTTCGATGCTGATGGAAAGATGGCGAAGTTTCTCCTTCTCAAATTTATGCAAGAAATAATGGAAAACATCTTTTCGGAGTCGAACAATGGGTACCTATAAAAGGTGAATTACTTACACTTAATGGAAAATCACGATTTAAAATTTTATGACCTAACATAATGAAAACCGAATCATGCCAGAACCATGGCCATCCTCTCACCTATAGTAGTGCACTTGCCGCTACTTTGTCTTACGAATGAACTTAAACATTCTGCTTCTAGAAGATGTATTACTATTCCTCGCTGAATAATATTGTTGTTGTGGAAAATTATCGCACAAATATTTGTTAAGCGTAGGGTAATTCTTAGATCAAAACCAACAGCAACAAACTCACAAAAGGAACGCAAAGAATATAAATAATTTTAGCTATAGGTATGTCTGCATGAGTAGAGCTTTGTTGCTGTTGTTCGACCAATAAATCTACCGGTAAATAATTATTTCTCTCCAGCAAGGATTCCCAGCCATGATTCATATAGCTGAAAGTAGTTTGAAAGGATAAGACAGTGGCAGCTAATTAACATTATCCTGAGACTCTGTTTATCCCAGTTAAGTATGTTTATGTGGTGATAGCTGGATAGGTAGGTAAAATTAATATCTGATGCACGATGAATATTAAATTCACTTTAAGTCTTATCCTGTGATATATCACACGTACTGTATTATACTGCTTACTTGCATTTGAAAGAAGAACAACTTTTAAGTTCTTATAAAATATTACTAGCATGTGCTGTTTTAACAAAGTTTGATAAGAAGAGTTTGAAGAAATTATGATTTTTTTTTAATAAAGGAAAAAATCTTACAAATTTTTGGGTTTATTTGTGCAAAAGTGAGAAAATTTCTCTTGGAGCTAAGTTTCATGTTAACACGCTTGGGGTCGTGGGTAGAATGCATTTTATAAGTTAATCCTCGGGGGCAAACCTAAGCGATTTTGCTTAGGCCACAGCGGTAACAGAATTATGACTTTCGATTATATCGTCGTCCTTTTTTTTCATAATCACCACTAAGATCTTTTGACGGTTAGCCAGTTTCAAGTGACAAAAAAAACTGTTTACATTCTCAGAAGTGGGATATGCTGATGATATCTGAACCATTTACAGTGAACAAAGAAAAACTCAGCACCAGTACGTACCTGTTTGATTTTGACTTCTAAATACTGCCACAATTCAGCTTTTTTTATCCGATGGAAATCTTCAAAAGACACTTGGTAAGAATCGGTACCGAGTAGTGTGGAACTCTTACCGCATTAAAACCACCGGTAAAACAAAACCAATCTATACAATTTTGACGTGGGATATGCTGATGATATCTGACCCATTTACAGTGAACAAAGAAAAACTCAGCACCAGTACGTACCTGTTTGATTTTGACTTCTAAATACTGCCACAATTCAGCTTTTTTTATCCGATGGAAATCTTCAAAAGACACTTGGTAAGAATCGGTACCGAGTAGTGTGGAACTCTTACCGCATTAAAACCACCGGTGAAACAGAACCAATCTATAAAAATTCGATAAATGATTTTTCTTTCTTAATTTATAAATCACAACGGGGGAAGTTTAAAGTTATAATACTTTCCCATAGGTTTAATGCCAGCTCATGAGGCTTCGTTCTTCTTAATCTCCGAACATTGTCTCCTACATTTAAGACGGTCTCCATTTCAGAGTTGGTATGAATTTGTAGTTTCTAATTGTGTGATTTTGTGTGTTTTTAACCACTTTTGTAACCGTTTCAATTTGAAGGTCACGATGTAGATCGCTATTTCTTGTATATCAAGGAGCATTTATTATTCCACGAAGGACCTTGCTTTGGAATTTTTAGTTTGTTCTGGATAGATAGGTCTGAGTTGTTTCCTAGTAACCAGTAGGTTCATTTTTCTGTACTTCAAGTTTAGTTCTTCTGTTTTTCTTTTTGATGTACTCTTTCCATTTTAGGTTTGCATTCAAAGTTATTCCAAGGTATTTGGCGGTATTGGAGTAAGGTACTGCTGTACTGTTTATATAAATTGGAACATTGTTAATGTTTTTATTTGTAAAGTTTACATGCGTCGATTTTGTTTCGTTTAGTTTGATGCGCCATATTTGCGTCCAATCACTAACTTTATTGACTGCATTTTGCAATTTTTGTGTAGCCTTCGTAACGGATTTATCTGGCACCAATATTGCAGTATCATCAGCAAAGGTTGCCATGATAGCGTTGATGTCCACTGGAAGTATATAACAGATACAGAGTTGGTCCTAAGATATTTCCTTGTGGTACACCGGCTTCAATTTCCTTTAGTTCCGAGTAATTTTGGTCTTGCCGTACTCTTAAGAGTCGGTTCGTAACGTAGGATTTCAGTATTTCGTAGTACTGCCTGGAAAGGTCCTTATGCAGTTTGTATTCAAGTCTCAAGTGCCAAACCTTGTCAAAGGCTTGATCAACATCTAAGATAATAGCTGAGCATATGTACTTGTTTTTCTTGAAGTGCCTTTTCCATAACATCCGTAACCCGATGCACTTAGTCTATCGTGGAATTTTTATTTTTAAATCCAAACTGATGGCTGGATATTGGTCTGTAAGATGTTACTTCTGTTGGTGGCCTATCTTGTTTAGATATAAAAATGACTTCTGCAATTTTCCAATGATTTGGCACATATCTTAATTTAAGCATTTCTTTCAAAACCTGAGCAGTCATAAGATGCGACCCTGGTGATTTTTTGCTAGACAACTTATGTTGACACATGCTTCTTACTTCTTTGATCGTGACAAAAGGTATTTCACATTCGTCGTTTCTGTCAACAAACTTTAAGGGATCTGTAGCTGCGTTTGCTGGGAATGGCTTAAAACATTCGCGAGATGTTCAGCGAAGAGATTAGCCTTTTGTTTTGGGTTTCCGTTCCATTTACCATCTTGAGAATTTATTGGCGGGTTTTGTGTCTGTGGTCTTTTTAAGCGCATAGATGCTTTCCATAAAGAGTATTCTGTAGAAGCATCCACCGATTCTTTGCTTTAGTTCGTTGTTAAGAGGGTTAAAAACTGCCTCATCACCTGGAAATCTCGTAGCTTGCCATTTTCTTCGAGCTCTTATTTTTTCCAATATCAGGTCCTTTATTTCGACAGAATATTTTATTTCTTTTTCTCTTGAGTTCGAAATAATCGGAGTACTTTCTTCTGCAGCCTGTTGCACATTAACAATAAATTGTTCTACTTCATGATCAATTTGTTCAATTGTTTGCATAGGGGATCTTAGGTTTATAAAACTTTCAAGTTTTTCTCTGGATTCGTTCCAGTTTGTTCTCTTATTCACGAACTTAGGATTACTTTTTCCTATTATTTCTATTTCGCTCAGTGATAAAATTACAGGAGTATTATCTGACTATAAATCTTAATTACCTGTGACACTCATATGATTTAGTTTAATACCTTTAACTATGAAAAAGTCAGTAAGGTCTGGTATTTTGTTAGTATCAGATGGCCAAAATACTGGCGAACCAGAAGAATAAACTTTGCAGTTGTATTTGCGGCCTGCTTGGTTAGCCGTTTACCTTTTGTAGTTATGAGCCTAGATCACCAGTGGATGTGTTTAGCACCACCAACAAGAAAGTTATATGTCCTAACAATTTAAGGAGTTCTGGAAAGTCTTGTTCAGTTGGAGAGCCCCTCGGAGGGCAGTAGCTCTGCTATCTTAAACTCTTTCTTTTTTCTACCAGTACCAATTGTTGTTACTTGCATATTTTCATTAGTAAACTTTGGTTCTTCATAGTGTGTTAAGCACTTTTTATAAGTATTACTGATCCTCCCCTACCTTTTTCAGCTGGGTGCGGAGCGTGATAACACATATAGTTTGGTAATTTATTATCAAGACTTTGTTCTATAGCGGGGTCATGTTTCGGACACCAAACAAATGTCTATATGCTCTATGTCTTAAAAGCTGTTTAGTTCTGATACATGTTGTAAAAGACCGTTTGCATTCCATTTTGCGATTTTAAGATTCCTGTCTACCATTGTTTTTTAAGAGCGACTTCTTCGCTTAGCTGTTTTAGGTTTAAATCTTGTTGGCAATCCTTTTAAGGATAGATTCAAGCATTTCTTTTATAGATGTTCTTCCACACATTTTCTGCAGAATGACGATGGAGAAATTTCGCTGCTCCGTCAAAGTTAGTAAGAACACCACTAAACCACTATTACCTCGCAAAATTGTATCGATCCAGAGATAAACGTACAATCAATCTTGCCAATCGCTGTTTCCTTGGGCTTGGAAGGCATTTAAGTAGTAAGGCCCTCTCTCATAGATCCAAGGATACTTTGTATAGGACCCTTCCCATCCCTGTCCTGCTGTATGGGGCAAAGGTATAGACCCTGAAAGAATCAGATAGAAATTTGCTTGGGTGCTTTTACATAGAGGAAAATTCTTCGAGTGATTTCTGGTCCTGTCTGTTGGGTAAGTACCAAGTTTAATTAAAATTGACCTATCGTTTTCGAAACATTAAGTTAAAAAAAAGATAATTGAAACACTTTTCTTAATTATTTAGTACACTATACTATAAAAGCTTATGCCATACCGTTTTCAAAAAAATTGAATCACAACAAAAACATAAATATTAAAAAAAAAGCCAAGTTTTAATAGGTACAAGAAACCTGTGCGTAAAAAGTCAGGAAAAAAAAGTAATGAGATCTAAAATATATGTCTCCATCTCCCACCCTACGAATGTCGCCTTCAGCTTATTAATTTGCAACCCCTTTATAATCGTCGCAAAGTAGCCGACATTGTATTTATTTATCCATCAGCTCTTAGCTGGAAATATTTATTGCCCTACGCTTCTCCAAAAAATTGCATTGCATACTAACCCTAGAAATCTTAGATTAGTGTCACTCTTTGATGTCAACTTTCATCGTACTAATTATGATAGTAACGAACCAATAACCCGCATGCTACGTACTTCTAACATTATACAAAATACTTTCGACTTCCACTCCTCCAAACACTCTCTCAAAATCTCTCTCTATACCAACCTCAACCACACAAATAACCAATAACTCATAGGACATCTTTGACTTCCATATTTGTTCTTCCTCCCTCCGAACCTCTCTACATAAATCAAAGCCACATATCCATAGTCCCACGTTGTCACTATTTTATGGATTAATCTTTAAGTTTTTGTATGTAAAAACTGGTGGGTGGGCCTACGGGCCCATTTCAATAATAAAATAAATAAAAATAAAAAAAAAAACAATGAAAAACCCACCATAGAATTAAGTTTAAATTTAAGTTTAGATTTAAGTAGAGATTTAAGGAACGCTTGTATTAAGCTAAATAAATATTACGTTAGGAACACAAGTTTTAAGTTTAATATCAAATATCTTTAGTAGAGTAATATCGAAACAATTGCAAATCATGGCAGAAATTTGTCATTTAATTACTGATTAAAATTTGGTGGGTTCACTGTTCAAGTTTTCATACATTTTAAATTTGTGATGAAATAAGTTTTAAGAGAAAACTTGCCAAGTAAATCCACCAAATTTTAATCAGTAATCATTAAATACCAAATTGAATTGTTTCGATATTACTCTACCCAAGGCCGTAGCCAGATAGGGCTGCCAGATAAAATTTTCGCAATATCGGGACATAAGTGACAAAAAATCGGGACAAATCGGGACTTAGAAAAGGCAAAGAACTGTTAAATATACATACCTATATATATATATGTATCGGGAGCATTGAAAATTCAGTTTTGTAACTAAAATATCTTCGGGTTCTTTGGTACTGTACAAAAAAGTCTGTCATTTCGAAAGATTTGCAATTCTGGTAAATTGTTTAAGCATTGAGCTAGCTGTTGCCTAATGATAACTTGAAAATAAAAATGTCTCGATATGTTATTTCTACTTGATGTCTAATTTTAAGAATTCGCCGTGGTCAATATATGAAAGCAATTTTCGTTTGAAGGATTAATTAAATTATAATTTAAAAACTAATTGCAATTATCATGTCCGGTGCCTCATAGGCAATTGCCTAAGGCCGCACATTGACTGGGGCTGCAAAACCGATGAAAATTCATGTTTTAAGGCAACACATTATGATTTGACAAAATGAAATCATGCAGAGCAGTATTCTGTATATGTATATGTTCTTTTACAAGAATTTTGCAAGAAATACCGTCGAAATAAACTAAACTAAATATGTACTACATCACATATTTTTGTCTTAATTCGGGAAATCATTTTAATAAAATTCTTTGATACAAGAAAGTTATTTTTCATGAGTAAAAAGAAAAGTCGGGACAAAATCGGCACAGTTTGTATATCGGAAAATATATCGGGACAAGGTTCAAATATCGGGATTGTCCCGCCAAAATCGAGACGTCTGGCAGGCCTAAGCCAGACAATTATGTCGGGGGGGGGTGGGGGGGGATATACTTTTTCAAAAAAATATTTCACCATTTAAGCTAAGTAAACGGTTCTTTTGAGTAAATCAAAGAAAACGCTTGGTGGTGAAAAAAAATGTATTCAAAGGAAAAATGTCTGTGCTGTAAACGTTTTTTTTTTTAATAGTAAAGCAAAATACAAAGCCTAGCTTACAGTTCCTGTGCGAAAATCTATGCAAATATTTTCGCATGCCAAAAATGATTGAGGTGAAGTTTAAAATTACTCTTTTGTTTGATTGGTTTTTTGCATCCAAAACTTATTTTTTTCCATTTTTAAGCCTATAATTTATTAATAGAGGTTAATTAATGACTCAATGGGTAGCTTAGACAAAGGCAAACATTTTGTGCCTAAAATGTTATATAAAATTAAGCACAGAATAGGTGCAAAATTGTTTTAAATAATTTGATTTTCCTTTTGCATGGGGACTGTAAACTATGCTTTATCGTCAAACATTTAATTGTTTGCGCAAAACTCACTCCTATGACAAATAGATTCCTCCCATATGATAACTGCCTCAGTGTTAGTCTCAATTTGTCGATGAACTGACATTTACTCCACCCCTAAAAGTTTATCTTCATCGGTAGAATCTCTTAGGTCAATTTTTAGACGTTTCACTGTCGAAAAAGTTCTTTCCGGTATGCATGTTAAAACCGTTAGAGTCGCGAAAATTTTAATAAGCTTGTGTATGTGAATCATGTTATGTATGGCATTTTGTCTACCATATCATGCATTCAGTCTTTAAACTTTAAATTGTCACGATTCAAGTTTTTTTAAAAATTGAAATTTTCTTCTTTAAATTTTTGTTCGTTTTTGCCAAAGCTTAAGGGAACCAGAATACACGAATCTCATTTTAAGCTGACTTAAGAAATCATCAAGGTAGGTAGGTACCTTTACAATATTCATTAAAAATTATGTAGTACGTGAGTTAGGCCGTGTGCCAATTAAGTTAAAATCCTGGTTAAATTTGATCCCATGGCTAAATTTTGACATTACTGAGGTGAATATAGACGTCAAATTTTATCCTGCTCAGGAGCTCGTTAAAATTTTAGCAAGTGGTTAATTTTTGTCATGTCTATGCTCATGAAAGAGTGAGGGAGATGAATGTAGATAAATATTTTATTCTGTTGTCCTTGTCATGAAGTCATGAATCATTTCGGGGAAGATTAAAAAAAAAACTAAAATCAAATGAAAAGATTAAGAAATATATAGACAAAGGCCTAGAATAATGAACTCAAGAAATCAAAACAAAGAAATATTCAATATTTTCATTTGTATAGGGTCTCATGGTTCTTTTCAAAGTATAAATTTTCAAGTGTAGGTAAATGTTTGCGGCACTTCAAATGATCTCCTTTTAAAAATTCGAAATTCTCTTCCCCGTTTGTTTGAATTACCTGTGATAAATCCTTCAAAATGCAAAAGAATGAATAAAATTTATTGAAAATACTTTTTCAGATGATCATTTATTTTGCAAACTGAATTATTTGTTCAGCGAACTGTCATTACAAAAAAAAATACAACAACAAAACAAATGGGATATGTTTGTTTTAATAAAGTCCCATTTAATTCAATTGACACAGCAAAAACCTTAAATTTTATTCACCCCTATAAAAACGGGTTAAATTTAACTGGGACCAAATTTAACCAGAATTTTAACGCAATTGGTACACGGCCTTTAATCAAATTTAATTAATTAATAACCATCGCACAAATTTGAGTACAAAATTCATACTAAAATGGAAAGTATGATTTACAAATGCTTTTCTCAAAAATTTCGGGGGGGGGGGGGGGGATCAACCCCCCCCCCCCCCAAATACGTGTTATCTTAAAGAGAATCTCATGAAAATGCGTTATCCTAAATTTAAAGAAAATCGGTTCAACCGCTTAGGCCTCTAGCTTTAATTGCTGAAGACACATAGACGCATAGACGCATAGACGCATGGACGCATAGACGCACAGAAGCACATACTCACGAACGTACAAACACACAGTATCAGTTAATGTCAGATTTGATTAAAAACGAATTTTTTTCAAGTCATGAAACCAATATTTTTCCCTATAAATCAAAGCAAGTGAAAAACGTCACTCAATATACGAAAATTTTGTTTTTATTGTAAAACGACAACTATAGCTATTTCTTGGATTTTTTAAGGAACAATATTTTTTCAACAAGGGCATCCGCAGGTTGTCAATTAGGTCCGAGTTTTAATCAAATACTATGATACTCGGGTATAATACCTAAGGAGGGACCGATAAGCGGATTGGCTCCCATGAAAAGCCTTAATACTATGTTTCCACCAAAGGTTCATCCCAGTTCAGATTTAATAAATCTATTTGGTGTTTCCACCGCACAAAAAGATTTGAAAAAGATTTACTTTGCCCTTTCCAAATGCAAATGGTGTTTCATTTTTTTCTTATTAAACGCAAGTGAGATAGGATGTTTCCTTTGTGAAGAACTGAATTCAGCCATGAATGAATCCTTCAGTGTCATTCAAGAATAGGTTAGTTCGATTTGTAAAAGCATTTGTCCAAGGAAGAGATTTAACAATACTAATAATTTCAATCTTCAAGATTGACGAAATATATATTTGTATGGTAAATCTTCGAGATTTAAAGAAGGTTTGAGGTAAATCTTATTAAATATCTGATTAGCGTTAGGTGGAAATGTAGCATAAGTCCATTTTATATAAACTGTTGGCCTTTTCGATTGGCAATCCGGAAGACCGATTCGATACGTGTGAACGCTTCTCATTTCGATTCTGAAATCAAGTCCAGAAGAATTGTCTCTTCTTTTGAGAACAAAAACTGTCACTCTGTCCCCAATCGAAAAGGCCATGACTTTAACACACCCCACCCAAGTTATTGTTGTTTTATTTAAAATAAAAAAAAACTCGAATTTTTGTGTATTTAATTCAAAAAAACTATTGATATATATGCTGCATTTCTATGGTTTTCATACAAAACCTTTGTTTAAAGAAATTTTGTTACACTTTAATTTACAACACAATTTTTCTTAGTGTATGATTCCTATGAGGAACAGATTCAATGATAAATCATGTTATAAAATTACATGTCAGATTTTATTATATACTTATTCGTGATTTAATATTTTAGCAAATTATCAAACATGTTTAAGGTTTTGTGAAAAGATTATCAAACAGAACATGTCATTTTTTTTTTTAAATGAGTGATGCTATCAAAAGCAATGAATGAATTTCGAACCATATAAAACGAATGACCAATTAATTTTCGCACTGAGTTGAATTTCAAAAGTGTTTTCGCTGAAATGTGTTCTATAATTCGGTTCATTGCTATTTTACTATTTCTAATAGTCACAAATGTAAGCTCAAAATTTTGTATTGTTTAAAAAAAGTTAAAATATGATAAACTTTTATATTTTAAGGCCAAAAAATACTATTTGATACCTAATGACGAAGTGATGTTTAAGCCTTGCGAAGGTGAAGAAGATCATTCTATTACAAGTGTTCTTGACTTAAGCAATGTGACGTTTAAATTTAAGTCTGATGATGAAGTCGTAGTTAATGGCTATGCTACGGTCATTGCAGATGTTAAACCTAACGACACTATTTGGGTAAAAAATTTTCTATTATTTAACGGCAGTGTTTTTATTTAAATATATCATAGTTAAGTGCTGAATTGTTTAAGGAAGCACGAGGTCAATACGTACTACCAACTGCAGAAGCCAAAAGGAACGATCTATGTAAATCTGCTTTTGACCCAAAAGAAATTTGGTATCCGTATTTATCAAAATTGGAGAAGAAATACCAAATTTGTCCTACTTATGGTGTAAGATGAGTGTTTGTACTTCAAGCTTATTTATACGTTTTCTTTTGCGTACCTATTCTTATTTTTAGGCAATTTATGGATTTTCAAATTGGTCAAGTAGAGATTCTTTTATTAATCTTCCAAATTCAAGATTTTCTGGAGCTTATCGCGTGTTTCTCCGCGCTGCTGTTCATGGCAATGAAGAGGTTCGATTTTGTTTGGTTTTTGATTTTAATTTATTTTAGATATTTAGTTCATTTAAGCCCCTGAAGTATGGCTTTAAAAAAGAAAATAATATTTTTCAATTAAATTAAAATCAAAATAAATTAAATAATATTTATAATATTATGTATGTATGTATTTATAAATATTTTACTATATGACACTGTTAGTGACAGGGGTTTGAGGCTTTTTATTTTGTATCCATTTAAAGAGTTGGCTAAGAAATTGACATTTTTGAAGGATGGTGTCTGAAGTGGATATGTATTAAAAAATGTGAATTTATCACTTACTGCTATGTGCAAAAGGCTTATGATAAAATGAAAGTCCTGCAGTCTCTAACCACGGCTTAAGTGAGAAATATTTCCTACGTCAAAAATGAAAACAAAAATTTACATTGGGGATAATTAAACCACTTCAAACGCAATATTTCCCAAAGTCCTCGACTCACTGATTACAATGATTTAAAAATACGCGAATGAACTCAAAACGTGTTTATGTTATATACGTATGCTCTGGTAGTCAAGAGCTATCGATTCCGATAAATTTCTAAGAGTAACATCAGGGATAGAATCGGCTAAGATGATTTGTGATAGTTGACAGTCACAACACAACAGCAAAACTATAGTAATGTGACCGTAAACTATCATAAATCACTCTTTAGCCGATTCCACTCCAGTTATCAAAAAAAAAATTATAAAAAAACAGCGACTTAAGTCGCGTCTGTCAGGTGTTTCGGGGCCATTCGAACTCAGGGAGTCAAGACCTTTCATTTGAGATATATTTTAAGTGGTTTCCTAAAATTTTAAAAATACGAAAAAAGTTGCACTTTCAACGACGTCTGGCGGGTGTTTTGGGGCCATTTAGACGTCTGTCGTAACCATATTTGTAATCAGCGAGTCGAGGACTTTTGGAAATATTTGTGTTTGAAGTGGTTTCCATCACAACTTTTTTTTTTTCCGTGGGTAGGTGCAAAACCTGCATCAGGCTCTATGAGGACCGGAAAACACGTGCTCATAGAAGTGTGAGATTCTTACTACACTAAAACCACCTCCACTTCCCGATTGCAACTAAGTTGAAACTTATCTAGCAATTTATTTTTAACGAAGTTAATTAACGTGTTGCAGGTAACTTTCCGGTGAAAGTTCCTGCTTATTCCGCGATTTTAAAGCGGTTTTCCGTTCACCGCACCAAGTCGGAAGGTTTTGTTCTTTGCAGACGGCGTACTAAATTCGACTCGTCAAGAATGTCAATACTCGTTGGATTAGCGTGATCTAATAGCCGATTTCTATGTTTTCGCGCGAAACTCTTTATTTCGTCTCGAACCGTTGGAATCCCGAGATCCCTGTGAAGATTTTCGTTTATTATATACCATGGTGCATTTACAAATGACCTTAGCAATTTATTTTCAAACGTTTGTAAGTTATTTAAATTTGTATCGCAGACTACCTGTGTCTTTATCTTTGAGAAGATGAGGAATTGATTCTACCTTTTCCTCGTCCATACAGCTTCTGCAGAAATCGTTAGAGAATACACCAAGGCGCGTTGCTTGCTTGCCTACAAGACAGTGTTGGGTTATGACACCTATCATGGAGCTAATGTGCAATCTGCTTAGATATAGCAAATACTTGAATTGCTTTAAATCCATATTTATTTTCGTGCCAAGAAGATGGTGATATTGTTCCAGTTTGTTCTCTCTAAAGCATCTTGCTTTAGCCTAAGTATGTACATATCTATGAGAATGCCTATATCTATACCTTACTAGTAGAAGAGGTAGAGTTCTTCCACTTTTAATTGTAATATTTCTTTGCTCCGGCATCCAACACAGGTGAATCTTAAACTCCAGCGCCATATCTCCAGCAGAGAGGAACGGCAATTTAGAGAGTTAGTAGAGAGTAATTCCAGAGATTTGATAGCTACTTGACTATCCTAGAAGATACAGATATCTGTGGTTGATAAAGCGTTTTCTTTCAGCCAAGATAAGGCTCCTTTGATCGCCATTAATTCCGTCTGGAACATGCTGCAATGGTTAGGAAGACTGTAATGTGGGGATAGTGTAATCATTGTGACTCGTATTTTTGTGAATGATTAACAGTTGCAAATGAATCAATTCATGCAGCTCTCTGGTTGACACCCAGACCACACCGGTGTGAGCCCAGTTGGTAAGTTTATTTAAAACGTTTTTTAAGAGTTGTCTTAAGACAGTAGGATACTTTCCTTATACGGCAATAGCAACGTCGTCCCCATAGACAATCACTCTGTAACTCTACCTTTCTAGGCATGTCAGCAGCTTATTTACTGCCAAGTTCCAGGGAAAATGAGATAAGACACCGCCTTCCGGCGTACCTCGAATGAAAAACCTTCTAGCAGAAAAGCCGACCAGTTTTGTATTGATCAGTCAGCATTTGATTAATCAATATACGAAGTGAACCATCTACCTTCAGGGATGTCAGTGCAAATGCGATTGCAGATGTGTTATGATGGAGGGAATATTTGGAAGTTTGAACTAGAGTATGTAACGCAGTTTCTACCGATTTCCCTTTGCAACTAGCGTGTGAAGCAGCAGACAAAAGTCGCATGTCTGTGCTTGTTCTAAGGTTTAAAGCGATCAATCTCTCAAAAGTTTTAATAAAGAATGATGATAGACTAATAGGTCTGAGATATTTTGCGTTTACTTGGGAGCATTTACCAACTTTAGGTATAAACACCATCACAACCTTCAACTTGACTCCATAACAGAGGAATGTGGACCAGGTTTAAGCAACTTGTAAAAATAGTTTCCAGAATTGGCAGAATTATATCAGAATTCATTTGGAGTTCAGCTGGTAGGTATTATTCTGTCGGATCCTGCAAACATGTATGGTTTGAAGCTGTTGAGCGCCCATTGCAGCTTGTCCCTAGTAATCAGACCTTGTTGATATCTTGGCTCATGGTCTGACCTATTTTCTCGAAGCTATTTATATTTCTGGAGCTTCCAGGAAAATGAGTATCTAGTGGCAGGTTGAGCGATTCTTCGCAAGAGTTGGTCCATGAGTTATCAGCAAGTATACTCTTGGAGGATTTGTCAGCTCCTTGCGAGAAGCAGTGCCTTGGGAAAAACATTTTTGTTTTTCTTAGGTGGCAGTTGCTAGGAATCGAACCCAGGACTTCGGCATGATAGTCCAACGCACTAACCATTATGCCTCGAGGTACGATGTAAAGAACTTATTCGGCTTACCCGGATTTTGTTTTGAAAAACATCCCAGAAAATTCACGATACATTTTTGTATAGTTTTTTTCCAAAGAAAAAACACCGAAACTTCTGGCATAATTTGTTGAATCTCTGGGATTTTTTCCACTTCCTGTTGTAATTTTTGTCTCCATAAGAAAAATATCTTTGAAATAAAATCAGAAAATGTTGTTATTTCCGGCTTTATTTCCATTTAGGGTTTTTGGGAATTGAACCGTGATTTCCGTTATATTTTTGGGAAAATAGTGTTGAATTGTTTTACAATTCTCTGGTTCGATTTCCTTCTCAAATTCTAAAATTAATTCCCGATTCTGGGATTTTTTCCTTAAGAATATCCGGTGTAATTTCTGCCAGGGTAATTTTTGACAGTCACATATTCATGATAACAGATAATCTTGGAGGATTTGTCAATTCCATGCAAGAGACAGTACCTTAGAAAGGTGCTGCCACGCGCGATTTTTAGTACCTCATTTATAGGAAATTTGCAAAAAATTAATACCACCCGAAAGGCCCTAAGATCTTTATAAAAGGTCAGCTAGTTTCAGTAATTGGTATGCTATAGATTCTTTAATACGATTTTTAAGTTTTTTTTCAAGGTCAAGAACGATTTCGTGACCTTGAAAAAAAAAAAAATTAAGAAATCGTAAGAAAGAATCATAAGCTGACCAATTACTGAAACTAGCTGCCCTTTTATAAAGATCTTAGGGTCTTTCGGGCGGTATTAATTTTTTGTAGTAGTAGTAGTGATTTATTTGTTTCCATGATTTCGATATACATGTTATTTTACAAAATTCACAATAGAGCATTGGCCTTTGCCGTCAGCCGAAAAATGAGTGTATTTATATCTTATAAAAAAGTGAAATTGAAATGTTGATAGCTAAATCTAGATTTCTTGTGTTGAAATAATTGTATCCGTGAGCATAGTTAAAACGCTTCATTTATTATTTGTTGCCGGTATTTGAGTGCAGTTTTTACGTAACTGTAGAGGAGGTTCCAATTTTCTCCATTACCAATCCGCAGTATTTCTTCGGTTGAAAGTGTATTTTTTCCCCAAACTGATCTTCTTATTGAGCTTAGGATAGGGCAGGTTCCCACGAAGTGTTGGGTGTCTTCTCTTTCCCTTAGGTTGCACAATGTGCACTCCGAGTCTCCATCATTTCTGTATGTCCGGTAATTGAGGGGTGGTAATTCTCCTCTGGTTTTAAATATCGTAGATATCATATCTAGATTGAGGATGTCATTAAAATAATTGTTTGCGCCGAGGTCATTCTGTAGAAACTTGTAAATGGTTCGTGACTGGCTTTGCTGGCTTTGCCTCTTGAATTCGATTCGTGAAGAGTCCTCTATTTTTGCGATTAGCTCCTGAAGCTCATTTCTTGAAGTACCCTCGCTTAGGTTTCCAAGAGTTACGTTATGGTCACTGGATAGCCTTGCCCATTCCCTAAAAAACTGGAGGTTTCTGCATTGTAGGTGCTTTGCGATTTTATGAGGAAGTCGATTACTCGATTGGGCCATAACTTTCTGAATATACGAGAAGTGCAGTTGGAGAGTGTATATATATAGTGGTGGCAGACCAGTTTCGAGATGCAACATGTAGTTTGGGGTGTTATATGGTAATCTGAAGATTTTTTTAATGAAGTATCGTAAGAGTTTTTCGACCTCTTCATATTGGAATATCCCCCAAACTTGTGCAGCATAGCACATAATGGATCTCATAACCGCTTCGAAAATTCTATACTTTGTACTCGGAGTGATGTCCTTCTTGCTCAGCACTCCATTCCAGCTACTGTTAATCGCACGTTTGGATTCGTTGAGCTTTTCTTGTAGATGTTTTCTGAAAGATAGCTGTGGGGTTATGAGGATACCAAGATATCTGTACTCCCTTACTATCTTTTGATCTTCATTGTGCCAGCTCCATTTCTCGTTTGCAGCAAATCGTCCCGTTCCATTACGGAAAATCATGATTTGCGATTTCTCCGTGTTCAATTGTAGGTTCCACAGTTGGCAGTATTGTTGAAGTTTGTTTATCATTAACTGCATCATATTTGGACTTTCTGCTAGTATGACAATATCATCAGCATAAAGTAGGAGTTTTATTGAGAGTCCTTCTAATGTGATTCCTAACGGAAGGAACTCTGCAAGATCATCCAGAAAAATTGAGAATAATGCTGGGCTCAGCAGGCATCCCTGTTTAACTCCTGTTTTCGTTTCAAACCAACCAGACAAAGTGTTTCCATCCCAAACCGCTGTGAGGTTTTCTTCATACAGATTTCGCAGAACCCTTAGCATTTTCGTTGACATTCCTAAATTACTCAGTTTGAAGAATAGTGCTTTTCTATCTATTGAGTCAAAGGCAGCTTTAAAGTCAACAAAGAATGCATATAGTTTTTTTCCTCTATCCAAATACGTCTGCGCGATGGTGGTGAGGGAGAATATGTTGTCAACCGTGGAGTAGTCTTTTCGAAATCCCGCTTGGAATTCGCTTAATAAGTCGTTTTCTCGCACCCAGTCGGTAAGTCTTTCCAGCATTATCCCGGTAAATATTTTGGACACTGTGTTGAGGAAAGAAACCCCTCTATAGTTGGTTGGCTCTTTTGGATCACCCTTCTTGAAAATAGGAAATATAATGTTTTTTTTAAAGCTTGCTGGTACCTCTCCAAGATTAAAAATAAAGTTGTAAGCTTTTGTAAGGTCTTGTAGAAATCCATCCGTCGCGTTTTTAAAGAATTCATAAGGGATACGATCTTCACCAGGGGCTTTGTTAGCGTTGCAACGGCTTATGACTCTACTTACATCTTGTAAGGTGATCGTCCGATCCAGTGCTTCCACTTCCAGCAAAGGTGTCGCAAAATGAAAAAATATTAATTTTTTGTAAATTTCCCATGAATGAGGTGCCAAGAAACACGCGTGACCTTGAACAATAATTTAAAAATTCATTAAAAAAATATCTATACCTGGCCAATTACTGCATACTTTTTGTTTTTAAATGATCCAAATGAGGTGCCAAAAGTTTTTCTTGTGACCTTGAAACAAACTTAAGAAATTCATAGAAAAAAATCAATGGCTGACCAATTACTGAAAATTGTTGAACTTTTATCACGATCTAGAAATCTTTCGGATGGTATACATTTTTTGCAAATTTCCCATAAATGAGATGCCAAAAATCGCACGTGACCTTGAGCGACCTTGAGAAAGTTTAAGCCTTGATTAGAAGTTAACTAGGGCTGACCAATTTCTGGGACCAGTTGACCTTTTCTGACCAATTACTGACCAATCAGATGGCATTTTTTCATCAAATTTCCCTTATATGTATGAGGTGCCAAAGGTCCAGAGCCGTAAACGTTTCCGTGCGAATATCCCACAAGTTAGTTGCCAAAAATCGATCGAAATTAAAAAAACTTTATTAAAAAATTTCTCTGGCTGATCAATTTCTAAATCAAGTTGAACTTTTTTGATAAATAACTAATCAATTAGATATCAACTACAATTTTCTTTTCTGCGAAAATTTCACAAGGGTATCGAGATTCCCGAGCCCTATAGCTCCAATTTTTGGACTGGTAGTAGTAAATTTTAATTAATGGCTTCTGCATTCACATGGTTTTAACACAAAAGCTCTCTTATAAGACAATATATTCAACTTATATTAAGTGAACGAATTGGTTAAGAAAAACATTAGCCCGGAATGGCCCAAAGCTGCGATGCATTAAAAACATTTCGTGCAAAACCATGATTTGATCACATTCCATGGTTGATTTATGTAATAGAGCTACCTATCAGATTCAACTATTATATTAATTTGTGTTTTAATATTTAGCAAATTGTCAAACATGCTTTGGGTTTTGTGCAAAGATTATCAATCATAACATGTAATTTTTGTATTGCGTTTTTAGTTACTGAATGATGCTACTCACAGTTAATGAATTTTGGACAATATAAAAGTATCACCAATTTATTTCCGGATTGAGTTGAATCTCAAAAGTGGTTTTGCTATAATGTCAACCATAATACGGTTCATTGTGATTTTCCTATTTCTAACAGTAACAAATGTAAGAAAACAATAATTGTCTATTGTTTGATAAAATTAAAAAATATGTATAAAATAGGCCGCAAAATACTCTGTGATACCTGATGAAGAAATATTTTTTATGCCTTGCAAAGGCGAAGAAGATCATTCTCTTAATAGTTTTTTTGACATGACCAACATGACGTTTAAATTCGTATCTGATGATGAAATCATAGCTAACGGGTATTTTAGATCTGTTGCAGATGTTCAACCTAACGACACTCTTTGGGTAAACAAATATCATATCCTTCAAGGAAATTCAATAGTTTGTTTCTAATTGAAATATATCAGTTTGCTTTGGAAATATTTAAGGAAGTTCGAGGTCAGTATATATTACCCGCAATTGAAATCAAAAGGAACGATTTTTGTAAAGCCATTTTTGATCCAAATGAAGTTTGGCATTTGTTTATGAAAAAATTGGACAAAAAATTCCGTATTTGTCCTAATGTTTATGGGGTAAGAAATTTTTTTTTTTTTTCAAACTTATTTTCGTTTTATTTTAAGTATTCTTTATAATTTTAGACAATTTATGAAATTAATAATTGGTCAACTAAAGGAAATGGCATTAATCTTCCAAGTTCAAGATTTCCTGGAGCTTATCGCTGTTTTGTTCGTATTGGTGTTAATGGCAATCCACAAGTTCGATTTTGCATGGTTTTTGATTTTCATTTATATTTATTAAGTTTATAAAAGCCACTCCATCAAGTACGACTATAAGTAATGAGGCTGCGACTGGAAAACTTTTGAACAAATTTTTGGTTTTTAATTGATCATAAAAAATATTATATTTGAGAAACAATTAGGTTAAGTCACATGTTGTTTAAAGATGTAAACATTTTAATATGGAATTGTCAGTGTTATTCGACAAGCGATATTGCGATGAATTACTTTAGTATGCCTCATTTGTTACCGTAGGTGCTTTACCAGCCTCACACTCATTGAATCGCAATTGCTTGCCTGGTTCATTGTCAACCCTCGACCACTTTAGTATGGGGAAATCTTTTTACCTTGGTATTATAAACTCATTACTGTGGTTCTTTTGGTTGGATCTTCAAGGATAAACTCCTTTAAAAAGTGTCAGGCTGTGGCTGCGAAAATTTTGAGTGAATCCTATGAAAACGAAAATTAAATTTGATCAATTTGAGTGGAAAATCCTATGACAACGGGCGAAATATGGTTGAGAAAATAAATGTTTGATAAGTTTCTTCGCTCAATTTTGTACATTGCACAGCACGTACTCTAAACCTGTTAGTTAGTGAATGATGCAGCAAAAAGCTCTTATGAAGTGCTGAAGTGCAATGTATCTTTTCTGCTGTTCAGAATTTTGTATATTAAATTTTTTTCGGAACCACCTGGGCCATTCTTCAAAAACCAGCAAAATAATCTAAATGAATTCCGTAGATAAAAAAAAAAAGTAGAATTCAGGGATTCGTATTAATTATTGAATGCTTGAGTACTATCATTTATTTTCAAGGTGTCTGAATTTAAACAAATTCCCCTGCATAAATAGAATTCACAGTGTATTCATGCTATGAATTTCTATATAAGTCGGTAAACATCGAACAAAATTTGCGCGTTTATAACCAACAACGGGACAGACAACATCCGAAGGAAGGTATATTGAGGTCTTCGCTGAGTTAAACAAACTGACCCAGCTTGTTGTCAAGCCAACTCGAGTCCCTGACGTTGCAGGTCAACCCGGGAACACTCTAGACTTGTTTCTTACCTCTGACCCTGATAAATACACTATTAGTGTATTATCACCTCTAGTCACATCAGACCATTGTTCATATCTGCAAATTTCTGGTGCCAACAAATTTCAGTTAAAGAACAAAGCTCAAAAAGAACCGTTTTGCAATACCAGAAAGCCAACTGGGACGGTCTCAATGATTTCTTCAGAAACATTAACTGGTCACTATGCTTCCTCCTTAGTGACGTAGACTCCAGCGCAGATATGATTACAAATTTAATTCTTCACGGGATGAAAAATTTTATTCCGAATAGAATAAAGTCTATCAAAGCGAAAGAAAATGCATGGTTTGATCGGAGCTGTCAAGAGGTTAACAGGGTTAGAGATGTAAGTTTCCATTGTTATAAGGCCAACCCTACTGATGAAAACCGGAATAACTTAAAACAAGCTTAGAAGACCTGTAAGTCCATATTCAAAGAACCAAATTTCTCCATTACCAAAAACTACAGCAAGAAATATTACAATGTCCCAAAGGTAAGAAAAATGTTAGGTCATTTGTTAAAAACATTCGTAATTCGACGCTGCCAGAGAATGTTATGACTCCTCCTGTACTTGAAAAAGCGCTAACGATTTCATGGGATGAATCTTCTTTCGCACTCGTGCAGTTGCAAGAGTCCTCAAAGATCTTGATATACACAAATCCGCTGGCCCGGGTAGTATCCCTCCTATTGTTCTGAAGAGATGTTTTACGCTGGCAAAGCCACTGCGTAAGCTTTTCCATGTGTCCTACTCTACAGGTCTCTTCCCGAGTGGATGGAAAACAGCATTTGTCAAGCCTGTCCCTAAAAAAAGCGAATCTTCTTCACCCACTAAATTTTTCAATTTCAATACATTGAACAGAATATCACCAAGACAGGTGCGGATGCAGGGAGGGGGGTTTGAAAACCCTCCGAAATTTCTAAAATAAGGAAACTAAAAAAAACGCCGTGCCATATGAAAAACCCAAGTTATTCCATTCAAACACCTCGTGGCGTAATGTTAAATGTGTTCGACTGTCATGTCGAAGGTCTGGGTTCGATTTCCAGCCGCTGCCACCTAAAAACAGAAATATTTTTTCCGAGGTAGGTAGTGCCTGCCTCTTGTGAGAAACTGACAAATCCTCCAAGAGTATACTCAGGGGCGGACTGATCCACCAAGATAAATATTTTAGTTTGTTAATGTTTCATATACCCCCTCTTCAGAACTTTGAAAGTGACTTTTTAAAAAACCAAAGTAGGTTTTCAATCAACATTGAATGAATTTACGTAGATTGTAAAATTCTGCGTCGATACCAATCTTTAAATTTTATTAATATAAATATTTTCTTACTTTTATTAGCTTTGCAAATTTTCTTTCCCAAAACGGCCTTTTTCATTCCCCTTCATGAAAGGGAAAAGGTGGGAGAAAATCAGTAATGTGGTACTATGGTTTCAAGGGTGCTGAATCCAACGGCAGTTTTCGAGTCATCGTCCTACCCGTGGTTTTCGATTTATAAGCTACATTTTGGGATTTAAACTGGTAAGTAGCAACCCTTCTGACAGTGTTGCCACCTTAGCAACACTTCTCAAAAGTAAATATAGGACATGAACTATTTGTGTACAAAAGCTCAACCCGTCAGGTGAAAATAAGAGGTATGCCCTCAAATAGTGCACTAACACCCCTACTATTACGTTTTGATATATAGCAGAGGGAAAACAATCATTTTATTTGTAGAGTATGTTTAATTTAAGGATACTCAATCTCATAGAACTCCTTTTAAGGCTAGGCCTACAATACACCTTCAGCCTCAAGTTGGTATAAATTATTCTCAAATACCTTCTTCATTCTGCTTCTAACCCATTTCCAAATATTTTGGTTTTATTTTAAAATTCTCTCATTTCCGGCCTACAAAGTGTGTTCCAAATAACTTACATTTCCTGCAAGAAACTTAAAGGAAAGGAAAACAATCCTTCTTCATTCTTGAAAATTAAATGACAACACTTTAATCTACCTACCATCTTAGAGTATGTGTCTATATGTTTGTGTATATACTTCAAGAAATAGACTAAAAGTTTAACCATTTAGAAACTTCCTATAAATAGGAATTGACACATTCCGAAGAAGGGATCTTAAATTGAATACACTTAAATACATAAACATGTCCAAAAGGATTCTCTCTTCGAATAACAATTCATAATCCTCAGAAAATTCCAGGAGAGCTTTTCATCTTCAAGATCCAAGAAGTCATTTTTGCCATAAGTGTATGAGTAGTTTTTTTGTTTATATTGGTTTGATTATTCCCGTAGATATATACAATCTCTGATAAATGCAGCCTTTATTTCTGTCATTAAGGACATTTTATGACAAATAGTGGAAATTTTCAAGTTTTTTTTCCGAAGAAACTTGTCATAATATTCTTCAGAAAAGAGAACTTCATGTGGGGTATAATGCATTCTGGTAGAGTCTACCACCAACATACTCGTATACCTCCTTTATGAAGTGAGAATAAGTTGTTTTGTTCGTAACAAATTTTAATGTAATTCACTAAAGAATTTTCTACAACAACCGCGTCTTATACGATAAACACAAAATGATGAACTTTTTGAAACCGTACTACAGTCTGAAATGCGAAAAAGGGCGTGCTATTTTAAGAAGGATTGCATTTCGAATACACATGTTTTGGCAGGTTACCTTTTTCTGTATAATTAGGAGAATCATTCCAAGAAATAAGACAGATAAAATTCTTATAAATAAATTCCATCCTTTCTCATCTAAGACTTTACCAATAAAGGGTAAGTTTTTACAATTGTTTTTCGCAAGGGATCGGATGGTTTGTTTTATGAGTTTAGGTTTTGACAACCAGAAACGAGTCGAAAATGATAAGAGGATTTATTTGTGTTTATATAGTTTATTATTATTATGACTCTTAAGACTGCTGTTGCATTGTTTTCCCCCGCAAGTTCTTTGCCTTTTTGGTTAGGTACCTAACACAATGTAACGTTGACTTAATCAGCGAAAATGAACAATGGTTTTTTGATTTATATTCGGGGAGAACTTTTAATTGGCCAAAAAGCAACCAACCATAAATTATTTCCCGCGAAACATACAACAATGAATGCAGGATGCGAATTTTGATTGTTATTGTTATGAGTTTCTTTTTTTTTTTTAAGTTGAGCGATAAAAGTAATGATTGAGTGGTGGAAAAATGAAAGTGCGCTGCTTATGTTTTATAACTTTTTGGAATTTATGAGTAGTTTAGAGAGGAGGTACATATATGTATATGTATATATTAATCATGTACCATGTGGTGTTAGCAAATATTGCCCAAGGAAAAAAATCCAATAAATCAATTGAGGAACATAGTCCAAAAATATTTGTACAACGCAAAACCAAAGAAGAATATAACAACTATGCCCAGAACTACTTTGGACCTAAAAAAATAATATACAAATATCGGCGTTGTGCAAAGATTCACGCAAAGCAGGTGTGATAACCCACGCACTGTGTCATTCCTGATCCGGTAGCAGTTTGCGGGCGAACACGTTAGTGCTCAGAGCTTTCGTGATGAGCTCTTTCCTCCGCAGTGCCATGTTAAAATTTACCGCGACAAAAACTATTCTTTTCATGTTTCCAAATTCTTTATTCTTTTCGTTCTATCCCTTCGTTCCATACAGGTGTTTCCTCCAGTTAACTGGGAGAGAGTAGGGCAGTGATGGGCTATCAGCCCAGCCATTGGTATACGCTCTCACAGTATCTATATTGAAGATCGATGTAGCGGCAGGCCTTACAGATTGGGCTTTATATCAGAAATTGTGATATATTTTTCCAAGATTACCCACAATAATTTCAGTAAACAGTAAAATCATAATATTTGGGTTATAGACAGCACAAATCTTATCTTGGGCGATATTTTTTTTTTCATATAAATAAATAATTATATAAAACCAATTTTCTCCCCCTGAATATATCCTTAACGCTTCAAAAAATCTTTCAGTTTATATGTTGTTCCTTGAATTCCCATTTTTATGAGAAAAACAATATGACTGCAGCAAGCAAAAAAAAAATTAAAATACATAATCATATTGTGACAAATTCGATTTCCTCAATATTTACTTATGCTCACTTAAAGTGGCACTACAGTTCGGGGTGGACCAAGGCCTCAACCAACAAGCTTCTTCAAGCTGGCTTGGTTTCTAGCTAGCTGTCTCCAGTTTCGCACGCCAAGTTGGTTGAGGTCCTATTCCACTTGCGTGAGCCACCTTTTACGCTGTCCACCATTTACGCTGCCCCACGGGGTTGTATTCAAAGACTTTCCGCGCCGGAGCAATGGTGTCCATTCGTTCTAGGTGACCCAGCCATCTCAGTCGTTGACTTTTAACTTTTGTGGCTAGGTTGGTGCCGCCGAATCTTCTTCTCCATTCCCCATCTATGCAGACGGGACCAAAAATCACCCGGAGAATTTTCCTCTCAAAACAGCTTCAGCATTCTCATCCACCATTAATAGCGTCCATGCCTTTGCACCATATATCAGGACCGGGATGATAAGTGTCTTATACAGGGACAGTTTAGTTGCACGAGACAGGGCTTTGCTTCTCAATTGGCTTCTTAGCAAGAGTAATTCTTCGTTTGATCTCAGCACTGGTATCATTCGCTGAGCTTATAGAGGATCCTAGGTAGACAAAGTCTCTGACCACCTCAAAACTATAGCTGTCTATAATAACGTTCTGTCCTACACGTCACTCGGTGATGTTGGGTGTCCTTTCTTGTTGACAGCATATATTTCGTTTTGCTTTCATTCACCGTTAAACCCATCTTCTTGGCTTCCTTCTCAATACACACAAAAGCACAACTGACATATGTCGCTTTGTTCGTCCGATTATGACAATATCGTCAGTATAAGCGGGTAATTGGAGGGACTTTTGAAAGATTGTGCCTCTAATATTGACGTGAAAGTTTTGCACTATTCTTTCAAGAACGATGTTGAAGAAGTCGCATGACGGCGCGTCACCTTTCTTAAAACCTTTTTTGAAATCAAAGGTGTCGGTGAGGTCTTTGCCGAACTGGAGCAGCGTGCATTCTCTATCGTCATCCTGCACAAACGGACGAGTTTGGCAGGGATGCCAAAACTAGACATTGATCTATATAGCTCGTCTCTATAGATGCTGTCATACGAGGCCTAAAAATCGATAAGTGGGTATATCGATTTGAAAGTCCTAGGTTTTTTCCAAAATCTGCCGTGGGTAGTGCGAATCTTTGGTCGATGGTGGACTTCCCTGGCCTAAGGCCATACTGATATGGACCTATCAGTTTGTTGACGAATGGCTTCAAGCGTTCATAAAGTACGGCAGAGAAGATCTTGAAGGCGATATTAAGAAGACTTATGCCTCTGTAGTGGATGCAGTCCGATCGCCTTTCTTGAGGATCGGGCAAACAATGGTGAGGTTCCATTCATCGGACATGCTCCCCTCCGACCATATTTTGCAGATGAGTTGGTGCATACTCCTAACCAATTCAACGCCAGTAGCTTTGAATAGCTCAGCCGCAAGGTCGTCAGCTACAGCAGCTTTATTGTGGACTTCAGTTTAGATATATATCCTCTCTTCGTCGAAATCGGACGGAATTGTTTGCCTACGTCGTCTCTGACTGCGATTCTACCACGATGTTCCCCTGATCACCCTTGCAGGCTTCGGTTTGGGCCTTGTAACCCTCGGAGGTTCTCTTTACTTTTTGGTAAAACTTCCGAACTTCATTCCTGCAATCGCATCCCTCTATTTCCTCGATCGCTCGCTTCTCATGCTCTTTCTTTTGGCTTCTTAGAAGCTTGTGTTCCCCTCTCCTCTTTTATTCGTAAAGTTCGCGAGCAGCTCTGGTCCTTCATTGTAGCACCGTTTTGTATGCCTGTTGTTTGGCTGCATGTACTTGTCAGCATTCTTCGTCGAACCAGGGGTTTCGCTGTGGTGGTCGTGTGAGGCCCAGTACGTCTGAGGTGGCATCTCTGATGGCAGTTGGTGGCATAGGACTATTTAAGAGGGTGCGAGAGACTCGATCGGAAAAGGACCTGGCGATTTCTTGCGATTGTAGCCATCTGACGTTAAACTTCCTCACGTCAACGTTGGCTCATCGGAACGTTCGAACATCCTTGATACTGGAAGAGTGTTTCACCCGGAATTTGCCATGTCCCCACCCCATGCATATTGAGATGCGGGAACTGTGTACAACAACGCTTCACCCGAGCCTGAGTCCGTTATCGGGGATGGTGTCGTGTAGAGGCTATACATATCTTCCGGTTGTGCCACCAATGATGTCTTGTTTTCCTTGCTTGGCAGTAAAATCACCCAAGACAATAATTTTAATGTCATAGCTAGGGCATTGCTCATATGTCTTGTCCGGGAGCTCGTACAACTCATCCTTGGTGTCGTCATCTTTCTCCTGTGTGGGGGCATGTGACTTCAGCCTTGATGCAAATTGTCGTAAGGCGCTCGTTCACATAGTTGAAACTCAATCCTTAGTCTGCCTCTAACGACGAATCCGCATCCAAAGAGACGCAGTCCTTGTGGTCGGTAACAGTCACCGTAGTAGATATCGCAGTCTTTCAGTTTTCTTTTGCCAGGCCCATCCCATCACACTTCTTAGATGGCGGTGATGTCTGTTTTGTAGCAGTCTAGGGCCTCCGCTTTATGTTTGGCTGCACGTGGTCTATACTATACAGAATATTCCACGTGCAGATCCAAAGCTCATTGCCTTTATTTCGTTTGCTAGGTTCGTCAACAGTAAATCCTTCCGTATCCGAGGCTTGTTGTTGCTTCGCAACTAAATAGCTTCACGTGGCCGGGAAGTCACCCCGACGGCACGTCCCCCAAGCTGGAGGACCAGACCCTTACAATATAACTCCAAGGGCGTGGATTTGGATCAACCGTTCCTTAAAGACCTGAGCTCCGAGTATGTCGCCAGCCCGTATAAGGTTTTTACTAAGTAGGAGTTGATAGACAGAGGTTCGCTTTAAAAAAAAGCTTGTGGACGCTTGTGGACGCTTGTGTCTTCTTGAATACACCGTGTCTACCCTTTGAGCATACGGTTTTAAGCATGCTTATAGGCCCATCGAACATATTCAATAATAAAAACCTTTGCACGCTATTCTTCCTTTTTAAAAGGTCTATACAATAGGCTATTAAGTATTTGACTAGAAATTGAAAAGAGCAGAGGTGCTTCATTAAAAAATTCACTTTTTTTTTTCAAAAATACTAGTATTGACTTCAATATTTAATTTCTCAAAAACTTTTCACTAATAATGAGTATAACCAACAAAAAATTAAAAACACATATAAGAGAATGGAATATATGTAAAAAAAATGTACTATTTTTGTCACCCGATTACTTGATAATTTAATTAAACGTGTTTTCTTAGATGGCGACTGACACTCGCAGCCCCCAATGTTGAGTTTAAGTGAGCTCAAATTTCGCCCTAGGCCAACGGCAAATACATGGAGTAGAGCTCACTTAAGCTTTTAATTAATCTAAACTATTTATCTACATACTAGTTTGGTGTAACGCACCTCAAGAGGCGCCCGTTGGAAAATTAATGAATGCATAATTTAATTAAAAATTTGCAGTTTTTTTTTCATTTCAACTATGTTCAAAATTTGAAGTCCTCAATTTAAAAAAATTCCCTAATTTGACTTCAATATGAAGTAAGTAGGTCACATCGTGTATCTCACGAACCAAGCATGCTAGGAACTTGCGGTTGAATTGAGGACTTCAAATTTTGAACATAGCCTATCGTTGAAATGCAAAAAATCTCCAATTTGGAGCCTTATTGCAAGTTCCTAGCATTTTCGGTTCCTGAGATACATCATGTGACCTGCTAACATCACTGTGAAGATAGCAGGTCACTCAATTACACCCTTATATGGTGAACTGCAAAATCGGGAATAGAAATGCAAAAAAACTGTAAATTCCTATCAAGGTCCCATTTCCGTGGATGAAAATTGCCCTGCTTCCGTCACTTTTTCTGTATCTGCGAGTTACAATTTGAATTCGCTTTAACCCTTCAACAGTCCAACTTCGCCTCATTTGTCATTTCTCTTGGGCGCATCGTCATGTTGTATTTCCTTGTGGTTTCCGAAAATAAAATGAATATTCGCAACTGAAATTGTAATAGCACCACGGCCGGCCTTTTCCTTATTTTGCAGTAGTTTTGGCAATTTTGTGTCCATTTTGAACGTTATTTTTCATTTTACTATTTTTATTTCTTATTTCGGACCCTATGTCATTTTATAAAATAAAATGCGAAATAAGAAAATATCACCCAAAATGAGAAAATAAAATTACGATAGCAATTTGTTCAGTGGTCTTTTGGGCGATATTACTAAATCGATTTTGCCACCTTATGAAGTGCAAACTCTCTCATCGAAAAAGTGCTTTGCTGGTGTTCCTCAGGGCTCCGTTTGTCTCCGAATATCTTCTCATTCTTATAATAATTGTACCCTCATATTTTATATATAATTCTTTCTAGATTCACGTTACTGGACGTGGAACTCCAAAGGTAGCGATAGATATGCTCATTAAATTCTGATATTGGTACTGACACCATTATGCTGTGGTGACTATGAAGAATAAAAACATTGTAATATTTAGTACTTCAAAAGCTCACTGCTGTCTTTTATTGGTCACTTTGTGGTTTTCAAAATTCAAAAACTTAAAACCAATGAAGTAAATGGGTATTTGTTCCTATTTGCCTTACCCTCGCATTGTTTTTTAGATATTAAAGACAGTCATAACGCATTATTTATACAAAATGGAGGTCATTTAAATTCATTCCTTATACTGGTTTCAAAAGCTTAAAAGTAAAATCCTTCGTTCCCTCTAGAAAATTCACATTTTAAATGTGAATTATTATTCCTTTTGCATTGGTTAGCTGTTTTGAGCTTGTTAATTGACAATAATTTTGATAAGTAACTTTTTTCTCACAAAATAACCAGTTAAAGGTTCATCATCATAATTATGTCATTTAACTTTAGAATTGCTTACCCTGCTTGTGTGACTATCATCGCTTCAAGTTACGTATGACACATTTCAAAAGTCTACATATACACCAGCCATACCCTCTTAACCAGTATGAGTATCATTAAATTTTGATCCTTCAAACTAGAGAAGTGATTGTTAAATTTATTTTCATTAAATCTTCAAATAGCCATCAGAATTGGTAAAGCTCAATTTGAAGTGACTTCAAATTATCAGAATTTATACGCTAATAGCAGATTTCTCAGAGTTGCTCATTCATTTTGATTAATCGTCGCTTAGATTTGGAAATGATTTATAATTGCCACTATTAATTGTAAGTGCAGAATGTTTTAGATTGACAGTTACTAAATGACAGCGTGTAGAATAGAAATTGGGGGAAACATAGCTGTATAGTATAGTATAGTTTCTTAATGATGACAGAAATGTCATTAAGTACCTCTATTTCGTTTGGAGGAAGCAGGAAAATGATGTTAGATAACGGGAACACAACAAAAACAATTCTTAATACAAACAAATTAATTGGATTGATTGTTTAAGAATTGATTTTAGATTAATAGGATGGTTGAAATGGCCGCCACGCCACCCTCCTTACTTAGTTCGATGACCCAATTATCACAGAATTGTCCCATTTTGATAACATATTTCTTGTTAAACCCCTCAGTAATATTAAATTAAATAGTTTGCTTTTAGATGAGAGAACATTGAGTCCTTAAGTAGATTACTGTTGATGTACAGCCTTATTCATAAACACATTTAAGAGACTGCGTAAGGTTACAATACCTCTAAACGTGGAAATGTGATTCTTAAAAGTTAAGTGACGTTGAATAAATCCATTTTAGAGGTTGAATAGTAAACGTAATAGATTCCTCGTTTTGGTACCCTATTTGACAGAAGGACATTGTGATTTAAAATGTATCCGAAAATATTTTATGAATAAGGATTTACGCAACATTGAATAGAGACTTAATATAAAATGTACACTGCGTAACTATTCACTCGCTAAGAGGTGTTTTTGCGAATCAATGAATATGGTTGGCAGTTTTTAAGAACATTTTAGAAAGGAATAATAATTTGAAAATTAATTTCTTCTATATTTAGGATTTTGTCCATACTAGGCAGTATGCACCCTGAGGATTCCATTCAAAGGACTGCTTTGCAATTTCATCGTTTGGTTTTCTCAATTTGTGTGTGTGACAAATCCATTGCCATTTACGCTTTCTTATATCGACGTCCAGCCGCTCGTGACTTGTCCTGCGCCACAATTCTTCGTTTGATATAATTTGTGGCGAGCAAACTTTTAGAGTATGGCATGGACAGCGATACACAAATGAAGCCGAAATGATATTCGTGACTTTCCAGGCTTCGCAAGCATATAACAGTATGGATTTGACATTTGATTCGAAAAATGCCAACTTACTGGATAGAGTACCGAAGGCAGCACGAGCTTTATTTATTCTACTTTGAACGTCGTAGGTAGTTAAACTGTTCGACTTCCTCCACTGGCATCTCTAGTAGAATAATACGCTGCCTAGTGGAGCGGCCTGTAAGCATAATTAGTGTCTTTTTGCTGTTTATTCTAAGATCACTCGGCTCTCCCTTCACTTGCAGTGTTTGGCACATCCTGTTCAGCCCACTGATGTTATTTGCCAGTAGAAATATGTCATTGGCATATCTAGTCTAAATGACTGAGCATTTCGAACGGTCTCCATTGAATGCCCTGTTGCTCAGCTGTACCAACACTGGCCGTCAATACGTCGTCCATTGCCAGCAGGAAGAGAATTGGCGATAGAACATCCACTTGTCTCACACCCTGTTGCACTACGAAGGAGTGCCCATTGTGTAAAACAAACAAAACACCTTTCGTTGTTGTAGGAATTCCTCTATACCAAGCAGCGATCTCCGTATACATTCTCAGTCAACTCGATCGAAAGCCGTCTCAAAACCCACGAACATGAGGAAAAGGAGTGTTTGAATTCCATCGACTGTTCAAGACTCGATTCTATCCTTTATATCTGTTCGAGAATGATGGTTATCACTAGTTTTGAAAAGAAAAAACGGACAAAACTGTATTACCTGGCCAATTGTTACCATTCTTAAGGTCGTCTTTCTTTGGCAACTAAACAATGACACCATCCTTCCAGTCCCTGGGGATAGGTTTCATTTTCCAAACAGCTTCCAGCATTAAATGTAAATTACTAGCCGTTGTGACGGGGCCGCAGCTTTCAGGAATTTGGCTGGTGTTCTATCAAGTCCAGCTGCTTTTTGTTTTTGAGAAGGGGTTTCGAAGATTGTTTTTCCACTACTGAAGGGGCTCGATATCAATACAATTCAATTTCAAAGAAGTATAGATTACTGTAGATGTACAGGCTTATTCATAAACACATTTTAGATACTTCTAAACTGGGAAATGTGATTCATAAAAGTTACCTAAGTGACGTTGAATAAATCCATTTTAGAGGTTGAATAGTAAACGTAATAGATTCCTCGTTTTGGTACCCTATTTGACAGAAGGACATTGTGATTTAAAATGTATCCGAAAATGTTTTATGAATAAGGATTTACGCAACATTGAATAGAGACTTAATATAAAATGTACACTGCGTAACTATTCACTCGCTAAGAGGTGTTTTTGCGAATCAATGAATATGGTTGGCAGTTTTTAAGAACATTTTAGAAAGGAATAATAATTTGAAAATTAATTTCTTCTATATTTAGGATTTTGTCCATACTAGGCAGTATGCACCCTGAGGATTCCATTCAAAGGACTGCTTTGCAATTTCATCGTTTGGTTTTCTCAATTTGTGTGTGTGACAAATCCATTGCCATTTACGCTTTCTTATATCGACGTCCAGCCGCTCGTGACTTGTCCTGCGCCACAATTCTTCGTTTGATATAATTTGTGGCGAGCAAACTTTTAGAATATGGCATGGACAGCGATACACAAATGAAGCCGAAATGATATTCGTGACTTTCCAGGCTTCGCAAGCATATAACAGTATGGATTTGACATTTGATTCGAAAAATGCCAACTTACTGGATAGAGTACCGAAGGCAGCACGAGCTTTATTTATTCTACTTTGAACGTCGTAGGTAGTTAAACTGTTCGACTTCCTCCACTGGCATCTCTAGTAGAATAATACGCTGCCTAGTGGAGCGGCCTGTAAGCATAATTAGTGTCTTTTTGCTGTTTATTCTAAGATCACTCGGCTCTCCCTTCACTTTCAGTGTTTGGCACATCCTGTTCAGCCCACTGATGTTATTTGCCAGTAGAAATATGTCATTGGCATATCTAGTCTAAATGACTGAGCATTTCGAACGGTCTCCATTGAATGCCCTGTTGCTCAGCTATACCAACACTGGCCGTCAATACGTCGTCCATTGCCAGCAGGAAGAGAATTGGCGATAGAACATCCACTTGTCTCACACCCTGTTGCACTACGAAGGAGTGCCCATTGTGTAAAACAAACAAAACACCTTTCGTTGTTGTAGGAATTCCTCTATACCAAGCAGCGATCTCCGTATACATTCTCAGTCAACTCGATCGATAGCCGTCTCAAAACCCACGAACATGAGGTAAAGGAGTGTTTGAACTCCATCGACTGTTCAAGACTCGATTCTATCCTTTATATCTGTTCGAGAATGATGGTTACCACTAGTTTTGAAAAGAAAAAACGGACAAAACTGTATTACCTGGCCAATTGTTACCATTCTTAAGGTCGTCTTTCTTTGGCAACTAAACAATGACACCATCCTTCCAGTCCCTGGGGATAGGTTTCATTTTTCAAACAGCTTCCAGCATTGAATGTAAATTACTAGCCGTTGTGACGGGGCCGCAGCTTTCAGGAATTTGGCTGGTGTTCTATCAAGTCCAGCTGCTTTTTGTTTTTGAGAAGGGGTTTCGAAGATTGTTTTTCCACTACTGAAGGGGCTCGATATCAATACAATTCAATTTCAAATTCTTTTATTGAACATACATAATATATACAATCTGGCTTATAACTAATATGATAAATTTACATTTGTTGGCACATAGGGGGCCTAACGTTACACAATGTCTTAAGTTTTACAAATTATAGATATATAAATTACGTGTCAAAAAATTTAAATTAAAAGTCGGCTGACTTAATCGTCCTCAGGGTGTTCATTCCCGGTTGTCTATGAGTCGATATCAATACCTCTATAAGATCTTCGCATCTTGTAAAGTGGGGCACTTCAACATTCTGCTCATAGGAAACCTTATTCAGCATTGCACAAAACTGATCCTTCCACCTGCATAGCTGATCCTCAATTGATACCAAAAGTGTTTAATTCAAATCCACTACCTGATGATGGTAGTGCTTTTTTTCCCGACAATTTCTTTGCTTATTTTGTACAATCCCCTCATATCTCCTCTTCTGGGAGTATTTTCCGCACTGCAAGACCGTCTAATCTCACCTTCCTGTCACGTCTCACACGACAGACCATCTTATTTGCTAGGCGATGCTGGCTTTGCATTGCAGCCTTTCGTTGAACATCTGCTTCGGCATTTATTTTTATTTTCAACAATTTGCGAAGCTCGATTTTATCCCAGGTGTCTTGGGATATCAAAGAGTCTCTGACTCTCATCCGCTTGGCTACAGTTTCTGATCCAGTCTCCATAATTATAAATACCTTTTTTATCACCCCACATCTCATCAATTTTTGAATGTTTAAATTCTTTTAATGACGAAGACATATGGGTGGTGACATAAATAAATAAAATCAATTTGGTGGCGCAACAGCTCATAGAGATCCAGGGCCTAGCGCCTTACAACTTTCAACCATTCCTTTGTGCATGTTGTTGGCAGGAATAGAGGGGACCTACAATTCTTCGACGAGTCCAAATGGCTGAAAAGCACTTATTTATGACAGGTATAATCCTAGAGGATTTGTCAGTTCCTTGCAGTCAGTTCCTTGCAGCAACGGCTGAAAATTGAACTCAGAACTTAAGCATGTTAGTCCACTTAACATTATTCTACGAGGTTCTACAGGTTGATGACATAGTTACGACACATGTTGGTGTCATTTAAAGCTTTCGTATTGAGCTTCGAACTTCTTACTGCATCTTATGATTGTCGTTGAACAGCTGCGGTGCATAGCTTGAGACTCATGACAGCCAAATGGTGGTCATTTCCTGTGTCGACGTTTCAAACACTTGGAACGTCATACATTACCTTCCTCCTGCGCTGCTGAATCATAATATGATCAATTTGGTTTTCAGTTTGACCACCAAATTCAGTCCCACCCAATAGAAGACGATTACCATTACAAAAGCTGACCACAAATCGCACTTTTCATTCCGTGGCCACAAGCCATTTTTTCCCATCATGCGTTTCAGAACGTAGTTGCCTGATCCGACTTGGGCATTAAGATTTCCCATGACAATTGTTATGATGTCGGCTCCCGGAACACCTCTGTAGACCAAGTTGAGCTAAGAGTGTGGAACACGGTTTCGTCTTCCTCGGTCGCTTCACTTGTGGGGGCGTAGCACATAATTATTGTTACGTTACGAATTTTGGAAGGGCACCTTGCTATTATTTTTCTTTTAGAAATGGGCACCTAAGAAATGAGACTACGCCTTGCTTCTTCGTTCTGCATAATTCTGACACCAAGAATTCTTTTACCACTCTCTCTTTCATCCTCCCCGGAATATAAAATTTTCGTTTGCCTAGTTTCAGATCTGTATTCGGCTCTTCCGCTTTGCTTAGTTTCGCTGATGCCCAGGATACTGATCTTTAAGTGAAGCATTCCATGCTCAACTTACTCGTATATCTATCATCGCCGTACAGGGATTAAACATTCCTTGCTCCGATTTTCGTTAGTAAAAGTATCGTTTCTTCTATTTGTTGACAATCCATTTATTGTTATGACGTCTTGATTGACGTTTGTAGATGAAAGATGCTGCACCCGAAATCTGATGTGCGGTTTATTCCAGCCGAAGCTGTAGAACGATTGTCCACTCTTGGGGAATGGGGACTCATATTCAGTTGCTGTCATAGTTCATATATTTGCATACAAATATCCTTCCAACATGGTGTTTTCCAAGATATTGTGTCAAACACATAACTGATCAATGCTGCCTCCTAATGGGAAAACAAACGCCTTTTGTAGCCGCCCAATATGGGTTACTGGCGCTTCTTTCTGCTACCGTTTTCCATTCAAAATAGGAGCCTCCGCCACCAGACTTTCATGCCGTTGACCGCCACCTGCAGTTCATCCGCCTTTAACAATCCCAAGGAAAAGTTTGTTTCCTGTTTTTTTTTTTTTTTTTTTTTTAATTCAATTTTTATTTTCCAATTTCTTAAAACTATATTAAAGCTAGACAAAAATTCATAAAAACTAGCCTACTTATCAATATCTTACAACTAACTTACTGGCCCCATTCGAGCGCTCTAAGTTAACCTAATAACTTAATGCTAATGCCTTTCGGCCTAAGAACTATCTTAAAACTAGAATTCATGGTTTTATTTTTCACCAAGAAGAATTGAAAAAAAACTTGGTATCTTTATCTTTTATTTTGATTTTATATAAAACTTACAAACTAAATAAAACTAAATTAAAACTAATTAAAACTAATTAAAACTACTATAAAACTACTTAAAACTACTTATAAACTACTTACAAACTAGAACAGACACAGCAAGCATTTCCGGGTTTTTCTAATTTTTTTTTTTTTTTTTTTTTGTGTTTTTGGTTTTATAATTTTTGTAGTGTGTTTTGTTGATTTTATATATATTTTTTTTTTTTTTTTTTTTTTTGGTGCCACCCTGACTGTCCCTGCTTAAAACTAACTACCTAAACCTATGTAAGTCGGCCATGGCAAAGAAAAATGCATAGATAACTTTTAGAAATCCGAATTAACTTCGTGTTCAGGTTTCAACCACCAGAACTGGTTCTCCTGCTTTACCCTATCTCTTCGGTCCCGATCGGACACAGTCCTACTGAACCGAAGGTGCTCCGCTCCATGTTGTGCGAGGACGTCTCGACTGTAAAGGAGCCACTGATCTACAGTTCTACGGCCGACGTGGTAGATTAGCGGAACCGCCGCTCTATCCTGGATCAGCCCTCGACTGTCTAAATAGAGGAATGCATCGGGCGGAATAAAGCCGCTTAGACGCACACTCTCGTAATAGTCGTTTTTAGGGTAATAAGCCCCAAAAATTAAGCTGTTGGTCGAGGACATTGCTCTTGCAATGTGACCTCGAATAAGCTTCAGCAAGAAATTATCTATCCTGTTTATGTTGGCGCTGTTGTATAGAACCAGGTTGGAATAATAATGTTTGTACTCCGACTCTGGTGTTCTGTGTAATCCAAGGCAGCGTCTAAGACACTGCCTCTCAAACACCCGAATCTTTTCCATTTGAGATGGGGCAACGTTGAACCAAACCGGGCACCCATAGGCAATCATCGGCCGTATGAGGGCCATGTAGCAAATCACCTTCACCCTGCTGTCAAGCTGGCTGCTATAAAACAACCGTTTCGTCATGGCAAAAGCTCCCCTAGCCCTGGACAGAGCAGCATTTATATGTCTGTCGAAATACAAATACTGATCCATCCAGATGCCAAGGTACTTTACTACACTTTTACTCGCCAGTGGCTGTCCATCTGGCCCTACGATCACCAGCTTACGCCAGTTCTTTCTCGTATCCCTTGTGGCTCCACGCAACGGAGTCCTAAACAAGATAGTTTCTGATTTCTGAAAGTTGATTTTCAACTTCCAGTCATCGCAATATCGCTGAATCTTTTCGAAGTCACGCTGCAAAAGAATTCTGATGACCTCGACTTTTGGAGCTGTTCTGTACGCAATTAGATCATCGGCATACGCAATTGTCTGAGTTAGACTACTTATCAGATCGCTGGTGTAAATGCTGAAAAGAATCGGCGAGTTGACCGCTCCCTGCTGAAGACCATTTTTAATATTAAAGGTTGTGGCAGAAGTCACATTGCCACTCTTGACAACAAACTTTCTACCATTGAGCATATCATAAAGCGTATATAATAGTGGTTTACTAATGCCAAGTCTGGTCAGCTTTAGATAAAGACCCTCTAGCCATACGGTGTCGAGGGCCTTCTCCAAATCAACCAGACAGGCACCCGTACACTGCTTTTTGGATTTGTTCCACTGGATATCCGAAACGAGTTTAGACGCGGCATGAATGGTGTCATGTCCCGCCTTAAAACCGAACTGATTATCCGGTATGATATTATTGTCCTCTGCCCACTTAGACAGAGCTCTATTGATAACTTTTTCGAATACCCTGCTGATACTCGGAAGAAGACTTATCGACCGGAGATTCGCCGGATTGGAGTTGTCCTTTCCCTTTTTCGGGAGAGGATGCACCACAGCTGTCTTCCACCGCACTGGATAATATGCATTATTCAGAGTGTTGTTAAACAGTGTGGTATAAATGTCTACAGCTTCTTGTGGTAAATGTCGAAGTACAACGTTGGATATGCCATCGACTCCTGCTGACTTCTTCTTCTTTAATGAATCGAAGATAAGCTGAAGTTCCACCTTCGTAATTAACAGGGAACTGGGCCCATTTCGCTCGGCGATTATGGCGTTTGCCAAATGATCTTCATTGAACCCTGTGAAACTGAGGTTCTCTGATCGCCATTGCGTGATGTCATTCCGAAGGTAGAAGTGGTGGAGCAAGGCTCTGTTCTCCAGGTCATGGTTCGGGCGAATGCATGCATTCACCTTGTACACTTGCTGGAAAGCAGCCCCCACAGCCTCCACTTTCTCCTGCGGATCTTCGACAATAAAGAGGTCATCGTCCAAGACGGCGTCCTCTGGATCAATTCCTGCTGTCAGAAGTACGTCTCTGTTATCAGTCGTTCTCTGGAGCTTAAGACACGGAAGATCGTTCTGATCATTCCTTCTAAATATTTTGTTAATTTGGGGAAACATACTCGGGTCGCTTGAATTAACAGCCCGAATTTTGTTTTCCCAATATAAATTAATCCACAACCGATAATTTTCCTTAATAAGCTGGGTTGATGTTCTTGATCGAAGACTTCAGTGTCCTAATCTCCAGATTGTGTGGGTCAGTAAACCGTCGGTACAAGAGTTTGAGTCTTGTCAGCAGTCCACTTTTTTGTCTGTGTAATGCGTCAATGGTCGCATTCCGGTACATGTCGGTTGCGTCCCGTTGTTTGTACTTTGGTATCGTTCTGTCCATTGTTCGTTTGATTGTCTCGTCCATTTGTTCAAGGTATTGGTTTCTTTCGTTATTTGTCAAATTCCTGTCATTTGGTGGGGATATGTTATTCGAACTGATTTCGCTCGATAAGGCGTTGGTAAAGCGTGGCCAGCGCACCTTACTGTAATTGTAAGTATGCACAGGCACATACTCATCCAACTCCACGAGCTCGTTCGGAAGCTGTATTACGGCGGCGAGTCCGCAGTGGTCACTGTCGTACTCGATCGTTCGTAAACAGTTTCTTGGTCTTTGACCCACAGTGTCAATAATTGTCAGTCTTGAGTCTATTAGCAATAGATCCAGATAGGCACCGCTTCTTGGAAACGATGGCCGATCCGTAGCCAGCAGGTCGACACCATATTCAGTGTTATATTGACTCATCCAATTAAAAAGATGAATACCTCTTGGATTCTGTATTTGATTTCCCCAATCTAGGTGTTTGGCATTCAAATCACCGGCCATGAGAAAGTAATTTTCTTCCAAGCTCAAGCGTAGACATTCGAAAAGTTTTTCAAGCTCTGTCATAAAATCAGTTGGCTGAGGTGATTCCGGTGCATAAGCCGCGATCACATATATTCGCTTCCCCTGTTGGAGAGGAATGCACACGATGCACGCCTCTAACAGCCGGAATCTGCGCAGATCACTATTATATATAACTTTATGATTAATGCCTTTTCGTATGAAGATTGCGACGCCCCCCCCCCCTTGAGTGGAGTTGGGTCGATCTCTTCTAACGATATTGTAATTGTTGTTAGTCAACTTATGTTTCTGGTTCAGCTTAGTTTCGCTGGCCATAAACACATCTGGACTTTGGTCTTTCAACAATTGGAATAGATTAGCTCTGCGTTCGGTCCTAATCAGTGAATTTACATTCACAGCAAGGATCCTAAGAGGCCTCTCCAACAGCGCGCCTTTAACCTCTAATTTGCGTTAAGCTAGGCAAAACATAGTAGATATAGTCCACCCTATTCGCCTGCTCCCTTATCTCTTTCTGAAGTCCTGTTAACTGGCTTTGAATTGCCAGCAACATGCTTCTTATTTCGGCCTGAGCGTCCGGAGCCCTAGGCACGAGGGCCGGTTGGGCTACCTTAGCTGCAGACTGTTTGTTTCCTGTCCTACTCTACTTGTTTGTCTGATTATCCAGGCTTCCATTTCGTCACCATGCACGTCAGCGTTACAAACTCTCTATTTCGGGGAGGTGTGAATGGGGATTTTCCTCTCATTGAGCCTAGGGCTGAAATGGCGTCCTAGAACTCTCCAGGACTTTAGAGAGCTTTACATTTGTAATAGAGAAAGAATAGGCATAACTGTAAGAGTTACGTCCCATCGTTGTAACTCTTTATGACCAACATCATTGGAAAGGACTCAGTGAGTGCTTTTTTTTGGTAGGCGTAAGTCTTTATCATCGTGCAAGGAAATTTTATAGAGCAATAATTGTTGCACTGAATTATAACAAGTTACATCCCAAGTGTTGTAACACCTCCTGAGTGAGTGCTCTTTTTTGTTTTCGGCATAAATCTGAAGCTCGTGCACGGAAAGTGTGAAAACCCATAATAACTGTTGCACTCCTCTACAACTCTTTCCTTCACAAGAAGCGTCCGAAGTGTTGTAACACCTTGTAACCTGTATCATAAGAAAGGTTTAAATGAGTGTTGTTTTTGTTGTAAAAGCATAAGTCTGTACCTGATCGTGCAGGGAAAGTGTTATAACCCATAAACTTTTGCACTGAACTATAACTCTTTGCCTGCACATATTGCGTCCCAAGTGTTGTAACACCTTGTGACCTATATTATTCGAAAAGGTCTTAATGAGTCCTATTTTTTGTTTTATGAGCATAAATCTGTATCTCGTGCAGGGAAAGTGCTATAGCCCAATATGATATGATAAGTGTTATAGCGCAGTGCAACAGTTATTGGGTGATAACACTTTCCCTGCACGAAATACAGAGACTTATGCCTACCTATTCAAAAAATAATAGCACTCATTGAGACTTTCCAATGATATAGGTCAGAAAGTGTTACAAAATATGGGACGAAACGCCCATTCTCCTTTAGTTCCAGTTTTTTGTGCTTGTATTTCACTGAAAGCCAAATTCATGCAACCGTTTTTGGGACGATACTATAAGAAAATTGTCCTGAATATTCTTTTAAAGGAATCCCATCATTTACCTAAATACAACTCAATTTTTACGATGTAAAGGTATTTATAAACCTTTCCATCTTTAACAAATACCCGCAAGCTTTAACCGATTAAAATTTCAAAGTCAATATCAGGGTGGCTCTATATGAATATTCAATTTAATATCCTTAGATATACAAATTTAATAAAACCTCTACCTATACTAAGATCCAATTAGGGTTGAAAGTTAATTGCGTCCAATTATTTTCCTTCTAATGTCCTGTATCATCTATCAAAACTGCTCTCAAGGGACTATTCAATCAAACTATACTTCTAAGCACTTTGCTCGGTATAGTTGGACTCACTTTTCGGTAGGTAGTCCTTATATTTATATATATAAATCCTTTTGAACTTGTTGCTGCAGAAAGTCTCAAAGTTTCAACCATAAATCTTACTTTTTTGAAGGAACAAGCATCAGGAGAAATTTTAGGTATTGTACCTACCACCAGATGTGTATACTCTCCTATGGAACCAAATTTGATTTCAGTAAAATTTTAAACCCCAATCAATTTAATTCCAAACCAAAGTTGGTATTGTTCATATTGACTTCCTTAGATATACACACTCCATCAGCAGACGTTGGCGTAGTGGGTTAACATTATGAAACCGCACTCAAAATATATTTAAGAGACTTCACACTGTGTGTGTTTGTATATACCTATATGGAGAAAATCTTGTATTCAGGAAATTACTGTGAAAATTACACAGAATCAACAAAACAACACAACAAGGATTGTGTCAATAAAAATTTTAGACTCTACTCGTTGTTGAAGCTATTATCGTATCCTTCAATCGGATCACGTTGTCTAGATATTTATTTTATACGTTTGTTCTTTAAGGATATGAAAGCGTCGTTTTCGGTGGAGGTGGCGGGCGTCCTCCCAAATCTGGGATAAAAGAATTTTCCTTTAAATATTTTTTTTTTATATTTTTCAAATCCCCCGGAGGGCGATGACGGTGCGGTAACGGCAGCAAAAGAAAAAATAAAGGAATAAAGCCGTGTTATCACGTTAAATAGCGTGAGTTTCAGTCCACAATGGTGCGACGACGACGACAACGAACGCTTCCCTGGGTGAACTTCCGTTAACTTCTTCGTCGTGTGTGAATTCCGCAGGATATCTTTGTCCTTTGTTCGAGATTGAGTTTATGTCATCAGCTCGGGGAGAAATAAAATTAAATTGAAAAACCGCGCGCATCATCATATTAGCGAATACATTTATATAACATTTATTATGTGTAGGTATGTTGATATACACTGAGGGAAAAATCAATGCACTCCGTACAGAACCATAAATGTAAATTGTATGTACCGATGTTTGCAAAGGATTGCCATCGAAGGTCTATTCACTAAGTAAAGTTAATGTGTACTGGTTATAATTCAAGTTATGTATCGAATAAAACTAACAATCTAGAGTACCGATTTGTGTATTGGATACAGACGTAATATACTCATTACAAAGCTATGGACCAGCCAAAGTCAAATATGTTTCGATTTAATAAAATTTAAATTTAAAAATTAAGCTTATGTGCTGAGTATAAGCAATGTGTACTAAGTCTATCTCGATATCTATTCAATAGAGACGTTTAATACCCAACACATATCAAGTCCAGCCATCTAAATAAAAAATTATTAACTACATAAAGTTATGAGCTGTGTAAATACGACGTGTACTGAGTCTATGTCTACATTTATAGAATGCAGGCGGTATATAATCAGCGCATATCAAGCGCCAGCCATCCAACAATAAGAAACATTTGATACATAAAGTTATATACTGAGTATATGGAACGTGCACTGAGTCTATAGTGACATTTATTCAATGCAAACAGTTTGTACTCAAGCGCCAGCCATCCACCAATAAAAAACATTTATTACATGAAGTTATGTACTGAGTAAATATGACGTGTACTGAGTCTATGTCGAGATTTATTCAATGCAGATAGTATTTACTCAGTTCATATGAAGCACCAGCCATCAAAGTATAGAAAACATTTATTACATAAAGTTATGTACTGAGTATATGCAACCTGCACAGAGTCTATGGTGACATTTGTTCAATACAGACGGTATATACTCAACACATATCAAGCGCAACCCATGCAACTGAAACTGTTATACGTTACATTAAGTTATGTGTTGAGTAAATACGACGTGTGCCATTTCGACATTTATTCAATACAGACGGTATATACTCAATACCTACACATGTATCTATTGACTAGCTACAGTGCTGAGTCCACGCAACTTGTACTGACTCTATGTGTATATTGAGCACTTCAGCCATCCAGGCAATGAGTTTCAACTTATTCAGTTTTGGCACCAGTTTTTTGTGCCCCCAAGTGGCCTGGTGGATGCGTGTTATCTTCGTGTGTGAAAGGTTCCCAGTTCAAATCCGAGTAAGTATCACAAAGTATTTTTAAAATAAAATAAATATCTAGAAAATAAACTTTCAGAATAAGGTGAAACGTTACAGAGGATTCTCTTAAATGTATGGACTCATAACATAAATGTGTAGTGACATATGGACTCATTTCACAAGTATGTGGAGTACATTGACATATGGACTCATTACATAAATATGAATTGAGTACATAGACTCGTTACAAACATATGTAGTGAGGACATACACACATGGAGTACATAGGCATATGTACTCATTACATAAATATGTACTCATTACATACAAATTTGATCTGTCCTCACTACAAAGAATCTGTACCTATCACAGATAACCGGTTTGTTTTTAGTAAATGCATACATAAAATATTTATATTTATTTATTGAGTGCATAGACACTGTACTAATCGCAGAAAACTAACAGTTTTTTCAAAAAATACCTAAATAGATTTATTTACATTTATTTAATAAGTGCATATGAGCTATACTCAGTACATCATCATGCGACAAATAACACATAATTATTTACTGAGTCCATGGAAAGTTTATATTAACGCAATGATACCAAAAAATAGTGCATAGAATCTATTCTCACCACATAATCGTAAGCTGGCGTGGTACATATTCGTGTAATGAGTCTACAGAACTATTTAGTAGCTGCTTCACTGCTAATAGGTTTATGTTGTCAGTATAGATTTCATTAGGTAATGAGTACAGAAAAGTATGTGTGCAGAAAAATATGGGATGAGTAAATAAAATGATGTGCTGAGTGCATACATTTTTCCCTCAGTGTAAGGTGTACCTTTATATGGAAAATCAAAAAGCAACTAAAAAAGATATAAACAGGATTGAAAAGTCCTGCAGCTAAGCACACAGTGCAAATGGCAAATGAGGTTGCGATTTTGGTTTTTACTCTCTGTCGTGTCGTAGGATGGAAAATAATTTTCTCGCCTCCTGATGGTAAAATTACCTTAAGTGAGTGCAACGTGATGGCCACCCATCGTGTGTGCCACACACCACATATGCATTAAGTTATCCTTTTAACGAGATGATGGCAGGTGAAACCGTCCATGACACAGATTCAAGTTGACTGTTAATGCATTTCTCATTTTCATAAAAACTGTATGAAATGGAGAGAATATATGGAAAATTCTACTCTGTCCATCAGGACGATGGTGCTTTATTCTTAACTTATTTTCTTACAGCCCTATCAATAAAAACTGCTCAGATATCTTCTAATTCTCAAATTAACTAAAAAGTCAATCGGAAGTTAGTTCACGAATTAAAATTTCATATCAATAAAAATATAAACTGCTAATCCACGTTAAGTTCAAAAACTTAACGAAAATCTACTACAATCAACAAGAACTCTGCTCTTTCCAAAGACTATTTATGGAACTGCACATATACTTTCTCACTAAATGTGAACTTTCACACATACACTCTCTCATTTGAGGCTGTAGATAGCATGTGTGTCACAAGTGTCTGTTTCTTTTTATCTCTAGCTTTTGGCAACAATGACGGAAGTATTTTTAACTTAATTACTCGTTTAATGTACCTCCTTTGGTGAGTTAGTTTAATGCCATGAATTTTGATTTATTGATATGATTTGACACTTAACTCACTGATCAAAGATAATTTGTGTTTCATTTGCGTTTATGAATACCGGTGTTACTATTTAACTTTTCTGATGGGACAAACTCTGGAGAAATGCATACAATTTACGAAGCAGACAAAATACTTCCTTTTTTCAACATAATATTGCTTTACAATGTTTGACTTTAGTTATATTTATCTCCTCTGGACGTTTTTTTTAAGCTACTTTTTCTTCTGTGTCTCTTTCTGTTCCATGAGCCATGACCAAGTGTGTAAGGTTCTTTTGAGTATAACTTATGTAAGATTTATCTGCGATGTTTACTTTCAACTTCATTATAATCATGATGAGTTAGATATTCAGTTTTTAAACTTGCACTAGGTATAACATTATGGAGCACGATTTTTGAGAAATCTGCAAACCTGTAACTTTGCAAAAGTTTTCTCACGTTTTTTTTTTGTTTTGTTTAAATATTGTTTTTAAATTTTTATTTTTATAAATTTCATTTCACTGTGAACTCCAATAAAATTGAAAAATCTAAAAATAAAAATATGTAATGTTAATGGTCCCAACAGAGTGTAATAACAGTCTTTTAAAACTTAAGCAGCTTTCCCACAGGTCAACTGGAAGTGTCATTGTATAAAATCCCTCAAGACTTTTTTGTAAGTCTATAGTTCCTGTGATACCAAAATTATATATTCAGCTTTGAACAGAAAAAAACTTTTTAAATGAGTTAAATTGCTAACCACAGGGGACATGAAATAATCATAACTAAATAAATGTTTAAAAAAGGGATGAAAATATAATTATTATTGCAAACGACAAGTGGGTTCTTGTCTGCTTGCCTAAGTTTTAAATCGGAGAAGGGACAGATTTTTAACTGTTGATAACTAATAATTTGTATTAATGTTAAATTCATTACAGATAAGGCATCCAGAACTTTTATAATGATGTGTTTCTTAAATAACCTTAAGTACAGAGCTCATGGGTCTACCAGACAGAGTTGTTGGAAGCAAGTTTCTCATATTTTTGTTTTTCATGAATACAGACGAAATTAAATATTAAAAATATTTTCAAGTAAATTAAACGCCAACCCCTCAAAGCTTTATTTTTAAAATGTGTCAAATCCAACGAGGCATATTCATTAATTTTTTTGTAGTACCTCGTGGAATAATGGCTAGTGCGTTGGGCTGTCATGCCGAAGGTGTGGGTTCAATTCCCCGCCGCTTTGTAAGTTACTTGGCCCTAGTTTTCAACGAGCTGTTACGCCACCCACTGTTAGCCAAAGTTGGTTTTCACCCCTCTCTATAGATAAGTTCCTCGAATAAAAAATCACCGAATCCGAGATCGTTTGAGTGTATAGTTCACACTGCCACACTGTTTAAAAAAAACCGTTTTTCGCTTTGAACTTTGAATTCTTAAACGGTCTGACTGAGCGAACTATACACTAAAATTGTCTCGGATTATGTGCCAAAATTTGATCATATCTGGATGCAAATTGTGAGAGCCACAAATAAAATATAATTGGTACTAAGATTAACCCATAAATAAACCAATTTTTAGATCAACTTTAATGCTCTATTTCTATTCTCTATTTTTTTTTTTGCCAAAAACCTAAAAAGCAGTCTTTTTTAATCATTTCTGTGTTGATATCTAAATAGGTACGAAATTTAAAAGAAACCAAGAAAAAATTGAAAAAATATACCCGTTGTATTGAAACTAGCTAGCTACCCGTCCTAGATGAGCTAGCACCACAGTTCTAGGGAATGACATAGAAACACTCTATACCAAATTAAAGGCAGTTCCGTCCACCCGTTGAGGCACCAGATAGATGTACAGTGTACCGCCGACGAAAAAAATTGGTTGGACTTATTCATCACTCATCGTAATATTAAGTTTAATTAAATCTCGAAATGTTCTTTTCATATGAAAACTATACTTGCCATATAGAGCAAGTATCAAGTAAACAGTTTTGGCAAGCCAAATCCAAAATCCCCATGCGTTGCTTAAGTTTCTGAAAATAGCAGTTCTAGTTAAAGCTTCTTCAAACAAAGGCTAAAAATACTAACTTACTTACTTATCCAGCTTCCAATCCATGGAGGGTCTCTGCCTGAGATATTGCGGTCTTCCATATCGGTTGCGGTCCCTCGAACGCTCCCTCCAGTCATCGAGACTAGAGCGCTTTTGCGTCTGTGACTGCCTGGTCCCTGTAGAGGAGGTTCGGTCTTCCTGATCGTCTCGTACCTGGAGGCTGGGATTCGAAGATTTTCTTGGCTGGAGCGTTCTTTTCCATTCGTTCGATGTATCCAAGCCAGTGTAGTCGACGTGTTTTGGCTCTTTGGACTACATCCATATCTTGGTACAGCTCGTACAATTCACGATTGAATCTTCTCCACCAATCGCCCTCCACGCATATAGGACCAAATATCCACCGAAAAATTTTTCTCTCGAAAGTGCCCAGTATCAATTCCCCTTTTTTGCATAAAGCTTTTGCTAAAATTGTCTGAGGTAAGCTGGTCAGTGTTTTTTTTGTATTCACATAAAACAAAGCATAAACTCATTTCTATGGAGAATTTTTGTTTAGTCAATCAAATGTAATGATCACCTTGTTTATTCAGTTTCAATTCAATTTTTTTTTTGTTGTACAGTTTTTGTTTGCTTGGTTCATCTGACTTTGAATGAAAAAAGATACTTTTAGCCTTGATTACCAATATCTCAGCAAATAATGACGTTAAAAATAAAATGCAGGGCCCTTTGTCTAAAAAATTAACAGGTGACAGTTCTACAAATTTGTCGCACTTGTCTGACAATTTGTTGGTTCATAAATTATTGACATGTGACATAATTGTCATTTAAATACATGGACAAATTTGTCATGACAATTTTGTCATTGTCAGATTATAAGAAATTGTTAGTGTAGTTGGTGACAAATTTGTCGTGACAATTTTGTCAGTGCAAGATCAAACTTGTCTTTGCTTTCACACACAAAATTATGTAGCTGGGAAGTATGAATTTTAACGTCAGAGATCTTGTGACAGTTATATTGATGATTAATCTAGTTGGTAAGGCTTTAGTCTATACATATAACAAAAAATATACGTACATGCATACTTATATAACAGTATTTTAACCTTTATTTAAAAAAAAAAATAAAATATTTTTTTTCAAAATTCAGCTAAACCTATATCCCCATTCAATATAAGAAAATAAATTGATGGAAATAGCTAAACATGCTTAAAGTTTTTCCAAGTTGGGCAAATCAAAAAATAATTTCACTGTTTGAGAATGAAACATTTTCTTCGGACTTTCAGACTATTTGGTCCGATATTCTTTTGAGCACTCACGAAAATTTTCTTTTAAGTTTCGGCTATTTCTAGCTTATTATCTACATGAAATTCTTTTTTTAGACCGAGACTAATTTGCTTGTCACAATTGTCAATCAAATTCTGACAAATATGTAAATTGTATATTTTTTCCGTCTCATAAACAAATTGTCACTACAAACTTGTCTGACAATTCTCGGACTAATTCGTGACAATCCATTGCCATGACAAGTTTTTTAAGAACCAAAAACTTGACAACTGTCGCATATATTCTGACAATTATACAAAATTGTCAAATTCTTTTTGGGACAGAAATTTGACAATTGTCAAGTTGTAAATTTACAAATTGTCACCTGTCACCTGTCGCAATTGTCAATTTTTATGAAACAGGGCCCAGGCCATGGCCCTATGGTAAATACGCAACTGATTGTAGTTGAATTCTCAAGGATTATTTTATTTCATTCTAAAAATTAAAAAATTAAATATAATCAATTAAAAATTTCTCGATTTTTGATCTATTTATTATTTTAAAACAATCTTAATATACCAAAAACCAAAAAATGCGCAGTTAATATTCGATTATTTTTGAATTCTATTTTTAAAATTTTGAGAATGTGATAAATAATCGATTAAATAATCGTGCCATTTTTAAAACAATCAATACAAAATCGCGCGATTTTCAATCGATTAATTTTGAATTCTTTTTCGAATTTTTAAAAATTTGATGAAATAATCGATTAAAATCTCGTTATTTTTATCGATTATTCTTGAATTCTTTTTTTGAATCTATAATTTTATCATAATACCAACATTTCAATAAAAAATGGTGCGACTTTTAATCGATTATTTCATGACATGCTCAAAACTAAAAAAAAAAGATCAAAAATAATCGATTAAAAATCGCAAAATTTTAAATTTATTAATTTTGTGACTCTTTTTGTGAAATTTAGAGAATGTAATGAAATACCTAATCGATAAAATTTGCTTAATTTTTTAATCGACTATTTTTGAATTTTGTTTTTGAAATTTCGGGAATGTGATAAGTAATCGATGAATAAAAAGAATACAAGAATAATTGATTAACAATCACGCAATTTTTATCGATCATATTAGAGCTGTATGCTCATTTTTGGTTTGAACGCATAACCCAAAAATGAGTATGAGGGTCTGTAGGTGCATGCATCTTGACATCGAATTCTAAAGTCTGACAGGATTTTATAAGGGTTTTCAGACTATTGTGTTAGGGGCACATGCAATTCAATTCATTGAATAAAAATGAGAAATGATTTTTTTAAGTCCACCGACTATAGTGTTATTTTATAATTACTTCGCATCACCTAGCCTTAGCTTGCTCTAAAAATAGCTTTTACATTTTTTTTATAACAAAATTTTAATAAAAATAAGATTGAAAATTAGTTTTTTTTTTTATCTTAAATTTAAAAATAAATTAAAATTAAAAAAGGCTTTGAAATAAATAGGTACAACTCATAAGTACAAAAAAATCAATGCAAAATTTTAAAGTACATTTGTAGAATTCTGCGGTGTTTGGTAGAAACATTCATTCCATAATCCATTTTAAAATTTGCGTCCTTACGCAAATAAAATCGTGCTTGCCTAGAGCCTAAACGTGTTATCGATTTTCGTCAAATTTGAAACTTCTATGAACGTAGCCCTTGAAAAATTATATATCAAATTTGAGGAAAATCAGTTCATCCGTTTAGGCTATAGCTCGATGTAAAGTGGACGTAAAGACGCAAATTTTAAAGTGGAGTTATCATGTTTCTACCAAACACCACAGAATTATAAGCAGGTAGATACAAGAACAAGTACCGGTACTGGTAGTGCTACTTGGGACTTTTAAGTACAAGTACCAAGGAATTGTTCTTCTTCTTATTATAATTTCCCTATGATGAATTTTCTTACAAATATTTATATTAACAATAGATTTACCTTTTACAATTAACAAGTTAATGCATATGCATGTAAACAGCACTCTTTTCATTACACAAAAAAGCTATTATAACTCAGAAAAGTTTTATCAAAGCCACTTTTTATCTTAGTTTGAAAGGTAAACATCATTTCATTATCTTATTATATATTTTATTTAATTAGACGTCTATTTTCAGAACACAAAATTTCCTGAATTAAAATGCAAAAGGATCTTAAAAACGAACTTAATTTTCACCGGAACAAATTTTTCTTAAATATAATTTTAATTGCATTTTCTTATGAAAAAATCTTATTTCCATTTCTTCCTCTTTTTGTTTGATAAAATATCTTAATTAGCACTTTAACTTTAATCAGAAAGAAATTAAAAACGAATAAATCCGAATATATAAACACATTAAATCACGATCCCCATGGAAAACTTAACTAAAAAGAGGTGGAAAAAACTTTGAAATTCAAACACTAGCTAGATACTTATAAAAAGAGGATATTATCTTCATCCCTATACCCATCCAACCCTTCAAGTTTCTCATTACATCCAAACTTGTAATTTCCTTCTTTATTTTGTTTTTAGTTTCTTTGCAATATTCTCTTAATGCTGCTGTTTCTTAATGTTTATTTTTCTACTGGACAGCAAGGATATATTCAGAAAAAGGAAAACACAAACATCCCACAACAATTTAGCTATAAGTGCAAAAATATATATCATAGAATACACGTTAATGAAAACCCCACCGCCGCAGCCAACGCCGCTACCATTATTTTCCTTTAAACACCATTATCATCATCACTATCATCATCATCATCATCATCAGCAGCAGCAGGACTCTCATCCCTAAGGGCTAGCTGCGTCTTAAGAACAAAAACCGGGAGTTTTTCTTAAGTTTTTGTTTTTATTTTTTTTTTTTTCTGTCATACTGCTGATGCTGGTATTGAGATAAAACTTTGCATCCTTCCCTGAAGCCATTTTACATAACGCAGGGTAATAGCGTCATCGTTAATGAAGCCGGCAGTATGAAAACTCGAACGGTTAAAACTTCACAACAACAAAATAATAATAAGAGTCACTGAAGTGGACACAACGCGCATTAATGATGCACACGCTCTATCCTGCGACACTGCTACTTCGAAACAATGACTTAATTCTTAAACCTTAAAAAGCCGAGGACAAGGTAATGTAACCTTCTTCCCACCACATAAAGAACAATAATATGTAACTCCTCTGTGTGTTTACCTTAGAAGAGTTCCATTATCTCCACATGAAATCCATTGACAAAGCTTCAAGCAAGGTTATATTCTATGAAATCTCCAGCTCCTTACCTAAAAGGTTTCAAAATAATTGAATCCTTAAACGAGAATTTAACTTTAATTAACTGCACTCAAGAATTGAATCCTTTAACAAAGATTTTTTTTGAAGTACACACGAATTCTGTGTGATCGTTTGTGTTCTGTGGAAATCGACCACCAACGATGACGTCAAAGTGGACTGTCTGGCTGGAGCTACTCCAATTCTTCTATTTAATCCTCTTTTCGCCTTCCAGGGAAGTTAGTATTTAATACTGTCATCACAGACTTTGCATTTCTGCTGGATTAAGCATGCTTCGGTGCATATTTTGTGGTGATATCATTTTTCTGGCAAAAAAGGGGAATAAAAAAAAATCGATTGAGAGATGGATTTGTGTCGTCTTTGAATATCGAATCACAGCTTGAGGCAGTTGGATGAAATTGATTCGGGGGGAATGTAGGAAATAAATCTAATTAAGGTCATTTGAGTCGTTTGAGTGTGCTTTTGGTGTTAGTTTGGATTGCAGGTGTTTATCTCTCTGGTGGCTGGTCTGGTGACACTTTAATGGGATTATTGGATTTTACTCCTCATTTAAAAAGAAAATTCTCTTTTTTTTTATTATTAGAGTCTATGAGAGTAATCGTTATAAGAAACCTTGTAAATGAACTCAAATAGACTTTGGAAGTCTTGGGGACAAATTCAAGTTTGCTTTCCTGAACACATTTGTCTTTGTATATAAGGAAAGATTATATCAAACGCATGAGGATATCTGTTTGACATTTACTTTGAAAATTAATAGAGATTAGGCTAGGTTTCATTGACCTAAGGGTAAACTTCGAATAATTGGATGAGATAACGAAGGGTTGTGTCAGAAATGTGTTTTTTTTTTTAAATGAGAATGAGAAGTTCGCACAGCATATTGAAAATATTTTTGTGTTTCGGAACCGTATCTTAGACTACTTTAACGTTGCATAAAAGTCCTTAATTATGGACAGAATGTGAAATAATAAATAGCAACAGAGAAATGAAAATAAGTTTTTGTTTTTATTTTTTAATACATAACTACCACCTGTTTGTCAAATCTTTTCCTCTGTAAACATCAGATGTCAAAAACTCCATCCCCTTATAACAAAAATGTCTGTTTTCTGTACAGTTAACCTCACTCAACCCACTAGCAAGGACCAAAAATGTAAACAAAAAAGTTACGTATACGCCCAAGTGTACAATTTTCCTTTTATTTCGAATTATCTTAAGATCCCCCAGAGAGTTTTTACTAAAGAAAGAAAAAAACAGCAATTAAGATAAACATTTGATCTATCCTAACCCTTATTACCACATCATATCCCCCCCTCTAGTTGTTGGCATTAGTTTTTATGTTTCTTATTGAATTATGTTCTCTCGCCTTTCGTCTGTTTATTGCTCTTAACTTTTCTATCTTAATTATTCACTCAGACACTGAAATACAAACACAAAAATCACACAACATCTTACACCCTCATAGCTATTTGACTTCCAGTCAATTTATTTCTTCTTATAAGGATAAGCAATATCCTCTCTAGAGTTGCTTTTTCCTTCGTCCCAAAAAAGAAAGATCCTTTTGATTTGACCCTTTGTTTGTGAGAAAAAAAAACATTCATTGGTCTAATTAGGTTATTTATTTGAGTAGTTGCTTGAAAAGAGAAGTTGTGAACACAGAAAGAAACAAAACGACATAGATAATTAGGTTTGTTTTTATTGATAACATCGTCTTGGCTTTTCTATGGACGCAAATCCAAAACAAAACTTTAAGCACTTTTTCGAACTATTTATGAATTTTGATTCTTTATATTCTAGCAAAAAAAAAATATTTTCAGGAGACTATAGGTATTTATGCATATGTATTAAAGTAAAAATTCATATTTTTTATGGGAAGTGACAAGTTAAGGGAATACTTTCATATTCAAAATTATTAGACATTAAGATGAAAGAGAAGACGAAAAATGTGGGTCTCAATTTTCATTAAAATTGATACCTATATTTTTTTGTCATTCCTCTGACAATTTTTTTCAAAATAACGGTACCTGCCATACAATTTGCTAATAATTTAACAAAATCTTGTAATTATAAAAAATGGCTCACGGATTTTTCTAAACAAACTTCAATAAATTTCTTTCAGTTAGGTAAATCGACAGAAAATATAGGGCTTACCCCTATTTATGTAATTGTAACAAAAGAAAATCCTTTTGTAAGTCCAAAAATCTATTATTTAATTTTCTTTTTAAATTAAGTTGTTAAATTTTTGAAAAATTAATCTTCAAGCTCAAAATTTTTAAAACATAATTTAAAAAAAAAAAAAATATTTTTGTTTTCAAAATTCTATGTAATTAAGCACCATTTTTGTTTTTGATACTCAATGCTTTTAACAGTTTTTGTCAAACAAAATGGTTCTAGGGCTTTTATTTTTTCTAGATATAAAAAAAAAGAACTTTGCCAACTTATTACCTACTCATAAAAATATGGAAAAACTAAGCTTATGAAATGATCAATACAAACTCTTTTGTAATACAAGACAAAAGAGCGTAATTTCATGTTTTTCTGCTTCGTCGACAATACTGTAATCTGACACGCAGCTCTGTCAAAAACTAAGAGGCAAGGTCCAGCTGTATAAAAGCCTGCCAAGGAAAAATATACATTCAAAAATAAATAAATAAAATAAATTGGGTGGTGCAACAGCTCGTGGAGAACCAGGGCCTAGTGACTAAAACTCTCAACCATTCCTGTGTGCGCGTTGTTGGCTGGAATGCAGAGGACCTATAGTTTTTTGCCTAGTCCGAACCTCTAAATGAGAAGCACTTATTCATGGCAAGTATACTCTTGGAGGATTTGTCAGTTCCTCGCAAGAGGAACTCGGATAAAACATTTCTGTTTTTAGGTGGCATGATAGTCCTACGCACTAACCATCATGACATGAGGTACTACAAAATATACATTCAGTGCAGAAAAATTCCAAGTGAAGATTTTTAAATGCAATTATGTATTTTTATTTGGATATAAGGAATCCGCATGCCAAAGTCTACAGACGAATCTGGCTTGCATTTAAAGTTATTCAAGATCAAACGTCGAAAATACTCGGTTTTGCGTATAACTTTGAAACAATAAATGGTATTAAAAATTAAGCCATACAAAACTTGTAGATAGTGTGATTTTCTACAAGAAAATGTTTCGACACTGTTTTTTCTCTGACTGATGGCTAAGATGATATTAGCTGCGCTTTATTTTCTATGGGTCTGGGTCGAGGTTATCTTTTAACATGTATTGCAAAAACAAAATGGGATCCAGGTTTCTATCGAGGTTAATTTCAATAACCCAGATACTAGTTTTCACTCTGAACGGCAGAGGACTATTTACCATTGTGAATGAATTCAGCGGTTTGTCAGCAGTGTTATGAATAAAGAGGAAAAGAGACAGGCTTTAAATGAAAAATGAATAAATATAAGAAAAAAAAGAGACTGATATACAGCACAGTTTTTGCACTAACCCGCATCGTTTTATTTTCATGAGGTATGACGATATGGGTTATGAATGATAATAAAACGCGGCTATTGGCGTTTAAAAAACTTTACAGTTATGCGAATTTTCTAGTTTGTACGATGTTGGGAAGTGCTCCATAATTTTGATGATCTGTCAGTGAGTAAGTCAGTCAGTGAGTCAGTGAGCCAGTGAGTCAGTCAGTTACGGTTTTTGTGATTTTTAAAGTCCTATATCTCGGGAATTACTAATGCTAAAGAGTTGAAATTTGGTGAGCCACCTGTGATTGATCAGCCCAGCAAATACTGCGAATTTCTGACTTTATTGGTACTGAAGTTAGAGGGGGGTTGATAATAGCCTGAGTTTGTTCCTGTAAAAAGGGTGTAGTGCCGCGAACTTGGCTGGGCACTACCGTGCCCTTTGATATACAAAATATTTTTGACGTTTGGCTTTGAATAACTTTTAATGCAAGCTTGATTCCGTCTATTAAAATTGCCTGAGTATTCCTTATGGATAAATAAGGATAACTGCGTTTAAAATTTTTAGCTTGCAGTTTTGACGGTTGCCGTTGTGGACAAAAAAAAATATGTTTTACGAAGTTGTAGGACATTTGTATTCTACGACGTATGGCTCAAATAATGTTATTGTTCCCTAAAGTCGGCATTTTTACACTTATAAACCAGAACGCTGGTAAACCCTTTGCTCAAAGTGATTTCAAATGCTCCAAATTTTGTGGACGTATTATATGTATCAGTGCAAACTCTATCGTTGACACCCCGCAATGATACCGTGATGCTTTGACCATCATGTCAGACTTTTAAAATACAAACAAAAATTGTGGTATATCAAACAAAAAAATTTACTTTGGGACAAACTAAACATTATGAATCATGTTTTTAAGGTAGTTTTGAATGCTGAATCAAATGACACTAAAACCAAGTTGGTAAAAACTCCGTGAAAAAAGTTATTGTAATTTGTATGTAGAGATGACTATATTTTCTGTATAAAAGTAAAATATTACCGGAAACCAGTTGAAAATAATGGTCCGTCGATGAAACTTGGCGACAATGGTTCATTTGTCACGAAAATCAATAATAAGAAGGGTCTATATAAATATTTGTGGTTAAAGGATGTTTTTTTGAGGGTTGTGATGAGGATTTGGGTTGTGGTGGGATCATTACCATAAAACCTTTGACGATAATGGTACCCTCATGAAACTTTTTTTTTTTTTTCAAAGCGGCTCGTACGAAGTTTGATAAACTTTTCTGTGTGTAAAAAAGTACCAACAATTATTACGAAAGGCATTTTTTAATAGTACTTTCAATAGAACTGTTTTTTCTTTTTGTTTTGAATTTCTAATTATCGATATAACTGATTTCAATCAAATGTTTTTTGTATACAAATCCTGAAACAAAAAGCATTCTACAGCTTCATGATTCTTATTTTGAGATTTGCTTGAAAATATATTTTCTAACTTTACCAGTAGCTATTGCGCAACCATAAGGAATTACACAATGTAAAAATTAATTTAAAAAAAAATTAAGGGATAGTTTTGGATAATCTTTTTGAATCAATCAAATAACGGGTGATTTTTTAAGAGTTTAGAACTTTAAAAAAAAAAAACACAAAAAATTCGAAAAAATGAATGAAATATTTATTTGAATCGATAGTTTGAACCTTGCAATTTAATGTTTAAAGATAATTTCATGCAAATGTTGACCGCGGCTGCGTCTCAGGTAGCCCATCCGCTGAGTCCAATTTTGGCATACTCTTTCACACATATCGGCCGGTATCTCACGAATGAATGCATGGATGTTGGCTTCCAGTGCGTCAATCGAAGCGGGCTTGTCCCTATAGACATTAGCCTTAACATACCCCCACAAAAATTAATCTAATGGTGTCAAATCGCACGATCTAGGCGGCCAATTGACCGGCCTGAAACGTGAAATTAACTGTTCACCAAACTCGCCTCGCAATTGCGCCATTGTTTCGCGTGCTGTGTGGCATGTGGCACCGTCTTGTTGAAACCACATATCATGCAAGTCAAGAACTTCCATTTCGGCCAAAAAAAGTTTGTTATCATCATTGTATTCACCATTGACAGTAACGCTGCGATTCGCATCATCTTTGAAGAAATATGGCCCAATAAACCGCACCAAACAGTGGCTTTTTCGGGATGCATTGGTAGCTGTTGCAATGCTTCTGGCTGATCTTCACTCCAAATGCGGCAATTATGCTTATTTACGTACCCATTCAACCAAAAATGAGCCTCATCGCTGAACACAATTTTTCGATAAAAAAGCGGATCCTCGGCCAGCCATTTTGATAGTAAAATTCAATAATTTGCAAGCGTTGTTCATTTGTAAGATGATCCATGGTTAAATTGCAAACCAAACTGAAGCTGTTTGACAGTGACACAAGTTACTAAACACACGTCAGCTGTCAAAACCAGTGTTGCCAAAACCAAACCAGCTAAAAAATCACCCGTTATATTGGTCAAATAATTTGTTTATTCAGCTTTAATTAATTTTTTTGCTGTAGTTTACAATTAAGTTGTGCATAAATATCTGATTTTTAATAAAAAAGGATACTTTTGTCCTTGATTACCAATATCTCAGCAAATAATTTTTGAAGTATTTTTTTTGTACTTTTCACCGTTAGTTTTAGAAAAGTCCCTACTTAAAATTGACATTTTTGTACCGAAAACCCGGTAAATATTTTGCTACTTTGCAAACATTTTTGTTAGTGGAGATTTGAACACTTTAAATCTTCAATATACCTATAAATTTTCAAAATAATTCAACGAAGGGTTGTTTTCCATCAAATCTTACAAACCAATTAAAGGAACAAATTGTTCTGTTCCTAAACATTGAGTTATCAATCATCAAAATGAAAATAAACTCAATAATATTTCCGTCACCTTTTTTCAAAGTTTGGCATTGGTTACATACTTTTTTTTCCTACGGGCCTGATAGAGGGATGAGTTCTCAAGTGGGACAAAGGAAGGATCACGCCTTTGAAAGGCGTTTTTCTTCTCAGCCAGGTGATTATATAACTACAAACATACATATCTTTAACGAACGGATACATACACCAACCACTGGCCTATCATATCCATCTACCAGACGTTGCATGGAGCCACTGCTCCTAAGGGCCTGATAGAGGGATGATTCCTCAAGTGAGGGCAAAAGAAGGACCACGCCTTTGAAAGGCACTCTCTTCTCAGCCAGGTGATTATGTGACGACAGACATTCCTTCATCGACCGGATACATAAACCAACCACTGACAGATCATACCCATTTACCAGACGTTGCATGGGGCCACTGCTTCTACGGGCCTGATAGAGGGATGATTCCTCAAGTGAGGGCAAAAGAAGGACCACCAGGCCATAGCCTGCTGAAACTCTTCAACATCCTTAACGGGCTTAAATTAACATGGGATTTATCATAGGTTTCATTTCATGGGGTTCACAATCCCTAGGGTACCACAGTGGATCTACATTGATCTAAGTGTGACGGTAACAAGACCAATTGTCAGCCCATTAACCTAACCTAACCTACATACTTTTTTGACTTAAAATGAAAAAAAATATAATATTAAAAAAAAAAACATAAAAACAACGAAATTTTTTATTTTTGAATTTTCTGGAAAATATACTTTTCATTTTAAATCAGAAATTATATGCTTTCATCGCATGGCATAAGATTTTGAATTTCCAGAGAATTTGTATTATTTCTAACAGAAAGTAATTTTGAAAGTATTATTGAAAGAAATTATCTAAGTTAAGTTTAATAGTTGAATGAGAATTAAAATACCATGTTACTGATATCCACGGTACTGACATTTATACATTTTATAGTAACCTCATTTTTCACTGTTAGGGAGAAAAATATTTTCAAAAAAAAAATTAAACTTGTGTATAGTTGGAACACAAAATTCTAAAACCTAAATAAAAACATAACCATAACACGCTGAAAATACACTGCTGTGGTACTGACAAATTAATTGGTGATATTATTTCTTCGAATAAAAACATATCACCCCTGCCCTAAAGTCACGTACAAGAAATAAATAAATTATTTTGAACTTTAAATAAATATTGTGAATCTTTCAGAATACCCCACAAACGTCATATAACTTAAAGAAAATGGTGGTTCAGCGAAAAACCAGTTGAACTCAAAAATCAAAATAAATCATTTGACAGCATTAATTCATAATTATTTAATTTATGAATAAGTATTTTGATTTGGCTTTTCCAAACTTTTATCACGCAAGTATTGCACTCAAACTTCCTTAAAAACAACATATTTTATTAGAAAATATTAGATTTATTTGGAAAAACATGGAATGGGCTTGCCACGGTATTGAAATTTTGTGTTAGGCAACCTGGAAAAAGTGAATAATGTTTTTTTAAATGGAAGATGAGATTCGAAAAGGATTTTTCTGTATACAAAAAACTTGTCTTTTTTAAATAACCATATACAATATCTGTGAGAATTGAGTGAACAAAAAAATTCTTGCTGACCCCGAAAATGTGTTTATGGGTTAATGCCGTAAAAACTTATTTTTTTTTATTATTCATGAATGCAAATTTTTTCTTATTTTTGTGACCTTATGTCTTTATAGACGTACACAAAAAAAAAACAATATTTGTGTTCTAAAGACAGAAGAACCATGCACAATTTGAATGCTTTTGTTTGCTTTTCATTCTCCGTAGTTCGTACAACAAACTAAAAGCACCCTAGAGTGAATTAAAATCGCATTTCCATTCCATTTGATTTAACGATGCAAAGTGCTAATTGGATGCAGAAACAGGCGCAGGACAAAACTCACAAAAGCTCTCACTTCAGAGATAATAATTGGCATGACAGTGTGCATTGATGTGTCACGTAGTTAGTTAGTGTGTTGTTCTTGTTGTTGGGTCATTCTCATCATTCTAACAACATACACACATCTAGGCTATGATTGTGTTTAACTTGTATGCGCTTAGGAAATTATAACAAAACAAAAATGAAATGAAACAATTTTCTTAACAAACAAATAACACAAATGAATGTCCTTTGTTATTTGGTTTTGTACAAATTTTTGTTCGTTTTTTAATTTTCTACTTTTCTTTCTTTTACAGGAACAATGAATGAATAAGGAACTAGAACTGATCTATACAACACAACAATAAGTCATCTAATCAAAGACAATCGTTCCACGGACCTTTTGCTAGAAAAGCTTCTACATTCATACATTATTATCCTTTGTCTATCCGGGGCCACTGAATGTGGTGGGTGACAATCGCAAACAAATGAAATTGAATCCTTTACTACTTCTGTTCGGTTTATTCCCTTGTTTTCTGTTGAAACAAGAGTCCTACAAGCATTCATAGTGTTCCCTTTATATTTGTATTTTGTGTACATTTTGTGAGTGTTTTTATCTGAGTGTGTCTTAGTGTGTGTGTGTGCTCCTATTTTGCTATCGCAACGAGCAAACGATATCTAAATGAGTGAACGACACTCGTCGAATTTAAAATGTCGGACGTTGAACAGATTTCCGGCAAAAATGAAATCAAAATCGCGACCGGCCCTAACAAAACATCGGTGAAGCTTCATTCATTGCCAATACAACACCATCATCATCCACACCCACACCCACATCCACACCCAAACCCGCACCATCAACAACACTATCTGAAGCCGATTCCGCAACAGCAGCAGCAACAAGAGCAATATCGTGAGAAAAACCAACATCAGCAACTCTCATCAACTTTGACAATAGAAGAAGGAACCGGGTCTATCGACCAAAACGAAGTAGCACACTCACCAAATCGGAGACTCGGTTGCTTTAGTAAAGTGTTGAAGGTGTTATTTTCGACACCTGGTCTAGTGGTTCTCGTTGTTGTTTACTCAGTGATGGGTGCGTTAATTTTCCCTCTGCTCGAGGCGCCACAGGATATTATGAAGAATGTGGCCATCGCAAAGAGTCGAGAGGATTGTTTGAAAGAACTCTGGATAATAACAGGTAAGTGTGTTGAATCTTCTATTAAAATGAACCAAATAATATAGGGGTGGTAAGTTGTAAGTGAAATAGAAGCCGCCAAAGGTTTTCTACGTGGGAGTATAGATTAAATTATGGTAACTGTGAGCTGATTGATTGTGCAAAATGGTTGCTTTTTTAGAAGCAGCATTAGGGTAAAAAGGTATAGCACATGGCACTTATAAGATCAAGTAACAATTTGAAGCAACTTCCAAAGAAACATAGCTATCGTTAAGTGAAATTTAATAAAGACCGATATTAAGCTGCTTTGGAGCTGCAATGATTTTGGAACTGATTGCTTTAGTCAAAATTTATTCACTCTCCATTTAATTTTAAGTTGCTGTTGAAACGCAATGAATTTGCCTTTAGTGACTTTGAATTGAATGGAAAATATATAAATTGGAGATTCTAGTCTACTTCTCGCTCATTAACACTAACAAATTTGTCTAAAGAGATTTATTTACGAATTAGAAACAACAAAGATATTAAATTTGTTGACAAAATTACTGAATTCAGGTATTAGCTATTCCCTTATGATTGGGTGATGGACTTAAATATTGTTTTGTCAAAATAATCTCTTGATGGAATGTTCTGTTAACCAAAGTGAAGTATCGTGTTTTTAGGTAACAACAAAGAACCAACATTATGTTGTATTATCGAAATTAAACGACAATGCTCATGGTTTAAGCATTAATTTAATTTAATAAAATCAAAATGCAGAGTTTTTGTGTTATATTTAATGTTGCAAAGGTCTCTGCTAGTCGATCTATTTTTATAAGGTGAATGCGAACACTGAAAGAGTGTTTTTTTCCGTTAGCCATATGCACAAATACACAAACAAATCAACCATTGAAAATACATTCAAAGTATAAGTAGCAAAGTAGTAAACCAAAATGTGATTGTTTTAATATTTCGTCACATAAAGGGCCATGCGAGATAAAACCGACCATGTATCACTACTCACCATTTTGATTAGTTTTAATTTTAATTTTAATTTACATTTTAATTTTAATTTTAATTTTAATTTTAATTTTAATTTTAATTTTAATTTTTATTTTAATTTTAATTTTAATTTTAATTTTAATTTTAATTTTAATTTTAATTTTAATTTTAATTTTAATTTTAATTTTAATTTTAATTTTAATTTTAATTTTAATTTTAATTTTAATTTTAATTTTAATTTTAATTTTAATTTTAATTTTAATTTTAATTTTAATTTTAATTTTAATTTTAATTTTAATTTTAATTTTAATTTTAATTTTAATTTTAATTTTAATTTTAATTTTAATTTTAATTTTAATTTTAATTTTAATTTTAATTTTAATTTTAATTTTAATTTTAATTTTAATTTTAATTTTAATTTTAATTTTAATTTTAATTTTAATTTTAATTTTAATTTTAATTAGATAATATCGAAATGGAAAGAACATCAATAAAATACAAAGTACAGGGTGTACTTGTACTTAAAGTGGACGACAGGAATTTTTTTGATCAACAAACAAAAATTGAAAATTCCAAAACAAATTTTGTTGAGCCCTAAACAAATAAATGAAACGGAAAACAAATAAAAGAACCAAAAAAAACACAAGATTTATATGCCCAGCAGGGCTGGCGAAGTACTGCAATTGCAGTATTTGTACTTCTTTTTGAATCTCCGTACTGCCGTACTGATAAATCAGCCAACGTACTGCTTTTTTGAGAACTGCTCGATAACAAATTTTTATTATTTTAATTCTATCTCAACACACTCAAAATTCATAATCCTATCCAAAAAGTTGTAGTCCTTTTTTTTTTTTTTGAATATAACAGGTGAAATACTACAAAAATGTGATTTTCACCCATCTGTGAAGCAATGAATAATTTTTCAACCCTGGAAAATTAGACTTTAACTTCGGAAAAATTCCGACAAAGCTGATTTTTGACGCCTTTAGCATTTCGTACCCAAAATTTAAGAAAGTTTCAACAAATTTTAAATGAGGTCAAACTCGGAACGAATTCAGTTTTTGCTAATTTTTCGAAAATTATCAGATTTTTTTTGATAAAAATTGGGGGTAAAATGGTAGTTTATGTGTTATACACGAAATACTTAAATAGGTCTATCTTGATTATTAAAAAAATATTGAGATAGGATCGTTTTGATTCTTAAGTCAAAACTTAAGTGCTTGTAAGTTGTAACTTTAAAAGGGCTCTAGAGACGCTCGAACATGGTGCAAGTGAACATAGTTCAACCTGAACTTCATGATTTTTCGACTTATATGTCATTCTTATAGTTGGCTGTCACATTTTAATTTAGCTTTTATTCAGGATTTTTGACATTTTTCTTTTTATTTTTAAAATTTTAAAGTTGAAATTCAAAATTAAACCGAAATGTTTGAGTTAACAATAAACATACGAAACCGGTTCGCAAATAATCGAATCTGGTGTGACATAGAAGTAGCCCCGCCCTCCAACATCGATAAAAATCAAACTCCTTTTGATTTTGCTGAGACCAAATTTTTGTTTAGTGACACCAAATTACTGGTACTCGAGTCCGTACTGGTACTCGAGTCCCGTAGACAAGTAAACATATTACTCGAACCATGTTCACCCGCACCATCTTTGACCGTCTACAGAGCCCTTTGAAATACATTGATCTGAAACAAAAAAGAGAATACATCTTGTAGCTCTCTTTGAAAAGAAAGTTTTGGAATATCACGCGCAATATTTTCAAAAAAAAAACCGTGGTAGGTCCGTTTTAATTCTAAGTGTCAAAATTATATATTTTACTGCCGTACTGCTGTGTACTGCCTTTTTTCCTCGAAGTACTGCTTTCTCAAAAATGAAACGGCAGTCCTGATGCCCAGATGGAGAGTTCTATTATTTTATTTGGGAAACCTTTGGACCGAAGCCCAGGGATTAAGAATTAAGACCCAGCATTTTTCCAAGATATAGATTTTTAACAGAAACGTTTAAGTGCGTACGGTGAAACGTAAGGCCGCAAGCGAATAAAGAAAATGGGACGTTTACAATTAAATACTGTGCACCACAATATACTGGGAGAAAATTCGCATTAAACAACCATACGAAATTAAATCTACCAGAATTGAAAATTGAAAAATTAAGTTATTCAAACGCTTGGTTTGAACTCAACTTATCTTTTTTCTTGTCTGTGGATCTTATATCCGCTTTTTTCTTTTTATCAACTCGATAAGTTTTGCCTCCTCAAAATTTTTTCTTCGTTTCGAATCACTATACTTTTCTTTCTTCAAACTTTCTCGACAACTTTTCCTCAAAACTACAAAAACTTTTTCTCAATCTTTCCTTTCTTAGAAATTTTATTCGACTTTTCAAAAATATAACTTGTCGCTTTTAAAGTTCTCCAAAGAGTGAACTTTTCAGGCTAAAGCAAATGTCTATCTCAGCCATTCCAGCCTCTCACACATTCATACAACCAGCCAATCATTTTCAAGTTCTTCAGTCACGAGATCATGGCTTCCTGGAAAGTTATGTGCTCTCCTCCATTCCTCCGTTGTCGAATCTCATCGAAACTTTAAACTCACACACATTCAATAATTCAGCAAGTTGTTGGATGTCTTTCCAAAAACTTGTCGAATCCAAATGGCCGAGTTCAGAACCCTTTCAACTAAATTATATTCGAGAAAATTAAAAAAATAACTTAAATCGAGAAATAATTCTCTCAGGCATTCTCCTAGTTACTCTAAAATAATCTCGTGTGATTCGAAGAGGGAAGCCATCTTTCCAAAAACTAATACCTCTGTGTGAGAGAGGAATTTATATAACCAAATCCTGAGATGAGATATTTTTTTCCCCAATTCCGAAATATATATTTTATTACTATTTAAAAAAGTTAAGTTTTAAGAATACTTACAAAATATTAAGCTATGTTAGTAAGAAGTTAAGTTTAGTCAATGATAACTTCGATGTTATATTCGGATTGAAGTAAGAGTCCACCTAACCTGCTTACTTCTTCAGCTCATCCCCTGCTGCTCGACCAACTGCTACACTAAAATCGATCGAAACCTGTTTTTGTTTCTTTTCCAAAATAAAATGGTTAATGATAAAGAATATGCAGGTAAAACGTGTGGTAAATTTTACTGTAACAGAAGGTGCTGAGTATTTTACCATATAAAGTTTTGATTTATCAAAGTTGAAAGAAAATTATTGGCATATTAAGGTAAAAAAGCATTTTTTTAATATGTATATACTAACATTGGTAAAAAACTAATAAAAAAATGTATACAAATAATCTAAATGTACCAAACTTTTCTCAAAAAAAAATTTCGATTCTATTTCTGTTCCTATACGAATTTTTTAACAAAAACCAAACATTTGGTTTCATTAAGAATTAAATTTAATACTTCAGCAAAAATTAAAATTTGTGCTTTAGAAAATTCAAATACTCTACTTAATTTGAGACAAATCGTTTCATCCGTTTGACAAACAATAAGGCGAAACCATCTTTGTTGAACTTCTCTGCAATCATAATGTCCAGTTCGATTAAAAAAGTCACACCGAAATAGATCCCAAGGCCCTGTTACACAAATCATTGAAGTGTTGTTAAATTGAGAATGGATTTTGAATTTGTAAATAAGGCGTTCTGAATAGTAAATCCAGCCCCGGATCTATGGGGGGGCAAACCGGGGCCTGTGCCCCGGGCGGCAGCTTACAGGGGCGCCAAATCGATGTGACAGAAAAGATTGAGAATTGCAATGTTAATGAAATTAAATGAATTGAGATGCGGCAATGAAATATCAAATTATATATTCCTCTGTCAACCTTTAGCAGTTTTTTCTATCATTATTTCACCATTTAAAATAATTATTCAAAAACTATTGACAACTATAACTTTATCGAAAAATTAAATAAAAGAAACGAGCTATACTACATTGTTCAAAGTTTTCTGTTGATTTATAACAATTGTTTTTTGCATTGCATGTACGTGTATTTTTACACTGTGTCCCTCAACAAGCGTCGCACCACGCCGCGCGCCGCCGCACAGTGGTCGGAAAACAACATTTAGCCCGAACTAAATCAAAAATTGAAGGTCCAAATCACCGACTAATGTTATCAATCGTAGGTGGGAATACATCCGCGTACCCACTGATGACCTTGGTTTTTTATTAAAGGTCGAAAATGATACTAAAAGACCCGTTAGTTGAACGATTCAACCAATATTCGCAGCATGATATGCCAAAAATGTCGAAAACTGTGGCCTTTTGCACTCTGCACTTTGTTTTTGTACTATCTTGAAAAGAAGCGACTCCCTAACGATATATTAGAACAGTCTTAACACTTGCAAACACTTGCGATTTTTCTATGCTTAACTTAAAAAAATGATAATCAAAAAATCCTTTTTAATTAAGTGCTCTCTACAGCTTCTTAAATTTATTAAAAAAATATTTGCCGTTATATACCTTATCTTTGGTTTTAAATTATTAAAATAGTTTTAAGTTGAATTTTCACACCCATTACAAATTTAAAATTAGCATACCATACTGGGAATAATTGTTGCATTGTTCAACTAATGGGTCTTTTAGTAACATCTTCGACATTTAATAAAAAACGTATAATAGATAACATTTTTCATGGTGATTTGCACCTTCAGTTTTTTATTTAGTTCGCGCTAAATGTTGATTTCCGACTTATGCACGCCGTATAAATCGAAGTCTTGCATAAAGAATTATTTACTGGATATACTGGCAACTTTATTGCACAGTATTTTAGATATATTATTTTAGCTCACAAAAAATCTAAATACAAACAAATGTAGGAAATCATTTGCTCTTATAAAACTGTTTGATAAATTTTTTTTTCGTCCAGTTGAACAAGTTTTACAGTTTTTTGACAACAATTTTTCATGATGTCAAAAAACAAAAAAAAATTTTAAATATTTTAACTACAGAATCAAAAAGAAATTTTACTCTTAGTTCTATAGGAGCCGAGAAAATTGTATTTACCTTTTTCAACACCCTTTTTTAAAATGGCGCATAACACAATATTTCCTACCAGCCAGAGATTATTGAAATTTTTTAATTTTTTTACCGCTATAACTCTGTCTCAGCTATCACCTCTGTCAATTTCATTGAAATCGCTCAAGGAACAACGAAGTCCCGGGAATTTAAAATCTTTTTTCGGAACTTTATACTTCGACACTTTATTTTGCGTAACTTTGGCTTTTCGAAATTTTGTCCTTCCAAAAATTACATTTTTGTTTCTTATTTGCAAGGTTCGTGAATGAATCTTCAATAGTTCTCCAATGCCCAACCATATTTTAGAGATTCTTACAGATTTGATTCGAATGAAAACGAATTTTATTAGGAACTAAAAAATCAGACTCGCTATCGAATCAAAAATAAAATTCCCCTTTGAATTTTTCACGAGAGAACGAATCATATGTTATCGTTCGACGAATCTTGGCTGTGTATCGTCTTTGTTTAGCCATTGTCAATTTTCTTATCTATAATGAAAAGTTCCTGAATAGGTATGGACTGCACACCCATTAAAAAGTTTTACTCTCCCAGTGAAAAAAAATCCAACAAAGTAGATATGTGGTTTTGTTTTAATTTGTATCAAAAACGGCAGGGGCGCCAAAATCAAGTTTTGCCCCGGCTCGGAAAAATCGTAGATCCGGGGCTGAGTAAATCTAGAAGTTAACTTTTTACAAAATTTTAGTATTTTGAGGTCTTCTGTCTGAAATATTTCAGCTAACAAAAAGGATACAATAAAAATAGAATGTGAAGAAAATTTGAAGAGAAAATTCTTCTGTTTAGTGGAGTGACTGAATATAATAGTCATCTAACTGAAATGAGCCATGCCCAACTTTCGTACCTGGGCAAAACGCAATATGGAGTTGAGGTCATTTGAACTTTTAACTTGGAGACAATAAAATTCAAGGGGAAAAAAGTTTATTTTGAAGCAATTTGTATTTAAAATATGCCTTTAATTTCAAAAACACAGCTTCACAAACTTATTTACTATCCTCAATTTTAAGGTAGATTTAGACCATTATTATTCTAAACGCCTCAACCTCAAGTACCTCTTCAACTCTGGCTTGATATCCTTTAAAACAAAAACTATTATTGAAGATGTCATGTCAACATTTTTAGTTAAGCTAAAGCTTTACAGCGTTTTTTGCAAACTGCGTTGGATTGCAAATGAGCTCAATACCATGGAGCCTTAGCTATTCACAGAATACGAGAATTTTAAAGAAGCACCACTATTTGCTGGCCAAAAAATTCTTTGGAAATTTGTTGCTGAAGGAAGATTTCTTTGTGTTTATATATAGTAGTAGATACAGTAAACAACATCGATGTACTTTTGCAAACTTTGCAAAACCCGATTACAAAAATGCAGAACACTCTTTTTACGCTGTTCAACTTTCACAAATTTATACAAATTAGCTTAGTGCAAAGTTCTTGGTGGAATACACTACCCAGGCTTATGGGCTTTTACAGGAACATGAAAACTACTTGTCTTTTCTTAATTATCATAAGCCTAACACATTCATATCCAATTAAAATTTCAAATGTCATGTCACTTCAAAATTTAAATAGACCAATTATAATTTTAAATTGCTTTGCTTTAATTTCTTGGCTCACTGAGCCAGCAATAGCGATTTATAATAATTTTAAATCCTTTTCCCTATTAACGCCACAATAATAATCCCAAAAGCCTTTCTAAACACACGCGACAAATAATTGTTACACAAAAAATTATTACCCCTTTGCCGTTGGAGTTATTAATGCATAAATTGGCATACATCATATGTAGGGATATATTGTATTGTATGTGCTTTAGAGGGAACCACTCTTCGTAACAATGAACGCTGAATGTTAATCACTGTTAATTAAGAACAGCCATGGATGTGTTTATAAGCTTTTTTATGCTCGCTCTTGTGCCATTTTCTGTTTAGCATTGGTCGCTGCCGCATAACAATGTTATTATCCTCGCTGCAACTAAGGACTTAAAAATGTATACACAAAACATAACATATACCACACCAGTAGTAGCTATAGGTACCTGGGTGATGTGAAGAGGAAGGACTTAAAATGAAAAATGGTAAATAATGGAAAAATAAACAGCACAAACCTTGGTTTTCCACATACAGCAGTGCGCTCTTCGTCCTGCCAGCCATAACCCTCAAACGTATTCCTGAGTTTGTAGTAATTTTAAAAGCTAGCACTTTTTTTGCAGAGCCATCGGGCTCGGGCAGGGCTTCCTGATTGAGATATTAATTAATATTTTTTTTTTATCAAATGCTTTTTATAGAAAATCGAAAACAAGGGACTTGTATAGATTTTTCCACACGAACGCACGTAGTCAAAATATGGATATAAAACATTTTATTAGTTTGAGGCATGGTCAGCGAATACAGGAGTTTTTTGGTCACCCGGATAAATGCACACAAGCACGCACGCACACTTCGCTGTGGTTTGTCGTTCCGGTTTGTTGCTATTTTTTTTTTAGAACAAAGTCCGGATAATAATTTGTAAAGGGATGTCAGCTAAGAGGATTTGGTTTTGATGGAATGTTTGCTTTTTTGTACGGAAAAAGGTGTTCGAAATTGTGTGTTTTGTTATTGATTTTTTGTGTAAAATTAATACAAAGTGTAATGAATTTTAATGGATTTCATAGTATTTACTTGGACACGTCAGTTAAATAATTTCAATTTTATCTCGTTAAAGTGTTAATTTCGATTTGCCACAAAAATTCATTTGTGGTTTTGGCTTAAAAATATGATAAAATATTTGTTTATTTATTAGATCAAGTAATTAATGGGAGTTTATTTGTTTTTGAATTTTTGAGTGGTAATATTTTGCACTGGAGTTGAGGATTTTTGATGTGGTTAGGTACTAGGTTAGATATTTTTAATTGATTTTAAGTAAATAGAAATATAATTGAATAACATATGTATATCTACCTATGGAATGAATACAAAATTTAATAAACAAAATTGATTTATTAGCTATTTTTTTTAAAGCTATGAGTATCCCACAGTAAATTTGTATTAACTTGTTTTGGGTCCTTTCATTCCATATTAATAGAAGACTTAAAGTCTTACTGTGACAGGCATACAGTTATTATTACTGTGATGCTTTTTGTTCCCATCTGAGATAGGTCAGCGGGGTCCAGGGTATAACCGTTGAAAGCAGTAAAACTCGGTGGTCCTGAGTACTCTGTCCCACCTGTCCCTGACTCCTAAAGTTGCTCCGTCAAGAATACTAAGCTCCTCACCAAAACACTTCCGAATTTCCATCACTGGAAACGCCTAATCACTTTTGAAAAAAAAGTCTCACAAATTTTTCAATAACTTGAAACTACGCATATTCGCAGGTTTGATTTTCCCTTTTTTAAACTTTTCTAAAAACGATCTGCCTTGTACAGAATCTCAACAAAAAGAAGTGCCATAATGGCGGCCTTTCGCACTCGCTTTCACACTCTCCAATTGTCGACCTCTCTTTCACACCCACTCAGTAGTGGCGGTATTCGGTCACGACACGAGTTTAGTCCAAGGACTTCGCCTATTAGCTGGAAGCTTGCCCCGTTGTTGAACCCACTCCAATCTCTCAATTTAAGTATCCCTAGTGAAAGGGATTATTCCTCGCGTTCCAATGTTTTGTAACGAAGTGTTACACTTTTCACTCCCCCCAGCACACCAAGCGTTGAATAATTGATCACCGATCCGTCGCCGTCCATTTATAAATACACCCACCGTCAGCAACATCAGCAATCAGCACCCTACATCACCATTAAACCGCCATAGACCAGTTATCAGCCATCAACATCAACTACCAGCACCCTATATCAGCATAACATAAGCCCGCCACCACCCATCGAATGATCAACAGCCAATGCACACAGAATACCATTGTATACAACACTCTGATAAGCAACAACAACTGCACATTGCATTCGGTGCTGCCGACGCCATACGATTTTACATTTGACCTCATTACAATTCACACTGTCTTGTGGCACAAAAAGCATTATGAGGAGGTACAAAAATCCGGAAAAGCCGAAGCCTGTTACCTCGAATGGGTTACGTACGAATGACCGACAAAAAAAATGTCGACTGGTTAAAATGTCGATTTTTATCGACTTTTTTGTAAGTTAAAATACCGACTTTGTTTTTACCGACTTATTAAAATGTCGACAGTTTGAAATGTCGATTCTACAAAAAGTCGACTGCCCTTATAGGAGTCGAGAAAAATATCGACTTGTCGGTATTTTTCCCATACAGAAAAGTCGATATAAAATATAAATCGACATTTTAACCAGTCGACATTTTGACTTGTCGATATTTTGTCTGTCGGTCATTTGAAAGTAACCCAAGGAACAACGCTCAGCCTTAAATGTTTGCACGGAATAACTATATAAACTCAAGAATTCTTGTCTGATTTTTTAGCAGGAACTTAACAGTTTTTTGATGCTGTGGAAAATTTAAGACTATGTTTAAGACACAAGTTCTTTTTTGATTCTTATATTAATTAACTCATTTAGGTAGTTATTAATTTAATTTAACCTTTTGTTTAGCTTCAAGAAAGTTCAATAAAATGCATTTATGTTGCCTACCTACACTATACCTAATGTTTCGAACTTTAAACTGCCTCATTTTCTGGATGTATTATTATTTTATTAATATTAAAACACATTACAGACCCTGAATAAGAGGCAGTTAAGACGTCGAAATAATATAGGCGACACAAATTATATTCAAAAAATGCGATTTGTTGAACTATGACAATGCGATATTAGATAATAATGATCAGATCATAGTTTAGGGAATGATGTTTACAAGCGCGCGCTTGTAAACATCATTCCCTAAACTATGATCTGATCAAAATGTCGACTATCAAAATGTCGACTTTTAAAATGTCGACTGTTGAAATCTCGATTCATAAAATCTCGATCACTGTCGACATTTTGAGAATCGACATTTTGAAAAATCGACATTTTAAAAAGTCGGTCAAATTTGTGTCTATATTTTGATCTGTCGGTCTTTTAACCAGTCGAGATTTTTTCTGTCGAGATTTTAAAAGTCGATCTTATGGAGTCGATATTTTAAAAGTCGACATATCGTACCCAATCCACCTCGAATTTGTTCCTATTTATTTTTAATGATTTCGAATTTTATGAGAGTTAAGTTTCCAGCTGTTCATCGTTTATAGCAACTTTGATAAGCTTAGGTCCTTTACTTGGTGCATCCGTGTATCATTTAAAGAAAACCTTTTTGGCATCAACCGTTAAAAACCCGTTGTTCTCCCATGGACTATCCTTGGCCTGGAATCAGATTCCTACCGTTGTTCTCCCTGCTTGCTCTTTGGAGTTGGTTCAGGGCTATACCCGCTGTTCTCCTTTGGACTATCCTTGGGCTGGAATCAGATTCCTACCGTTGTTCTCCCTGCCTGCTCTTTGGAGTTGGTTCAGGGCTATACCCGCTGTTCTCCCTTGGACTACCCTTGGGCTGGAATCAGATTCCTACCGTTGTTATCCCTGGCTGCTCTTTGGAGTTGGTTCAGGGCTGTACCCCCTGTTCTCCCTCGGACTATCCTTGGGCTGGAATCAGACTCCTACCGTTGTTCTCCCTGCTTGCTCTTCGGAGTTGGTTCAGGGCTATAGCCGCTATTCTTCCTTGGACTAGCCTTGGGCTGGAATCAGATTCCTACCGTTTAATCCCCGGTTCGCTTCTTCTAAGTGGATTTTGTGGGCAGAGTCTACTCCTGTAGCTCTACAACACCGAGCTTTGATTTATATGAAATACCGTGTTAGTTGTCATAAGACACACCGAAATTGTAAGATTAATATGAAATACCGTGTTAGTTATCTTAAGACAAAAAGAACCAACATTGTAATATTGTAAACCTCTTCTTCTTATTTATAAAGATAAAATATTTAAAGCTGGTGTTTAACCCGAGTTCTTTCCTTCTTAAACCGAGTTTTATTTGCTTTTCATCGGGAAAACCCTGGACTACGACGAGCCTACCTCAGCCTCGAATAAAAAGTATCACAGTTTATTCGCTATGCTATCTAGTTATCCCAAAAATGTATAGATAACTTGAGTTGTTGTTGCGTCAGTGGTTATCAGCTGTTTTCTAACAAGGGACTACAACAACACAAAACTATCTGGATAACTGAGAATAACCATCGGAACGTGCCCATTCACAATGGGGAGTAGCTCAGTGAACGCATCCAGTACACCTCCGTCATATTATGCCACGACAAAAGTAAAAAGAAAAGATCAAGTTTACACGATCAAAGTCCCCGTCCCAAACCGACCCAGACTAAGATCGAGAAAAATATTCTTGACGAATGCACTTCCAATATTTACCAATCTTAAATGGTGAGGAAGAATTCAATTTCAATGCGAAGTTAAAACTTCCCTAACACACGGTAGACCTTCATGCAGATTTGGGGAATTGAGGAATCACCTTACAAGATCATCATTCTGTTTCTTGCAATAACACGCTACGTTGGGCCTTCGGCCATTCTTGGATTGCTGACTGGCTTTGACAGTATTGACATACTTGTCACTATAAGTTCTATGTGAACCGTCTGTCACACATCCTTTGGAAAATGAACCACCTGTCGCATGTCATCGTTGGTGTGGACTGCCTGTCACACATATATCGTTGGGCAAGGACTGTATGTCACATGCCTTAGGGAAAAGTTGACCTTCTGTCTCACTTTGTATTTAAGTGATTTTCGTGGACCACCTGTCACAAGATTAGTTTTTGAGTACCTGTTGAAGTTGTTTTTCCAAGATGCTTTAGGAGCAGGCCTCTGGCTGATGGACTAGGTTCGCACTGAACTCTGCCAGCATTTTTGAGCCGCAACAAGAAAAAGAAAAGTGTAAGGAAATGAGTAGGTGAAACTTTTTGTGGTAAAATCTACCGCGACAACTGTATTTGACTCAGTAAACGCAACTTGTAACGTTAAAAATTATTAATATTATATATAAATAAATAAATAAATTATATTCATTTATATAAATACAAAATTTTCTTATGTGCGAGTGTGAAGGTGTCGTATCACAGTCTATTTGTAACTCAAGGAGATATTCAAGAGAAGGGAACTATGGAATTTTGTGTCGACATTATAGCCCACCTCAGAAACTTTTCTGATCATACAACAAAAAATATCCCCCCATACAAGAAGAGAAGAAGGATTCTAGGAATTCAAAAAGGCTTTTACAAAACTCAACCACATAAAACACGAAAAAAACTTAAAGCATGGCTTGAAATGAATATAATTTGTATCTAAAAATTCCTAAAAGAAAACTTCTGTTACTCCACTCACATTATCCCTTTTGAGCTTTGTCTACCCTTAGGACCTGTAGTTACAGACCCACATGTCCTTCAAGCAGATGACAACAAAAGGGTGTCCACTTTCCATATATCGATCTAGGTCTGTTTATCTCCGCACTTTCCAGCTCGTCGGTGGGGTGAGTTCTTGATAAAAGAAAGAGGACCGCGTTACTATACTTCAGACCTATAGTCAGAGGTGTTGATTGATTGAAAATTATTAAACATTGTTGTTGTTGCAGGACCCGAAAATTTTGGTATTTAAAATGTTTTTACGAAATGGCATATCTGTTGGAGAGCTTAGATGTTAGAGCTCTCGGAGTAGTTTACCCTCCCCGTAGTGCTTAAGAGAGTAACACTCTTTTAAAGCACTCCTTGACCACTACGACTACTCATCTCATGTAATGGTCCCTAATTGAAAAGGGGAAGTTTAAATAAAACTTCCCTTAAATTGATTACATCATATCCCTTTTTTGTATCCCCTCAAGTCCACATCCCTTTCCTACTTCTTTAGCATTGATTCATAACTCTTACTACTTTTCCTCGAATTGAAAATTAAATCCGTGACACATCAGGTTATTTTGTTTTTATAATACAAGACCGTATCTTTTTATTCATAAAAAAACTAATAAATATTTCAATTCAAAAATATAGTTCTTACTCGGATATTATAAGAATAATTAAATCTTATCGTAAAAATAAAAACTAATATCTCTACCCCTTTCATCGGTTCAAAAAAAAGAAAATTGTCCTACTCTCGAATAACTTTTCTTGAAAATATTTTATACCAAAAAAAAACAAATGATTCAAGATATTTCGGAATTGTTACCAAAAATTAAATAAAAAAATAATAATAATAATAATAATAATAATAACTAAAAAAAATTAATTTGACAAACCCAGCTGATTTGATCAAATTGCAAAGGATCGCCGTTATCAATTGCGTAGGTCAGTAACCCTTCTACGTACATAAAAATTTAATATTAGAAATTACATACGTTGAGGCATCTGTCTCTTTCTTTCTATTTATCGATTTGTCAAAAATTTAAATATTTTAACGCCAAGAAATATATGTTCAATTTTATGTACGTAAATGATGAAGTAAAAATATACAAATAAACTTACCGATGTTCCGATGGAGTGTGCACAGCTCTTCGGTTTGTCGGGAACTTTAAGTTCTTTTATAGCTAAAATTTATTAAACAATAAAATTGAACACTTTGAGCACTGAAGTTCATTAGGGTTGACTATTACGAGTTTAGATTTGATTTTAGCTCGAGATAGGGGTCAAGATTAACAAACCAAATTTATGGAAAATTAATCAAAAAAATTATTAGAATTTTTCAAGAAATTACTCAAACTAATTAAAAAAAAAAAATATACAAAATAAACTATGTATAAAGAGAGAGAAAGGTTTTAAGAATTTTCATTTAGAACATATCACTTTCTTTTTCTGCAAATTTTTTGTTTTATACTAAATTTTCTCTTTCTGTTTCAAATATAAAGTTTTCTCTTTCTTTTTCAAATATTATCTTATCTTTTCCTTTTTTTTAAATATTGGACTTTCTTGTCCTTTTTTTTTTTAATTATTAAACTTTCTCTTTCTTTACTATTGATTTTTTTTTTTGTTTTAAATGGATAAACTTTCTTCTTATTCACTTTTCTAATTCTTTTTTTTTCTTACTTTTTTAATTTTCTGTTTCTTTACTTAAATTTTTATATTCACAATCTGGTTTCTACGACTTCGAATTTTAATTTAGATTTTTCTTGGTTTTTGCTTTTTTTTTTTTTGTTTTTATATGACGATTTTAAGTTAAATTTCCTACGTTTGCGGCAGGAATACGATGACGTTGGGAGCAGCTCCGATCAGTAAGCTAACTAGTGTTAGTTGCTTTCTCCTAACTTTCAAGCACCAATATAATATTTGTTTTATACCGTTCACACAATTTTTACGATATTAGGCCTGGAGGGGCGAGGCTGACGAGTACGAGAGTTGAAAACGAAGTTAACGGTGCCTTTGCGGATTACAGATCATCTGCATAAATCACGTTATGAGGCCAAAGGGGCAAAATTGATATTTATTTTTTTGTTAACCCCTTTTTTATGCGGTGTTTTGGATATTTTCGCCCTCAAAGTTAATCTTTTACTCTCGTACCGCCTGCTAATTCTTGACTCGCCTTTTTAGGGTCACTTTTTCCAGCTTTTTGGTGAAATTCGTAGATCAGAGGTACAGTTTCTAAGAATTTTGAGATTAAACTCTGGCTTTTTGACTAAAAAAAAATAAATAAACTCACCGATGATGGAACCAATTCCTATTTTTCTTAAAAGCTTCTTATGTGATTTGCGGGAACAGGCCACGTTTTAACTCGAGTAGATTGAGTGGTCAGTTCTAGAGATCGATATGATTAACTACTGGTTATGAGCGCGCAACAAAGTTAAAACTCACCAATGGCAAATTAGTTTTTCAGCGTAATTCTTTTATGAATTTTTGAGCGCATATGCAAATAAAAATAGGTATATAAACCAAAAAAGTTTTTTCTGGGTTGGTCACGTATACGCCACGCTGCACCAAAAGCAAGAAAAATGCATAAATTCATTAAATGAATCTTTACAAAAAAAAAAACACTTTTTTACCTTACTCTTGCGATGGGTGGATGCTTGAAGATTGACCGCAGTGTCGTCACAAAAAAAATGTCTTCTTTTTAGCTCAAGGTGTTAGCTGAATAATATTGAAAGAAGACTTCACAAGTTGACGATTGTTCCCAGAAAGGAAGTTCAAGCTTAATCCACGAATCACGAGGCTTTCCGAGTAGGTATTTCGAACATCCGCGAAGATGAGATTTTCGAAATTAGCTCAGATGTTCTGAAGACATTCTAACTGAATTCGATTGTATCGATATTTTTGTTCGAATTCCTTTTCTAAGGCTTACAACACAATGGTTTCGCCTTAGGTAAATGTTGTGTTATCTTAATTTTTGAAGAAGCTCAAATTAAAAGACATGATATAACATACAAGTATGATATAAGGATATCGTATTACGGATCGAAGAAGGCAAGGATATTTAAAAAGATGAGACTGCGGTTGGGTTAGTGTATGCGAGTCATACACAATAATAATTATTTGCTTGATGGAGGTGTAAAGGTAACCTCACACTAGTCATATTTTTTTTTTGTGGGATTGGAGACGGTTTCCTACAAAACTTATATCTTTTTTTGGGTAGGACCCCAAAAAAAGAGATAAGAAATGAAACCTTAACCAAGCTGTCTCATGCACAGCTGAGTTGGCCGGGCAAAAAAAAAAAAAAAACAAAGAGATTATTTTTACCTTATTTCCCTAGGTTTTTCTTATCGTTTTAGGTCCTTTGAATGTGACATTGTTTTATATCCTTTTGAGTCAACTACCTCATAAAGGTTGTTTCCAACTACCTTACATACTGTCACTTTCTTGAATTTTGGACTTAGTTTTGCGCTGAAGTGTTTATTTGCATCGCTTAAAACAATGTTTCTTTTGAACAGAGTGTCTCCTACCTTGAAGGATACGTTCCTACTCCTAAGATTATATACTTTTTCATAACTGTCGTGAGCTCGCTCTAACGCCGTTTTCAAATATGAATGAACAATGTTCATTTTCGCAACTTTGGGTAGCCAATCGATCTCTGACTGATTAAGGCCACCTAGATCTTTCAACAACTTATAATCAGCCCCGTGCTCGATCATTCTTGGGCCAAAGAGAGCTTCATAGGGTGACATGGTGAGAGCAGAATGTACTGTAGTCCTCAGAGCGCTACTTATTGAAGATAAATAAATATCCCAATTTCTCTGCTGTGGGTCTATATAAGATCTTATGGCTGCTAATATGGACCGGTTAACCCGCTCACTAGCATTTGCTTGTGGTGAGTATATAGCAGTACGATAATGTTTTACGCCGTATGTTTCAATTAATTTAGCGAACTCCTTACCCACAAACTGAGTTCCGTTGTCCGAGAGAATACTCTCCGGTACTCCATATACTAAGAACACTTCTTCTTGTAAGAATTTCACTGCTGATAAGGCATTCGCTTTTCTCAATGGTTTTATTACTACCCATTTAGTAAGTTGGTCTACTACTATAATAATATATGAGTTGCCACTCTTAGATCGCGGATAGGGACCTAAGAAATCAACGTAGAGGTGCTGAAATGGCCTCTCTACGCTGAAACATTTTCCCATTTCTGCTCTCAAGGTCATGTTTGGAGCTTTGGAGCTTTGCTCATCTTACACGTTTCACAGCTTGTTACGAAGTTTTTGACCTGAGCAAACATATTAGGCCAATAGCATCGTTGGCGGAGACGGTAAAGCGTTTTTACAACTCCCCCATGTGACGCTCTTGGAGGGTTATGTGCTAAGGCAATTAAAGATTCTGTCATTGCAGTCGGTATCCATATTTTCCATGTCAAGTCATCCTCGAGTGGATTTCCGACTGAATGCTTAACTTTCTTATAGATGTACCCCCCTGAAATTTGTAAATCGGGAAGTCTGTCCTGCTTTTCCTTAATGTGACTGATGAGCTGAAGGTATTCCTCCGATTGGAACTGTGGATCATCCAAATTTATATGAAGTACTTCGGATGGGTCGACTGGAGTTGAACCGTTTGAAACTTGAACTAAAGCATCTACCTCGTGAACTCTGGATAGAGCGTCGGGAACTACGTTTAAGGTACCTTTCCGATGTTCAACTACAAAGTCATACCCTTGGAGTTTCATACTCCACCTAGCTAATCTTCCTGTCGGATCCTTCAAGCTCATCAGCCACTTTAAGCTTGAGTGATCCGTGATTACTCTAAAACGATAACCTTCAACATAGGGACGGAATTTTTGAATTCCTCTAAACGCTGCTAGGCACTCGCGTTCGGTAACGGAATAGTTTCTTTGTGCGGCATTAAGTTTCTGAGAGAAATAATATATTGGGCGTTCAGCTCCACTTTCATCGCACTGACAGAGAACGCATCCGATACCGGACGCAGAGGCGTCGCACAAGATTACGAATTCCTTAGAGAAATCGGGGTTTATGAGAACTGGGGCTGACGTCAGGGCTTCCTTAATAGAATGGAAAGCTTTTTCCGCTTCCTCGCCGAAAATGAATTTCTTTCCCTTTTTCAAAGTGTCTGTCAAGGGAGCTGCAATTGTGGAAAAGTCTTTTACAAATCTCCGGTACCAACCGGCCATACCTAAAAATCGCCTGACTTGGCGTGGAGTTTTTGGTACCGGGAAATCAAGTATGGCTGCCACTTTTTCAGGGTCCGCCTTAAGACAACCCTGTCCTACTTTGTACCCTAAGTATTGCAACTCCTTGAAACAGAATTTCGACTTTTCAATATTTATAGTTAGCCCTGCGTCATCCAGTCTCTTACTTATCGTAGTCAAAGTTCGAATGTGCTCTTCAAATGAGCTGGAAACCACTAAAAGGTCGTCCAGATAGACAAAAACTTGATCTCTCAACTCATGAGGGATAACCAAGTTCATCAAATACGTGAGACTTTGCGCCGCATTACATAATCCGAAAGGCATTACCTTAAACTGGTAAAGTGGGCGCCCGGGGACGGTAAAGGCGGTTTTTTCCCTAGATCCCGCCTCCAGCGGTATCTTCCACACTTGAAATGAAGTGTGTCTCTGAAAGGCGTGCTAACAATCCCTCAATATGCGCAATTGGGCTCGCATTCTTCTTTGTCACAAGGTTCACCTTGCGAAAGTCCAAGCACAGTCGGTTTTTTCCAGGCTTGCGGACTAGCACCACCGGAGAACTCCATGCACTTGAACTTTCCTCAATGACACCTAAAGAAAGCATGCGATCCAATTCCGCGTACATTAGGGCTTGTATCGCTGGAGATACGGGATAGTGCCTCTGCTTTATTGGTGTCGCGTCACCCGTGTCAATCACATGTTTGATCAACTTGGTTCTCCCCAGTCCTTTCAAAGTAGAAGAAGGGAAACTTTTTATAACGTCTTGTAAAGTTTTGAATTCTGAAGCGGTTAACTCACATTGACTTGAGATGATTTCCTGTGTATCCAATTTTGGAGCGAGGTCTATCTCTGAAATAATATTGGGAGCAATTTGGAATAATCGCCAAAAGTCGACGCCAAGGTATAAAGTTTGTGATAACGATGGGACGATACAAAGGTTTAGGTATTTGATTTCCCCCTTATACAATACTGGCGCTGTTACCATGCCTATGGCTTGTTGTCGTTTTCCATCCGCAGTGGAAATCGAAGAAAGAAACTTTTTAGGTTTTATTCCTTTTGCCTGGAGAAATTCTAATGACCCCGACCCAAGACAGCTTATACTAGCACCTGAGTCAAGTAAGCCATGTAAAGACTGACCAAAAATGTTTACCCAAACATAAGGTCGTGGATCATCTGTTTGGCAATTCAATGTAGCCGCTGCTACTGCTTTGACATATTTCTTTTTCTGATTAATTTTTTGTCGTAATTGAAGAATTCTTTTTGAAGGACCTCGAAAAGTAAAAATCTTCTCTCGGGCTTCTTGATAGGCTTTTAAGCGTTCATGTAAGGTTTTGGTAGGTGGTTTTGGCTTCGCTTCTTGTTCATTTTTGGGTGTGGCTGTTGGTTCTATGGATATGGAAGGTCGTTCTAGTAAGCGTATTATTTTCGGTTGTTGTTCTGTTTCTATTAAATTTTCGGGTTCGGACGTGTCGAACAATTCTCCCCGGTCGAAGGATTGTTCCCTAACCGGTTTCCCGAGCATCGCCGACATTTAGGGGTGACAACATTTTCTTGTCCGCACTTATAGCAAAATAAGCGTCTTCGCTCATCCGTACATTCTCGAAATGAGTGTCCAACGCCTTTGCAATTCCAGCATTTGGAAGCTTCGACATTCCTTTGAAATGCCTCAACTGAAGCTGAACTTGTAAGGGTTGCTTCATCTAAGGAAACATCTATTTCATTCACGTTTCGGCGTGCCGGAGGGTGTGGAAAAGTCTGAGGAGCTCTAATTCGTGATTGTTCTTGTCCGTTAAGGAACTTTTCAATAGTGCGGCAAACGTAAACCATCTCAGGTACACTATTGGTGTTGAACGTGACTAAAAGCTCGCCCATTCTTCTCCGCACATTTTGCTTAATGATTTCTATAAGTTCTTTTGCTGGTTTTGGTACTCGCATTCGAGAATTTATTTGCAACAAATCATCGTAAAAGATATTAAACGATTCATTGGGCAATTGTTTCCGGTCGATAATCTTCCTAGACAGTTCAGTGTCCGACTCCAAACTTCTATATTGTTCAATTAGCGCTGAACGGAGAATCCTCCACGATGAACAAGGATTGTTCTTTAAGAACATCCAAAGCCAATTCTCCGCTCGCCCACTAACGAAGTGATGGAAGTTAAGGACTATATCTTCCCACGTCACATTATAGCTGTTCTTTAGTCGCTCTAAACGAAACAAGAAATCGTCCACTGTCATGTTCTTGCTATCAAACTTGATCCCCCATTTGTGGTAGTGTGGGTACCTTGTTAGAGTATTAGCAATAGAAGGAGCTTGTGGTGTAGGGTTAGTGTGGTTAGTCGTCGGACGCGAATCATTAAGATTCAGTTGACTTATTTGAGCCAAAAAATTCTCGACGTTAGAGCCTTGGGTGATATCTACAGGATGTACAATTGCTTCGTTTGCTGCGTTTGTGTTCAAATTAGAAAGAGCATCAGATGGACGATTCATCTCGAAACCTGTGGTGTTGCCTATAGGTTGTTCTCTTGGGTTTGGAACCACTGCAGGAGTGACAGGGGCAGGGGTCATTTTTGAGAGCGCTTCTCTCATCATGACTCCTACCTGTTCTAATATGGTTGCTTGACTTCGAGCTAATTCCTCCCTGAGAAAACGTTGATCCTCGGTCTTATGCAACCCAATTGAAGCTGTCACTACCTCTTGCACATACGCAGCAAATTGTTCACCATCCTGCGCCGCATTACGATTTTGAGGGGTAGAGCCCGCTGTAACATCATTTTGCAAAGGCCTATTTAACAAAACTCCCCTACTTAGAGGAACACTACGGGATCCTGTTGGCCTAATCGAAGCTTCATCATCACTCGGACTAAATCTACCATCATCTTGATTCACGCTACTCCGACGTGAATTACCCGGATTGTCCGCTTTATTCTTCGGAAGCGTCTTTTTTCGACCACGACTTGCCATTGTTTTCTTTTATTCGCCACAAAAAAAATGTTTAATCTGAATTTTCTATCGTATGTAGATTGTAGCTATTTCTCAAAAAAAAAATCTTAAAAATCAAAAATAATTTGTAACCACTCTTTCAATGAAATTTTCCAAAAAAAAACTTATTTATATAAAAAAATAACTAAGAAAAAAAACTTTCTACTAAATCTTTTCAAAAAAAAATTGTTTAGATAATATTCCGTAATATTAAAAAAAAATCAAAAACTTTTCAACTCTTCTAGTCTAAAAAGCAAAAAAAAACTGTAAACTTGAATGTGTCTCATAAAATTCTGGGATATGACTTGAGGTTAAAAAAAAAGGAATACTAAACCTAAAAAAAAATAAATAAATGAAAATTGCAGCTTGAGGATATAAAAAAAATTTTTTAGACCCTAAAAAAAAATTTTAAAAAAATAGCTGAAAAACGATATGCGACTATTATTGGTGCAGCAAACATAGATATGGGGAAATGATTGTGAATTGGAAAGGCTACAACGGACGTAGGTTAGGTAACTTGCCTTTTTACCTACTGGTTAGCATTTTTAAACAAAAAAAAAAACCCACCATCATTTCTCATCTAAGTTACTTTGGATGAAGAACTATGCTTATTTTCTTCTTTAATTCTTTTTATAACGCCGTATGTTAATCCGAAAGATTTCGATCCTGATCTGATTTCAATGCTCTTGCAACTGACATGTGTTGGGAGAATCTCAACCGACACACCGGACAAGAGTCTCTTGAAGGGCAGAGAGATCGAACCATACCTTATGCCTTACTACTATGGTCTGCACGACAGACAACTAGGATTTACATCTCCTCAGTTCGGAAGCAAAATCAAAGTAGTATTTTAAATGCTTCAAAATATGGACCTTATTCGCCACAACAGTCGTACGTTCGGAAATTCACCAACATACCGGCTGACAACCTTGAATCACATAACTTGGATGTTATTTGCATTTTAATACGTGCGTCTTAGAAACGCAATTAACAAAAATTTGCCTTAACTCACAGAAAAATATTGGGATCGGTCACCAAATTATTTGTTTATTGTTCTTCCAAAAAAAAAACATCTTAAAACTTTCCAAAATTTTCGGGCCCCACGTTGGGCGCCATCTGTAACGTTAAAAATAATTTAAATATATATAAATAAATAAATAAATTATATTCATTTATATAAATACAAAATTTTCTTATGTGCGAGTGTGAAGGTGTCGTATCACAGTCTATTTGTAACTCAAGGAGATATTCAAGAGAAGGGAACTATGGAATTTTGTGTCGACATCATAGCCCACCTCAGAAACTTTTCTGATCATACAACAAAAAATATCCCCCCATACAAGAAGAGAAGAAGGATTCTAGGAATTCAAAAAGGCTTTTACAAAACTCAACCACATAAAACACGAAAAAAACTTAAAGCATGGCTTGAAATGAATATAATTTGTATCTAAAAATTCCTAAAAGAAAACTTCTGTTACTCCACTCACATTATCCCTTTTGAGCTTTGTCTACCCTTAGGACCTGTAGTTACAGACCCACATGTCCTTCAAGCAGATGACAACAAAAGGGTGTCCACTTTCCATATATCGATCTAGGTCTGTTTATCTCCGCACTTTCCAGCTCGTCGGTGGGGTGAGTTCTTGATAAAAGAAAGAGGACCGCGTTACTATACTTCAGACCTATAGTCAGAGGTGTTGATTGATTGAAAATTATTAAACATTGTTGTTGTTGCAGGACCCGAAAATTTTGGTATTTAAAATGTTTTTACGAAATGGCATATCTGTTGGAGAGCTTAGATGTTAGAGCTCTCGGAGTAGTTTACCCTCCCCGTAGTGCTTAAGAGAGTAACACTCTTTTAAAGCACTCCTTGACCACTACGACTACTCATCTCATGTAATGGTCCCTAATTGAAAAGGGGAAGTTTAAATAAAACTTCCCTTAAATTGATTACATCATATCCCTTTTTTGTATCCCCTCAAGTCCACATCCCTTTCCTACTTCTTTAGCATTGATTCATAACTCTTACTACTTTTCCTCGAATTGAAAATTAAATCCGTGACACATCAGGTTATTTTGTTTTTATAATACAAGACCGTATCTTTTTATTCATAAAAAAACTAATAAATATTTCAATTCAAAAATATAGTTCTTACTCGGATATTATAAGAATAATTAAATCTTATCGTAAAAATAAAAACTAATATCTCTACCCCTTTCATCGGTTCAAAAAAAAGAAAATTGTCCTACTCTCGAATAACTTTTCTTGAAAATATTTTATACCAAAAAAAAACAAATGATTCAAGATATTTCGGAATTGTTACCAAAAATTAAATAAAAAAATAATAATAATAATAATAATAATAATAACTAAAAAAAATTAATTTGACAAACCCAGCTGATTTGATCAAATTGCAAAGGATCGCCGTTATCAATTGCGTAGGTCAGTAACCCTTCTACGTACATAAAAATTTAATATTAGAAATTACATACGTTGAGGCATCTGTCTCTTTCTTTCTATTTATCGATTTGTCAAAAATTTAAATATTTTAACGCCAAGAAATATATGTTCAATTTTATGTACGTAAATGATGAAGTAAAAATATACAAATAAACTTACCGATGTTCCGATGGAGTGTGCACAGCTCTTCGGTTTGTCGGGAACTTTAAGTTCTTTTATAGCTAAAATTTATTAAACAATAAAATTGAACACTTTGAGCACTGAAGTTCATTAGGGTTGACTATTACGAGTTTAGATTTGATTTTAGCTCGAGATAGGGGTCAAGATTAACAAACCAAATTTATGGAAAATTAATCAAAAAAATTATTAGAATTTTTCAAGAAATTACTCAAACTAATTAAAAAAAAAAAATATACAAAATAAACTATGTATAAAGAGAGAGAAAGGTTTTAAGAATTTTCATTTAGAACATATCACTTTCTTTTTCTGCAAATTTTTTGTTTTATACTAAATTTTCTCTTTCTGTTTCAAATATAAAGTTTTCTCTTTCTTTTTCAAATATTATCTTATCTTTTCCTTTTTTTTAAATATTGGACTTTCTTGTCCTTTTTTTTTTTAATTATTAAACTTTCTCTTTCTTTACTATTGATTTTTTTTTTTGTTTTAAATGGATAAACTTTCTTCTTATTCACTTTTCTAATTCTTTTTTTTTCTTACTTTTTTAATTTTCTGTTTCTTTACTTAAATTTTTATATTCACAATCTGGTTTCTACGACTTCGAATTTTAATTTAGATTTTTCTTGGTTTTTGCTTTTTTTTTTTTTGTTTTTATATGACGATTTTAAGTTAAATTTCCTACGTTTGCGGCAGGAATACGATGACGTTGGGAGCAGCTCCGATCAGTAAGCTAACTAGTGTTAGTTGCTTTCTCCTAACTTTCAAGCACCAATATAATATTTGTTTTATACCGTTCACACAATTTTTACGATATTAGGCCTGGAGGGGCGAGGCTGACGAGTACGAGAGTTGAAAACGAAGTTAACGGTGCCTTTGCGGATTACAGATCATCTGCATAAATCACGTTATGAGGCCAAAGGGGCAAAATTGATATTTATTTTTTTGTTAACCCCTTTTTTATGCGGTGTTTTGGATATTTTCGCCCTCAAAGTTAATCTTTTACTCTCGTACCGCCTGCTAATTCTTGACTCGCCTTTTTAGGGTCACTTTTTCCAGCTTTTTGGTGAAATTCGTAGATCAGAGGTACAGTTTCTAAGAATTTTGAGATTAAACTCTGGCTTTTTGACTAAAAAAAAATAAATAAACTCACCGATGATGGAACCAATTCCTATTTTTCTTAAAAGCTTCTTATGTGATTTGCGGGAACAGGCCACGTTTTAACTCGAGTAGATTGAGTGGTCAGTTCTAGAGATCGATATGATTAACTACTGGTTATGAGCGCGCAACAAAGTTAAAACTCACCAATGGCAAATTAGTTTTTCAGCGTAATTCTTTTATGAATTTTTGAGCGCATATGCAAATAAAAATAGGTATATAAACCAAAAAAGTTTTTTCTGGGTTGGTCACGTATACGCCACGCTGCACCAAAAGCAAGAAAAATGCATAAATTCATTAAATGAATCTTTACAAAAAAAAAAACACTTTTTTACCTTACTCTTGCGATGGGTGGATGCTTGAAGATTGACCGCAGTGTCGTCACAAAAAAAATGTCTTCTTTTTAGCTCAAGGTGTTAGCTGAATAATATTGAAAGAAGACTTCACAAGTTGACGATTGTTCCCAGAAAGGAAGTTCAAGCTTAATCCACGAATCACGAGGCTTTCCGAGTAGGTATTTCGAACATCCGCGAAGATGAGATTTTCGAAATTAGCTCAGATGTTCTGAAGACATTCTAACTGAATTCGATTGTATCGATATTTTTGTTCGAATTCCTTTTCTAAGGCTTACAACACAATGGTTTCGCCTTAGGTAAATGTTGTGTTATCTTAATTTTTGAAGAAGCTCAAATTAAAAGACATGATATAACATACAAGTATGATATAAGGATATCGTATTACGGATCGAAGAAGGCAAGGATATTTAAAAAGATGAGACTGCGGTTGGGTTAGTGTATGCGAGTCATACACAATAATAATTATTTGCTTGATGGAGGTGTAAAGGTAACCTCACACTAGTCATATTTTTTTTTTGTGGGATTGGAGACGGTTTCCTACAAACTTTCCATGCAATTATCTCTATATCGTTTGACAAATATTTTCATTTTTAGCTTTTATTGTAACTGGGCAGTTATTTTATAGCTACTTCTCAAAATATTGTACATTCATAAATCATAAGTGTATTGTATTTTCATTTTCATTAACTATTCGTTTTTGTGACTCGGTCATAGCAAAAAACTCAATTAACCCAACAACTGCTCGAATTTTTGCTGGTTGCTTTTCCCGAGGGCGTACTGTCCCTACAAATATAATTTCGACTCAAGCTAAATTAACACTTTATTTCATATAACCTATTGATAGAGTGGAATCGCTAATCTGTGTGGATGCTTGAGACAGCGTAGTTTGGGATGTACTCCCTAGTCTTCAAGGTAATTTCGACACAAGATTATGTAGCGAAGAAGCGGCGGGACAGGTTCCCTAGTTTGACCGGAGCTCAAGATAGCGTTGGTTGGGACGTACTCCCTAGTCTTAAAGTGGCGGCAGAACGAAGTTTTATTCGGCGGAAAAGCCGTGGGACGGGGTCCCTAGTCTTAAAGCGGCGGCAGAACGTAGTTTATTTTGGTGGCGAAGCAGTGGGACGGGACGTACTCCCTAGTCTTAAAAGCAGCAGAACAAATCTAGAAAAAGGCGGAAGGAGGAGGAAGGGGTTATTTTACGGCGGAAACAAAAAGTATTGAAGCTACTATCTGGTACACTGGGTAGCCAGCAGTGTGCTTCTTTATAGTTGTTACAGATAAAAGCGAGACTATTCTGTCCTTAGTACACTATCACTGATAGAAGGCTAAAAGAACACGATTTTTGGTGGAGTTCCCACCCTTACTAGTCGACTTTGCTGGCTTAACCAACTGTGGACTGTAAGAACCACGAATGAACTTCATTTGCTGACGTAACCAACTGCCAGTAGGTTTCCTGTTGTTGTTGACGTCGTAGCATGCGACAAATGCTTATCCTCTTCTGCACTTCATATGGTAGGGGAGTCCACGATGCTAAATGTGGATTTACTCGAGCGTCGTTGGGACTTAATGGATTTTGAAGATTTGATGATGGAGAGAAAAAAATGTTAGTAAAGTAAACCGTTTCATCGGTGGGGGGAACATCTACAGGTGTTCAAAAATGTTAAAAAAAAACAGTCAAATTGGAAAACAAATGGATATACTCGAGCGCGTCAGATTTTAATAGGGGATGTTAAGTGACCCCCAAGGATGCTCACATTCAAAAGACTGACGATTCGGATGTGACGCAAGCTTGCGGCAGCTTCTTGAAAATGCAAAAAAAAATCGCCATTTTAAAATACTCGAGCGCGTCAGATTTTGATATATGTGGTTCAACTAGATGTCCTACATGTGCTGAACCTTAATCTGACGATTATCTGGAGGGGTTTTCTTAATCTGACGGTTTGAAAAGAAGAAACATTTTTATTCAGGATTTTTTCAATCACTGGAGAGAGTATAATAGCTTGGGCGCCAGAAATTGAAAACGGTTTTTTTTTATAAATAAATTAAAAAATAAATTGGGTGGCGCAACAGCTCGTGGAGAACCAGGGCCTAGTGACTTACAACTCACAACCATTCCTGTGTGCGTGTTTGTTGGAAGGAATGGAAGGGACCTACAGTTTTTTGCCGAGTCCGAACGGCTAAATGAGAAGCACTTTTTCATGACAAGTATACTCTTGGAGGTTTTGTCAGTTCCTCGCAAGAGGCAGTACCTCGAATAAAACATTTCTGTTTTTAGGTGGCACGGCTGGGAATCGAACCCACACCTTCGGCATGACAGACCTACGCACTAACCAACATGCCACGAGGTACTACGAGGTGTTTTTTTAGAAGGGTCAAATATAAACAAGCATTTCTTACTATGGGAGGGGGGATCTATGTCGCCCCGTTTAGGAGGTAGAGGCAATTTCGAGAAAAACGACTTAAATAAAAAAAAAATATATTAAAAATCGGCGACAATACTTAAAATTCAAAACAATAACGGTTTTAAAAGCCAGAAATCTGTTCTTTTATCTTACATTTAAAATAAATTATTTATGTCAATAGTTTTCAAAATATTCGCATACAAACTCTAAATTTTGATACAAAAAAAACGCAAACAAAATGTTGGGGTCAAATTTTCTAAAAATTGTGAAGTGAAAAACTAAATTTTCTTTTTGTGGTCAATGCTCATATTTATTTAGAATCGAACACAAAAATCCGAAAGCTTCTGTGGCTTCTAGTTTTTGAGAAAATTGCAAGTTACTGATACTAGTTTTTTGAGATATTTTTAATTTGCTTGCACTGCCAGCATTACGGCTGCGTTTTAAAAGTAAGATATGTATGCAACCGCCCTGCTTGGGCTCCCTATAGGATTTGGGGTATGTGCGATGTTCGGTGTTTGCCAAATTTCGTTTGCATTTAATAACTTTGAATGTATTCTCTGTTTCCAATGTCAATAGCTACTAATGGAAACAGCTACATAATGATATAATATTGTAATCTCATAAAAAAGTAGTATCAGTAATTTACAATTTTCTTAAAAACTAGAAGACATAAAAGCTGGTTTCTTGTGTTCGATTCAAAATTAATACAAGCATTGATCACGAAAAGAAAATTTAGATTTTTATTCCACAATTTTGAGAAAAATTGATCCAAGCATTTTTTTTATAAAAACTTTGAGTTTAAATGCAAATATTTTGAAAACTACTGACACAAATAATATAATTTAAATGTAGGATAAAAGAACAGATTTCTGGCTTTTAAAACTGTTATTTTTTGCATTCTAAGTATTGTCGTTGATTTTTAATATTCATTTTTCCACTTAAGTCGTTTTTTTTCGAAAATCCCCTATACCTCCAAACCGGGTCGAGAAAAATGGCAGATTATACTTTTCCCGTTATTCTTGAATTATTTTCTTCACAATAAAAAAAATTCAACCGCGCTCGAGAATGTCCAGGTGACAATTTTTTTTTGCAAGTTTGTAACCCTCCCACTACCTTAGGTCACACTCAAATTGTCAGATTATTGAAATACACACTTTTCAGCATGTAATTAACCTACCCTATCTTAATCTGACGCGCTCGAGTACTTCGAGCTATCGTTTTATTTTTTACTAATCTGACAACCTGCCTTAGGCGCCCGGCCCTACATAGAGGACTGATATATGGTGGAGGTACTCAGCAGGGTGCAAGGTACCCCCCCTTATACTAATCTGACGCGCTCGAGTAAATCCCGAAATCCTTTAGTGGGCTCCCCTACTAATATGGGCGCCTCCGTGATATGCAATACTCGTTTACTATTTCAACTGGTAAGGTAATGTAGTGGAAGCCTGGCGTTTTGCATTCCTTGCTAGGTGGTACGGGTGATTGATAGAATAAAAGATGTGACTTCGTTACATTATTAAGACTGATTATTTTGCCATTTTGATTTTTATGATTTTGATCATTTATAACGGTACTTGCCACATAATTTTTAAGGAAATTTAAAAATCTCATATTTCAAAAAACTCCGCAAGTTTTTCTAAACAACATTTTTATTTTTTTTATTTTGCATTTTCTGGAAATCAGTACAATAAAACTAGTTTTATAATAATTTTTTTAAGCTTCAAAAGCTTAAACAGTTGAAAAAGTATTCCAAAATTTTTGAAAGAAACTGTTTTTGAAAACTAAATATTTCCAAAGTAATACATTATTTTTTTACTTTGGTATTTTAAAGCAAAAATAACAGTACCTACTTATCTTACTTACCTACTTACTTAAGGTGGCGCCACAGTCCTGGCTGAACCAGGGCCTCAACCAAATAGATTCTTCTAGCTGGCACGGTTTCTAGCTAGCTGTCTCCCAGTTTCACATGTCAGGTTGCTTGAGATTCTCTTCCACTGCGCCGCGCCGTCCCACGTGGTTAGAATTAAAGACTTTCCGGGCCGGAGCGTTCCCCATCTATGCAGACGGGACCAAAAATCACTCGGAGAACTTCCCTCTCAGATCAGCCTTAGGCCTTCTCATCCACCGTTAATAGTGTCCATGCCTCTGCACCATACATCAGGACCGGGATGATAAGTCTTATACAGGAACAGTTTAGTTGCTCGAGAGAGGGCTTTGCTTCTCTATTGCCTTCTTAGCACAAAGAAGAAATAAATAAATTTGGCAAAGTCTCAACCATTCCTGTGTGCGTCTTGTTGGCAGAAATGGAGGGGACCTACAATTTTTGCCTATTCCGAACGGCTAGATGAGAAGCACAAATTCACGACAAGTATACTCTTGGAGGATTTTTCAGCTCCTCGCAACAGGCAGTACCTTGGAAAAAATATTTCTGTTTTTAGGTGGCAATGGCTGGAAATCGTACCTTGACCTTCGGCAATCAACACAAAAATATATGAATCATAGTTTTACAAGACATTCATAAGGCTAGACATTCCACAAAGAAAAAAACTATCTATTACCAAGAACGATCACAAAATTTAAACTCCGTAGTCACACGGAAAAAATTCTTGGATCAGATCACGAAAAATGAGCTGCAAATTACGAAAAATGAATCCCGATTTATACCTTGGCTCGGGATTTCGTAAATTACGACTTTTTAATTGCAATTTGCAAAACTGAGCAAAATGAAGATATGATACTCAAAAATCGTTAATCAACACTCTTAAAGTATCAATTAATCTATCGCAAGAAAACAGAAATTGCGAACAACAAATCGCAATTTGATCCAAATATTCCTCAATTGCACAATTTGTAAATTTGAAAAAAAGATTTGTGATCACCACATTTATTTCGTGATATTGTCAACTTGAAAGATCAATCTTGCTCTACCCTTCATTTTGCAGGTATACGCATTTAATTTAATTTATTTGAAATAAATACTTTACGCTTGACTCTTGATGATTATTTTCTCATATACTTATTCACAGCACAGAGTGATAGCTTTTAATTATTTATTTTGCAAAACCACTAAAATTCTTTGTGATATAAATTAATTAAAAGAAAATTGTTTTGATTTCTCTCATTCATTCATCAAACACAAAAAAAAAGTTGAAAACTTTGCACCAAGCGCCAAGTTCTTGTTAGTTTGCTTCCACCATTTTGATTTTGCATTCGACCACTTAAGGTAGAACAACTTAAGTGGTCGTACGAAACCGAGCGAAAACAAGAAATGTATATGACGCGCACATAATTGCGAAGTGGAACTTTTCGTTTAGTTTTCGTTAACTTTTGCCGTCGGACGTGAGAGCGCTCGGCGACCGCTCTTTCGTAAATGGGCAAAATCAAAATGGTGGCAGCAAACTAACAAGAACTTGGTCATATTAATTTCTTGTTTTCGCTCGGTTTCGTACGACCCTTAAGTTGGCTTCCGACTATTTTAGTTTTACCTTAAGGAGGTCAACAAAACACGCCTAGTTTTGATTTAAGGAAACAGAACTTTTATTCTCTCATAGTCATATTCGTAATTTGTCAACGCCCGAAGCTTGAAGTTACATTCCGTTTTGCAAATTTAAGGGTCGCGCTTTATGACACAGATTATCGTAAAGTCGGTAAAAAGCCCGTCAAAGCGCGACCGACCGAACGCGAGATTGTGATTTGGCCATAACTTGGATTTGAACTCGCAACCCTCCAGTTGCCGAGCGAGCATGCAACCACTAGGCCAATTTGCATTACAGATTGTTGGCGTCACACATTAATCATTAGATACATGCCATGTTGTGGTACTTTACCTCTTCAAGAAGTATATTGCGACAAGAAAGTCGTGATTTAAGAATTTTTTGTTGGTGATTTGCAACTATCCTGATTGAGTTGCAAAATGTGACAAAAAAGCGTAAATCAGTGATTGTGCAATGTAAATTACTAAAAATTTATCGCAATTCAATATTTTTAAATGCTTTTTGTGAAATTATTCCTTTGGAGAGTAAATTACGCCAAAAAAGTTGTATTTTGCTATGAAAAGCACAAGCTTGAATCATGTATTTTAATTGCAAATCACGATGATATAAATTTTGTAAATCGCTTCGTTTTTTATGTTAAACTACCAGTTTTTATATTAATTTGGGATAAAAATGTCTTGATCTACAAATGAAACATGATTCGTAAATTGTGCTACTGCAAATTTTTCAATTGGTGATTTTTCAATTCTCTCCGTGCAGTCAGGCAGTCAGTCTCTCATCTTTCTTTAATAATAAATTTTAAAGCATAATATTTCTTGTGGTTATTTTTGCCATAAAATAAAATCTTTACATCCCATATTTTTTAAGGAATACACAAGGTACGCATATTTCAGATCTATATTTAACAGTTCACATTAAAATAGAAATTTAAATTAGTTTCCATGAACCTCAATTTGAACTTTCTCTCGACATCATTTTTTATTATTTTTATGGAAATTTCCACACTTTCCTATCTAAACCTATCCATATATAAAAACCATAGCCCCGTTACAAGAAAAGGTATACAAAAATATTCAAAACACAATTTTAAACGCCTAAAACATTCACCAACTTCTTCTTTTGCAATAAACCTTAAACAACAACAACGAAAAAAACAAAATTCAAAATAAACAACTTTAAAAATTGCAAAATAAATACTCCAAGGGATGCTTTGCTGCTCGTCTTGGCCCACCTATTTTTATTAATCCCTTTTTTCAAATACATAACACCAAATTTCCAAACGCATATATAAAACAAATCATTTTCATGCCAACAAAAAAATAATCTTCCATCCCATCATGACGCTTGAACGCATTTTGTAATCCCTTTTTGTTTTTGGGTTTCCGGAAAGGACTGGGAAAAAGTATTTATAGCAAACGATCCCTTGGGAAATTACCAAACTTTACCGCCTCACTTCCGGTGGCAGTGGCGGCAGCGACGCGACGGCACAAAACACGCCCACCATTACCTCCATTTACATGCAATTTGTTCACCAGTTTCCGATTCAATTTACTTCAAATTGAACAATGAACAATGGGAACGGCATAGCGACGCCTCAGCTGACGACGACGAGCCCGGCGATGTGACAATGGGTTTTTATATTCAAATCCTTGTTGTTTTTGAAGATTTTTGTTAGAAAAAAATAGGTGAAGGTAACACAAGCCTGCTATGAAATTCAATTCAGCGTCGCTCTCTCACTGCTACTTTCAATTTGCTTTGAAAACCCTTTTACGGCCATTCATGTACTTTTAGTGGTGGTGCTCAGATTTCTTTTCATTACAATACGGCCATCATCACGGACCACCACCTGTCACTTACCCGCCCTGAACAGAAACAAAAAGGACCAGAAGTGGAGGCATATCTTTAATAGTTGGTACCTGTAACTAAAATGCAGACTCAGCAGATCGTCACTCATATAAAAGCTTGTTAAGTGGATTTTAATTGTAGGTACATACGGCTGCAGAGAAGGGAAAGGCATAGTGCGGAAGAGAGGTTGCTGCACCTTTTGGGCGTGCATAAGTGCCGAAAGACGGTGGTGTAGTGTAGCATGATGAGTGCGGGTGGAATTTGAGGGTGTTTGTGTGCTTTTATAGTATCTTGAGCTTTTGTGGCAGCTATTAATGCTGATGCAAGAAGCTGAAAGAAAGGGCTGTTAATCCAAGCTGAGCTGAGCTGAGATTTTTTTTTTTTTATTTTTTTTTTAATATTGAAGGGCTCCTGAAGGAGTACTCAACTTTAATTGAAGTTTGATGACGCAGGTATAGGATGAGAGGATATCGTTGGAAATTGAAACAAATTGAGGGGCAATAATGTTGAATTAGGTGAAGTTGATGCTTGTGAAAGAAAAGGGATTTAAATTAACGGAAGCAAATCCTAGGATTTTATGGACTATGAAATCAGTTTTCTAGAAATATAGGCAACTGAAATCAGGTCATGAAGATAAGGTTATTTATATAGATAAGGTCTATATTCAACTTTGATGGAAGATGGGGCTCCGATCAAAAATATCATTTTCAAACTATTATTAACCAACATTTTTGCCTTGAAATTGATTGTTTCGAGAAAGCTTGGAAAAATCATAAAAGAATTCAATGAGGTTAATTCTATATTGCTTCGCTTCAATTTCTGTATTGTTTGTGTCTTAACTTTTGAGAACAGGTACCTCTTCACTGTTTTATTTTATTTCAAATCCTCTTAACTCCCAGCGCTTATTAATTAATTTTCTAAGAAATGCAACCAAGTGATGAAGACAAAACCAGCACTTTGGAAGACCATAATTATTTATGAAACATTGATTGAGATAAGAAAAAAACAGTTAATACTTCTTCTCCCGAAAAGTTACGATAAAACAGTAGAGGCCCATTGCTCGAAGGGCTGAATGCATAAAATCACATAATTTGTTTTTTTGTTTTATTAATGAAACAATATTATGTACATATATGATCCAAAATTTGAAGCTGACAAACAAAATCAATATCTGAAAACTCTATTGCAGACTAGGTAGTTAAGCGATTTAAAGTAAACACACGAAAAGGTCTTCCATTATTTTCTTTATCGAACATATCTAAAGATGGGTAATCAAAACAGTGGTGATAAAATAATTTCCAGCTGTTAAACGCATGATAAAATCAAATTAAGAAAGAAGTCTTCTTCGACGTCGAAGTCACGATTAGGATATCTACGATATAAAGCGTACAAAACACTTGAGGTAATATGTTAGCCTCATAAGATCCCATTTGTTTCTAATACTCAATATGTGACATTGAGACAACCCGAACGTGACATTGTGATTGGGCTATAAGAGATAATCAATATTGGTAAAGTATAAGTATAGCCCAAAATAAAGTTCACCACATTGTGTTGCACGTAATTGATCTTAAGTTCAAGAGGCTTAAATTTAAAAAAAAAAATTAAAATTCTGAATTTAAATTGCTCCAAAAATAGTTTCCGCTCAATAATAGGAATGATACTGAATGGAAAAATATAATAAAAGAACCTTAGGCTGGGAAAGACCACTGGAACCTTAGGCTGGGAAAGAGCACTGGAATGGTATTACTTTTTGGATATAAATGAAAAATGTAGGAACATGTTATTTATAATCCACTTTTTATTTAATAATTAATTTCTTATAGCTTATATTCTAAATTGATTACTAATTAATTTAATGATTGAATTTAATGTGCGTATTGACTGCCACTCTACTGTGCTAACTTCTTACTATACTTTTTGAACGAGTCTCCTTTTCTTTGCACTCGTTTTCGTTCTGACGTTTTGTAGTTCAGTTTCTATAGCTGTGCTCGTGTTCGTTATCTATTCGATTATTATTAGGTGCCATCCGCATTATACTGCGTTGACACAACTTGATATAGAAAAAGTTTGATACTGTCTGGCATTAAAGGCATTCTACACAAACTTGTAACTTTAAATTTCCGTTGTACCTGCTACAAATGATTAAGTCATTTATTTTGTCAAGAAGATTTAAAATATTTATTAATAATAATTGTTCGTCTGAAATATTTAACATTGAATCAGGTGTACCTCAAGGTTCGATTCTTGGTCCAATCTTATTTATATTATTTAAATCAGATTTCCCTCGCTTAAGGCATTTTGAAGAGGGTATTTTTGTACATATATGTATCTATGTATCATTTTTATACATCAGATTAAATTATTATTTAAAAATAATACAAAACTAGTCCAAAGAATTAAAAATCACAGGTTGTCTTTTTCGCGGGTAAAAGGCAAGTGCGCCTCTTACCAAGCAATAGCCTTTACATTTTTTGGCCTACATCTTGATACAAAGCTCATATTTGGAATACATATTCCATATACCTACCTATGGGTGATTCCGTCCCAACTGTGATTCTTTGTGTCCACTCCTTTTTTTTTTATATTTAATGTAAAATATTCGTATATATATTTTTTGTTTTAATTGTGTAAATGGCTGTTTACTACAATCTACATTCGTACCAAATTTGCTTCTTCCACATGGCTAGGAAAAATGTAGTAAAAATGTCAGTACCGTGGCATGTCCGTTCCTTTTTTTTTCGATTAAATCTACTTTTTCTAATGAAATACTTCATTGAATAGAAATTTTGTTCTTAGAAAAGTTTGAGTGCAAGACTTGGTTGAAAAAATTATGCAAAAATTAAGTCAAAATACTTATTGCTGAATACAATAATCATGAATGAATGTTGTCCGAGGATTAAATTTTATTTTTGAATTCAAAATATTTCTCTCTGAACCGCCATTTTGTTTTAGTTTCAAGACGTTTGTATGATGGTTTTCTAAAAGAGGCACTATTTATGTATAGATAACAACAGTTGTTTTATTTTTGTATCGTTGTTGTACTTCATGAGTGATATGTTTTCATTCGAAGAAAGTGTGTCACAAATTAATTTGTCAGTATCGTGGTAGTATTTTTTAAGCATGTTTTAACATGTTATTAGTTGATTATCAGAATTTTGTATGTCTTTTAACGACATGTATTAAGATTGTCCTGGAAATTATTTTTCTAGTAAGCATAGAGAAGTTAGGTCACATAAACTGTCCAAATGTCAGTACCGTGCCAGCGTGAACTTTAATTAAATTATTTCTTGCAATAATATTTACTTTCTATGAATTTTCTTTATTAAAACGGTAGCAATACCTCGAAAGAACCAAACAAAAATTATTCCGAGCAATAAAAACTAAGCATCTCATAACCCAGCACAATGGAAAGGGTTGCCATTCCGAAGAATAGACCGACTACGAAGAAGTTATATTTACATATTTAAGGAAAATAGGGGAAAAAGAAATGTCAAGAGATCAAAACATGACAGTTAATCTAGAATCTCAACAAAAATATGGTTAGAAGGAAATAAAACAAAATACAATTAAAAGAAAGTAAAAGAACTTCATTATCGTCTATTCCAGTTTTAGTACATTTCACCATACATTTTGTTCTTTAAAAGTTGTAGCAAAATGCTTTTACAGATTTGATACTCTGCCTAACTGAAGCCACAAAAACGAAACAAAAATAGTTTTCAATAAGTTTTCATTTTTGAAATTTTTTGGAAAATAGAATCACAGTTGGCAGAGAATCACCCATATACGAGTATGTAAATATAAACAGTCAATGTCACAATAAATATTTTTTATCCATTTGTAAATCGACGGTCCAAGCTAAGTACTGAAAATAAACTCTTCTCTTGATTTTCTAATCAATATTTCAAGCTTTTATATCTATTTTACGGCTAGATATATTTGTGTGAACGTGTAAAAAACCATAAGACGGCTTTAAATAAGTCAAAATAAAGTTTTAATTTTTTTCCTGAAGAACTGCACTGCACCTTGGCAAATATTGAAAATTTACATCAATCTAGAATCCTGAAGTTAAATGAAAAATACAAATTCTCCTGTGAATCATCAGACAATATGCTTTTTTTCTAATTTGGTTTCAAAGCAAGTTCATACGTTGCTTTCGTGTATCAAAGGGGGTAGCGCACCGCCAAGTTCGGGGCACTACACCCTTTTTACAGTAATAATCTCAGGTGATTTGCAGCCCCCCCCCCTCCTCTAACTTCAGAACCAATAAAGTCAGTAACTTCAAATTTGCAGTATTTACTGAACTGATCAAAAATAGTTCGCCCACCAAATTTCAAAAATCGCAAAAATCGTAACTGACTGACTCACTGACAGATCATCTAAATTATTTAGCACTTGCAACATCAGAGAAACTTGAAATTTCGCACAACAAAGAAAAAAATCAAAAATCTGCAATTTTCTATTCAGGGGACGTGGCATACACCCATTTTCTTAAAAATTCTTATAAATTATATGGAGATTTTCCGATTGTTGTAGAACGATGAAAACTTATAGGTCGTTAGAACTTGAAGTACTTAGAAAGAAAAAAAATGAAAAATTGGAATTTTCCTTTCTCAAAAATTGTTATAAACTATATGGAGCACTTCCGATTATTGTAGAACGGTATGACTTGATAAAAATTGAGATTTTCTATTCAGGGAGCATGGCACCCACCCACTTTCTCAGAATTAATATTTGGTGATTTTACTTGATAAGTTTTCTCTTAATTACTTACTTAATCACAAAATTAAATGTATGAACACTTGACCAGTGAACCCACCAAATTTTAATCAGCAATCATTAAATACCAAATTTCTGTCAAAGTTTAAAGTTGTTTCGATGTTATTCCACTTAAGATATTTGATATTAAACTTCATGAACTTAAAACTTGGCATATATTTTAGATCTCATTACTTTTTTTGGCTGACTTTTTACGCACAGGTTTCTGGTGCATATAAGAACTTGGCTCTTTTTTTAACATTATGTGTTTGTTGTGATATTATTATTATTTTATTTATTTGTTCTTGTTTGAATACGTTTGTATTACAATTCAATCGCATTCAGTAGCGTAGCTACCGCGGTATCAGCCGTATCAATGATACGGGGCCCCGAGATTCAGAGTACTTAACGTGTGTAAGAAATTTTTCATTGAGATGCATTCGATACACAATTTTAATAGGTTCGCTCGTTGAAGTTTACCAAGAGTTGACCCAGGTTTTCTTGACAACCACAAGAATTGCTAAAACACCGTGTTTTTCGGTTTTCAAAAGACACAAAGGGTCATCAATTGTGAAATAAGCAAGAATCAACATTTTCTCGTAAAATTAATAGAAACAAACCACAGCTTCCATTTTCTATTTCTATTTATAATTATTGAAGTAAATATTTATAATTCCTTGAATTTCTATTTTAAAAAAATGAGAATTTCCTGCAGCACGTGAATCCACAAAAAAATGCTTTGGAGCCACCTGCCACTTTGACAATTTACTCTTTACCTCAACTCCCCCCAACAAGAAACCTAGGCGAGTTCAGGGCGACCCTAGGTGTCAAAAAACACAGAAATTGCTGGTCAGGTCTAAAACTTTTAGACAGTCTCAATCTCTCAATATCTAAATAATTAGCTATTAATGAACCCTAAAAGTTATAGCGTTTCAAAATTTGACTTTTGATTTTGACCGTAAAGGACAAATAAATATTTTTGGAAAAATGTACATATATAGAAAACCGTTATTTTTTCTTAAATCTAGTTTAAATTTAAGCTCATAGAATTCTACACAAGAAAGATTATTACACTATTTCGTTAGAGCAAAAGATTTAGGAAAAAACGTGCACAAACGTTACAAAATTATTATTGATATATCTTTTCAACACTTTCTTTCTTTCATATAATTTCATGAGCTAAGATTTAAATCTTTTGAAAAAATTAACGGTTTTCGAGATACATATTTATAAAAATAGCTTTTTGTCCCTTTAACCGTACAAAATCGAATATCAAATTAAACTTATCTAATATACTGGTGCAAGTAAAAAAAGTGTATACCTACAAGAGGGGGCCCCTAAAAAATGTTTGATACGGGGCTTCCAAAGTGCTTGCTACGCCACTGATCGCATTGCATTGCATTTGCATTGATTTGTATTGCCACCCCTTAGGGTTACAAGGCTCCCGTTTTCTCACCGCCTCTAGTTCCCTTATCCACTCTTCCCCTTTCACATTTTAAAAGTTTTTAAGTTGCAAGCAACTTGAACAAAAGAGCAAGTACGTGCTTCCAGTCGTGCATTTTATTTTATTTTAATTACATGCATATCTACTCAAACACCAAGAAAAATTTTCCCATTTGGTTTCCAATATACTACAAAAATTAATAACAGAACTGAGTATAAATAAATTAGAGTGTTGAAAAACTCTTAAGTATCGAGTTTCAAAACAATTGAACATGTCGTTTTCGAAATATTTGATTTTCAAAAAAAAAATTAAATATTTTTAAAAATCCAAAAAATATACATAGGTAACATTTTAAAAATGTTGGTGCACAAAACTATTTATAATTTTTTTCATGATTCTGTATAAAATAAAATGCACGGCTGGGTCGCACGTACTTGCTCTTATGTTCAAGACACTGTGGGCTTAAGAAAATTGTATATAAAAACATGGAATTTATGAGAGAAAAATGTAGAGAAGCATGAAATACGACTTTTAAATTGGATAAAACAACTCTTTTGACAGTTTGATGTAGAAAAAAAGAATGCCATCTTAATTCATGATGGAATATGATTGTTTGGGAAAAAAAATTTTAATCATTGGAGCGGTTTTAAAAAAAATTAATTTTTTATATATAAAATTCTTAAAACATTTTTAAGAACAAATCCTGGCATGCAAATCTAAAGTATATATTTATGTGTATATAAAAACAAAATTTGAAAAAAATGTCAACCCGTTTTTGAGATATCGAATTTTCAAAAAAAAATTTTGAAACTTTTTTTAAAAATCCAAAAACTTTTTTTTGTTTTAATTTTGATACGCAATATTATTTTGTCTTATCTGAATTTTGTACATAAAAAAATTCATCTAAATCCGTTTAGCCAATAACGAGAAAATTCAAAACAAAAAAAAACGTTCTATGACAGGTACTTTTAATAGTTGCTAAGTGTAAAATTTTATAATTTTTGGTAGTAGATTGTACTAATTTAAGTATATGAAAAAAGTTTAATCAAAATCGTAGGAGTCGTTTTTAAGCAAAAAAATATTTTCCTTTGCGGTTTTTTTACTTTTGTATGGAAGGTACCGTTATTTTTTCATAAATGTAAAATTTTTCCTAAAAATATTTTAGAAAGTACTAAAAAAGTCTTAAATACCGAGTTTCAAACAAATCAATCATGTCGTTTTCGAATTATTTGATTTTCCAAAAAAAAATTTGAAACATTTTTTAAAAATCCAAAAAATATTTTTTCAAAAATGTTGGTACACAAAACTATTTATATTTTTTGGAAGTTTCTGTGTAAAAAAATAATTGAAATCGGTCGTACCATTTTGAAGAAAATCAAAATTCAAAAAAATGGTTCTTTGGGAGGTACCATTAATAACCACATCTGAAAAATGGTTTTCCACCCATAGGAAGCCTTTACTAATATAAATTTATTGAATTTATTTTAAGAAAAGTTGTGGAGCCGTTTTTGAGAAAAATACGATTATGTAAAATTGCTAAAAAAAATTGTATGGCAGGTACCGTTATTTTTGATTCTAAAAAAATGAAAAAATGTGTGGGCATAAAATTAAAAAGACGGTTCTTTGGGAGGTACCATTAACAACCATTTTTTGAGAAATGGTTTCCCACCCAAAGGAAGCCTTTTCTGAAATAATTTTTTTGATATTTTTTTGAGAAGAATACGATTCGTAAAATTACTAAAAATTCGATTGCTCGAGTTCGATTTTTTTACGAATGCATAACTTGCCATAGTACCTACCTATATATCGCAGGTAAAAAAGCAGTGGCAATTATGTACTAACGGAAACTTTTGAAAAAAATCAACTCGACACAAAAAATTAATAGTTTTTTTTTCTTAATATTGACTTTGAAATTAAGTCAATTTTTCAAATTTTGCCAAAAAGTAATTGTAGTACACTATAATTACAGAAATTCTCAGATTTGTTTTCATCAAAATCCTTAGTGCTGTTTTTGAGATAAATAGACTTTTCATTAAGAAAAAAATAAAATTTTATTTCTAGGCAATTTCAAAAAAAAAAAAGGAATTTCAAAATTTGAAAAAAAAAAAAAATAGCTTATGTGGTAAAGTTAAGGCAAGGGCTTCACATTCAGGGACAGACAAAAAGGCAGTCAAACAAGAGGAATTGGTTGGCTTTTGTTACCTTTGTTTACTTAATTTTTTTTTATAAACTTTCTAAACGACTCAACCACTTGGCAAATTTCGGGGATATAACTATTCATACAATGCTGTAAAATAATAACGGGTTTTGATTGAAAGACATAATACAACCGTTCTTCACTTTGGATAAGAGGAGATAGTAGAAGGGCAATTTTCTAAAAAAAAGAAAAACAAAAATACTAAAAACAACGGCTACACTTACAACAAAGTTCTTTTTTATGTTCCGTTCTTTTATGAAAGAGTTAAAATTAAGTTTTTTTTAATGCTTTTCAAAAAAATCACTTCAAATTCTAAATTTATAAACAATTATACTAATTTTTATTTAAAATTGTGAAAAAAGGGTAACAACCTATTAAATTGGCCTCTCACTGCTCTATTAATTCTTAATGTCGTACTGAAAAATAGATAGTTTATGTCTACCTGTTTTCAAGTGGGCACACGTTAAAACCTTAAAAATTAAAATCTTATTAAAAGTAGTTTTCGTTATTTTAAATGTCCTCCGCGAAAACTGGAACAAATAAAACCGTTTTGGCTTTCCGTGTTCAATATTGTAGGAGTCTACATATAATTTATCTCCCGCCAAATTTTCAAATTAAAATAAATTATACGACATTTCAAAGATCGACCGCAAGAGTGTGACATCAGTAAAACATCTGCAGCGAAATAAAATATTGGATTTCGTTATGTTATTGTTCGTTTTTTATTAATTTCTCGACACGCTCTTTTGAGCAAAAATTGACTGGATTTTTCGAATAAGGTAGTAAGACGAAAACCAACGATTTCTCGAAGACGAAAGGAGATATTTGAAAGATTCAAAATAAATTTTGAAGTAAAATGCTCATACAAAATGACCATAAACATTTTTTCGAAAAAAATTACCTCGAGAAAAAAATTTGCATACAAAATGCATTTTTTTTTAATATTTAGATTCGAATATCTCAAAAATGTAACGTAATAGAGCAATTTCAAGGCCAGAATCGAACTTAGCGCATCAAAGACCATCAGAAAAATATATCTTGGTTCATGTTACAGACAAAAATAAAAAAAATTCACACAAAGTAATTTCTTAGAGCTTTCGAAAACAGTAAAAATACGCCAATTTTCGACTAGCGCTTGAGTCCAAATGGGTTGTCACAGAAAAAAACCTTAGATAAGGATTTATTGGAAATTGTGAATACTTTCAATGGTACTTTGATGTCATTTTCGAATAGTTGGTAGTTTTCGAGCCATTAGCAAAAAACTTCCAAGCAATGCATATTTGCATCATTTTTTGCATTTTTTTGATATTGCGTCACGAAATTTTGTTGCCAAACCTCAAGCCGCGTCCACATTATGTTGAATTGTGTAGATCAACATCGTTGATCAACAGTGTTGGCTAAGTGTAGACGTGTTGATCGACAAAGCCAATCAACATTTGTTGACCCGAACGTAACCCGATTCAAAAGCTTCGTCCACATTATGTTGAATTGTGTAGATCAACATCGTCGATCAACAGTGTTGAGTAAGTGTAGACGTGTTGATCGACAATGCCATTCAACATTTGCTGACCCGAACGTAACCCGATTCAAATGGATAGCAATCGACAAAGTTGTTCAACAAATTTCATTTTATTAAAAACATTTGTAGGGTTTTAATCCCATGAACATAATTTATTGGCTTTGTCCGTTATTGATCACATTTTTACTAGATGAAAAATGCAATATTTGTTGTGAATAAGTATTTAATGTTAATAATATCGTTTTAACTTTATTGTTCACAAGAAAAAATAAAAAAAAAGTTGGTTACCACCAGGACACATCCTGACACATCGATCAGAAAATTCCAAACCACACAAATGTTTGCTATGAAAGTTTTTCACGTACACACTAGCATGTTGATCGACAATGTTAACCAACAATGTTGATCGGCATAGTGTGGACCTTCCTTCAGATTCGTATTCAGCACCCCCGAAAACATAAAGGAGCGAACAAATCAAAACTACCCCACAATTTGCATTGTAAAAATACAATGTGACTGGACTAGTTCCTCTACAAAAAATTATATTAGTTACGCCGGCACTCTATGAATCGTAGTCTAGCAACAATTTTCTATGCAGAATCCTGGTGCAAGAAATGAATAAGTTGATAATTGAAGGTTTTTGCACCTTGATATGCACTTGCACTATGCCCCAATCAGTTTGTTAAGCAAAACGTGTGCTTGGTAAAGCCTAGTACGCTGCTGATGCGAAACGAAAAATCCCATACAATAATGACACAACGAAATCAGAAACTAAAAATTTAGTTCTACTTTTCGTTATCTAGTACGCTGTTCGATGAACGAAATTGAAAATTGTTGCATACTTTTTGGAGAAGTCTACACTCTTTTTTCGCACACAATTAATTACCCAGGCCATTTATTGTGTGCGGAAAAATGACATTTGTGTGTATTTTTGTTGTTTCTTTCATTCTAGCGTGGATGTCTGTGTTCTTTTTTTATCAGTTGCATTGGTTTTGAATTTTTGAATTGGTGTAACTGTCAATGAATATTTGTTCGCTGTGTTTTCGTAAAGCCTAGTACGCTGCTGATGCGAAACGAAATTTTAAGTTGGTCTCCAACAACACAACGAAATGCTTACGAAAACGCAGCGAAAAAATATTCATTGACAGTTACACCAATTCAAAGATTCAAAACCAATGCAACTGAAAAAAAAGAACACATAAAGCCAAGCTGTAATGAAAGAAACAACAAAAATACACACAAATGTCATTTTTCCGCACACAATAAATGGCCTGTGTAATTGTTATGCCGCGAAATAAAAGATTTTTCGAGTTTGATTTTGTTGAATAAAGAGGTATCTTTATTGATTGGAGTTTTACTTAAGACTAACTTACAAAAATTAAATGTGGAAATATTAACCACAGATTTACTCTTATACATACATACATATGGATAAACAAATGCATCAAATATGAGATTCATATTGGATGCTTAAATAAGATAAAGAAGTGATGTGGTATGCATAAACATTCTGTCTTCAATTAATATGAATTTAATGATGAGACGTTTTGGTCTCTACTTGAAATATAAACAAAATTGAAACAACACTTGAAGAGTATAGTGTTACTATAGACAATGGCTCTATAGCGATGATTTGAACACAGAAACTTTATGATGAAAATAAACATTCAAAACGAAGAATGTGCAGACTAATTAAAAACGCAATTTAATATCATGCCTATGCATAACACCTCCCCTCTTAAAAAAATGAAAATTATATATGTTTTTTAAACAAATTAATTTTCTTCAACTTCAAAATCATTTACTTTAAATACATTTGAGTTTGGTCTTCTCAATACAGTTTTATTTTTTTTATTATCATAGTAATGTACAATTTTTTCTCTTTCAATTACAGGTTGTTTATTCTTTTTATTAAAACAATTACGGAAAATGGTAATGCCATTTCCTTTAATAAATTTCAGAGAACAATAAATTATGCTTATAACAATTAGCATTCCACTTATTCCAAACAATGTACCTTGAACATGAGGCGGTATTTCTTTTAATTTTCTGGAAATATAGCTTTCTTGATTTTTAATTTCAATAGTAAAATCTTGTAATTCATTTAAATTTTTTAGTTTTATTTTAGGTAATTTTACATCTTCAACATTTAAATCGTTTAATTTTACGTTAAAACAACAGTCCACTGATGCGGGACGATATACATCTTTATTTTCAATACGTATCTCTTTCTCAAGAGTTTCAATTCGAGTTTCTACAGTTTCAAAAGTACAATTTCTTTTCAAATTTAAAATTCCAATATTGTTTATAAAACCTTCTTCAATGTTTTTATCATCTGAACAGTTACATTTATATTTTGTTTCATCGCTTAGGGCGAATAAATATTTGTTTTCAGAAATTTTATGGAAAATTTCCACATGATTTATTATTTGTTTAAGTTTACAATCACTATTGATTCTGTTCATAAAAACTGTAAGCTCACAATCTTTATTCAAAACACTATTTTTAAATTCTAATTGCTCACATATAAAATATTTGTCAATTTTCTTACATTTCTTAAAGAGATCATTGCTCAAGAAATATTCTTCTTTGTTATCTTTAATTACAAAATATTTCGCTTTTTGTTCAATAACATATAAATTCCCTTTTGTTTTATAGTATGGCACATTAATCATTTCATAGACTTCCGATTTGGAATTTTCAAGTAAAGGAACCAATATAACTACTACTAACCTTTCTGCGTTTATGTAAGAAATTAGTTTTACTTCTTTCATTATAAAACTATAAGACTCTAGACTTGGTGTAAATAACATTCTATTTTCCTGGTCACTATTTTTCAACAATTCTATAAAATGTTTAGGTTCAATTATAACTGGATGTACAACATTATCTTGTAGAAAAAGAATTGCTTCGGTTATTTGATCTATCATTAATTCAATATGACTAATAAGAAAGTAAATTTTGATTTTAAATTCAATGAAATAATCTTTTAAAATAAATCGTTTTCTATCTTTATTAACTGTATTTGAAACTTGTTCTAATGTATTGGTCAAAGTGTTTGTTAGATTTCCTAGTTCAAAATATGCTCCTTTCAAAACCAAATTTTGTTTATTTAAGCCATCTAAAACCTTAATTTCTTCCTGTTGGCTTTTATGTACGTATTCACTATTTTCTTTAGTAATTCTTATTGCTTCTTCATATTGCTTAGCATCTTCACTATCTAAAGTTCCAAATAAAAATTTTAAACCTGATCCAACAATATTCAATAGACCTCTTTTGTATCTTTTGTCAACTCCTAATAAATGATATATAACTCCTAAGTTTTTTCTTAACGTATTTATTTGTATTTTTGATTTCTTAACAAATTCCCCACATTCAGGAATTTCTATCAAACATTCATCATTTATATTTGCTACAAAATTAGTGAGTATATCAATTTGGTCTGCTATTTGACGAAAGTTGATATTATTAACTATTGAAATCTTTCCTGTTTGTTGCCTTAGTTCTCCAATATTCTTGTAATATATTCCGTTTGATGGGAAGTTTTCCCATATTTCTCCCAAAACACCGTTCAAAATCAATAAATATCTGTAAATAAAACTTATCAGTTCTTAAAGTGTTTTATTTTGCCTTTATTATATTTCATAGATTTATTATTTCGTCTAATTATAACAGAGTTTTCTAAAACTTTTATAATTTTATATGGACCTACGTACTTTTCGCTTGATTTATCTCTCCTATCATTTTCAACGAGAATTAAATCATTTTTCTTAAATTCTTTTATATTAGAATTTATTCTTTTGTCATATCTTTCTTTTGCTTTTGTTTTCTTACCTAACATAACCCTTTTTGCTTCTGTTTCCATTCGTACTAATTTGACCTGTAATTCTTGAGTATAATCTGTTGTAGTTTTAAAGCTCAAATTATTAAATTCACTTGGTATATTAGCTCTTCTTCCAAATATCATTTCGTATGGAGAAAATCCTGTGCTATTATGAATGGCGGTATTATGACAAAATGCGGCATATCTGAACAATTTTACATACTCTGGTTTTGTTTTTCCTTTATTAACTAACCTCAAGTATTCACCTAATCTAGCATGAGATCTTTCCGCTGACCCATTCGATTGCGGGTATGCATTACTAGTGCGTAAATGTTTTATACCAAACATCTTACATAATTCCTTCATTAATTCATTAACAAATTCACCACCATTGTCAGTGAGAATATATTCCGGTATACCAAAAGTAAGTATCCATTCATCTGTAAAAGCTCTAGCTACAGTTTCACTTCTTTTGTTTTCAATAGGAATGTACTTAATAAATTTACTTAGATCATCTTGAATCGTTAAGGAAAAAATAGTTTTATTATTTTCAATGTATGGGCCAGTTAAATCCATTGCTACCTTTTCAAAACTATGATCTGCTGAAGTTACAATCTTCATTGGGTTCCTACATGGATGCCTATTAATTTTTTGTCTCTGACATTGACTGCACTTTTGGATATATTCTATGACATCTTTATTTAGATTTGCCCAGTAAAATTTTTCTTTGATCCTACTGATTGTTGCTTTCTGTCCACCATGACCTCCAATTAGGCCATCATGGTATTCTTTTATTATTTTCAACTGTTCCTCTTTATCGTTAATAATTTGAATGTTTTCTAAAAAATTTTCGTTTATATTCTCTTCATTTACGTTTCCTTCAATTACTTGATTATTATTATGCCTATTGACATTTACCTCTACTTCTTCTTCTTGATTATCAGGATTATCAGATATTTCCCTTTCACGTAATAAATTTTTATTCAGTTTTTCCCTAACCACTTTACTAGTGCATGGCTCTTTTAATTCACATTCCTCTTCATAAATTTGTCTTAGAACATCTTCGTCTTCTTCACCTGAAGAGTCCTTCCCAAAAATTTCTTCAATTAGTTCATTGGTTCTTTTGTCATCTCTAGTCATTACTGGAAATGTATCTTTTTCATTCTCCATTTCCACTATATATATATTCCTACTTAATTCGTCAGCTACGACATTATCTACTCCTTTCTTATAATGTATTGAGTAATCATACTCTTCTAATTTTAACCTCCATCTTACAAGGCGACTTCCTGGGTCTTTGACATTAAACAACCATGTCAAAGGACGATGATCTGTTTTTATTCTGAATTTCTGTCCATATATATACGGTCTGAATTGTTGAATAGCCCAAACTATAGCTAGACATTCCTTTTCTGTAGTACTGTAATTTTGTTCTGCCTTAATCAAACTTCTACTGATGAAGTGTATCGGTAGATCTTTTCCATCTTGTTCTTGTGATAGAACAGCTCCAAGACCTTTACAGCTAGCGTCTGTTGTTATAATGAACTCTTTTTTGTAATCGGGATAACGTAGTATTGTAAAATCTTTGAGTTTTTGTTTGAGTTCCTCAAAACTCTTGCTTTGATTATTTTCCCACTTAAAAACTGAATTCTTCTTTAATAAAAAATGTAATGGAGCGGCTATAGTACTAAAATTTGGTATGAACTTTCTATAATACCCTATCATGCCTAGAAAACTCCGTACTCCTTTTTGATTTTCAGGTTTTTGTAGCTTATCTATAGCGTCTACTTTCTTTAAATTAGGTAATAATCCTTCACTTGTTATTAAGTGTCCTAAGTATTCTACTTCTTTTTTCATAAACTCAGATTTACTTAATTGAACTTTCAAATTAGCTTTTCTCAAGCGTTGAAGAACTAACTTTAGTCTTTGATTATGTTGTTCCAGGGATTCCCCAAATATGACTATGTCATCAAGGTAGACAAAGCATTCTCTTCCTTGCAACCCATCAAGAACTGTATTCATCATGCGTTGAAAGCATGCAGGCGCGTTCTTGAGACCAAATGGCATTCTAAGAAATTCAAAGTGACCATAAGGTGTAGAAAAAGCTGTTTTTTCAATGCTTTCTTTACTTAAAGGGATTTGATGAAATCCGGACGTTAAGTCAAGTGTCGTAAAGAATTTTGCATTACCAAGTCTGTCAAGTATTTCTTGAATATTGGGAATCGGATAATTGTCACTTACTGTTATTTCATTTAGTTTTCTAAAATCAATAACCATTCTCCATTTTGTTTCCCCACTTGCATCTTGTTTTTTTGGTACAACCCAAAGTGGACTTGACCATGGTGAATTACTATGCCGAATAATATTTGACTTTAACAGTTTTTGAATTTGAAGATTAACTTCTTCTTCATGCACTCTAGGATATCTATAAGTTTTTGTATTTACCGGTAAGTCGTGAATTGTTCTTATATGATGTTCTACTACTGAAGTCTCTGTAAGATTTTCATCTTCGAGACTAAATATATCACTAAATTCTCTAACTAATGTCTTTAAGTTCATTATTTCCTCTGGATTTAAATGGTTTATCCTAATGTTGTCTAAAACTTCTATAAATCGTTCATTAATATGTTTATTTCCAACGTTTCGCTCATCAAATCTTTCAATAATTTCAATACTTGTTTTTGTAGAACCTTGTTTTTCAGTTGTTTTCTTATTTGATTTCTTTTTATCTTTATTCATTTTTACAAACCCTTCTGTATTTTTCACTTCATGAATTGTATCGCTTTCTTCATTAAAAGATTCACAATTGGTATATGACATTGACTTTATAGGCGCGCTTGAGGAGTTATTTTCCTCAATCTGTTGGCCTATACAGTTTGACACAACTAATGCTTCACTGAAATCACTTCTGCTATCAAATCCCATTGACGTTATAGGTGCGCTTGAGGAATTATATCTCTCAATCTGTTGGCCTATACTGTTTGAGTATTCTTTCATATTGTTTTCATCTTTATATAATAACTTTATACACTCATTATCATTAGTGAGTGTTTGTTCTCTACAATTAATTATGTATTTAAAATATTGTAAGAAATCACTACCTATGATTCCATCGTAGTAATTAATCACATCCATGGGAATTATGTGAAAACTAAACTCATTTAAAATACCTCTAGTAAATTCAATTTCTATAGTAGCAGTACCTATACTGTATCTGCTACTTTTACCTATTCCTTTTAAGGTTAAACTTATATCTGAACGTAAATCTTTTTCGAAAATACAATTCTGTTTCAACAAGGATACTGCTGCTCCAGTATCAATTAACATGTTATATGTTTTATTTTTATAAATCATTACTATATGAGGACTTCCTGACATAACCGCTGAAATAGTTGCCTCTTTAACTATTCGGGTTTTCGAAAATTTTGATTTCTACTAGTTTCTTTACTTTGAAATGGATTTCTCTTACTATAATCCGGTTTTTGCTTTGAATTTTGATAATTATTTAAATCCCTATTATTCTGGTAGAACTTGTTGCTATTTTGATTAAAATGTTGACTATTTTGCTTATAATTTTTGTTTCTAAAGCAATCTCTAGACATATGGCCCACACGACCACAGTTAAAACATTTAACCGAAGTATGGTTAATTTTAATTAAATGCCTATCTGTGTACTCTTTAGTGTTAAATTCTTTGGATTTAACATTATAGTACCTTAATCTGATTTCTTCCTCCATAGCTAATTGACTTGCTTCGGAGAGGGTTTTTGGACGCTGTGTATTCACAAAAGTTCCAATTTCTCTTTGTAAACCCGCAACAAATGCGTTAAGCATATCCCTTTCAATGCCCAACATTTGACCGTCATAAGTTGGGTCTTCTGACTTTTCAGTGAAGAGGGCTTGAATCCTTCTTCTCGTTAGAGTTTCACATCTTTGTGTGAATTGAATTACGCTCTCATTAAAATTTTGACGAAGTTTCGTCATTTCTAAATGAAGTTGCAAGCTAGAATGGGTTTCTCTGAAAACTCTATTCAGTTCGTATTTTAACTCTTCCCAAGTATTTATTCTTTTATTCATTAGAAGAATTTCAGCGTTACCAGAAATTTTGCTTTTTATTAACGCAAGAAGTAAGACTCTTTGTGACGGAGATGCTAACTGCATTGCATTTTCACAGTTTTGTATAAAATTGTGTGCTTTCGTAGCATCACTATTAAAATTCGGAATAATTCTTATAAGATCACTTAGATTAATATCATTTGTTGGAGTTTGGTTGATTGAGAAATTATTTGAATTATTCAAATGATTCCTATTATCTGTTTCTAACCGTTTATTGATCGGGAAATTATTTGGGTTAATCAAACAATTTTCCTCGTTGGTCATGTTATAACTTCCTGCATTCTTTTTATTATTTTCTAACCGGTTTCTTAATCTTTCTTTTTTCTCACCTTCTAATAATATTTCTTTTATATTCTTTCTTTTAGGAATAGCTCCCGTTTCTTTAATTTCCATATCTCTAATTTTTTCAATTGCATCTTCCACTAAGGGTGATGTTTTTTCTCTATTTAAATTTTCCTGATCTTCTATTATGTGAAAAAATAACTGTCTTCTATAAATGTTATCTCTATAGAATACCATGTATTCTTCTTCGATTTCGTTTTGGCTTATTTTATTATTTTCCAAAATCTGAGATAAAGTGAAGGATACTATATTTCCACTTTCCTTAGTTATACAAGTAAATTCCCTACCTAGTAATTCCTCGCTAAATTCAAATTCAGATTCTGACCTTGCCATTTTTATTAATTTTATTAATTTTCGTTTCTAAATTTATTTGAAGGTTCCCCTTTTTTTTATATTTTAAATTTATTCGTTTCTTATATTGAACAAGGCGTTATGTGCTTCGTTTTGTGCCTCTAAAATTACCTGTTTGATTTTGAGGGCTTTATTGACCAAATATTTTTGATTTTTTCTTAATTGTACTTTCTCGTTTAATACAATTTTATTTTTATTTTCCTGCTCTATTTCTTCTTTAGTCAAATCCCTTTTCTCTTGTTCTGACATTTTTTTTTTTTTTTACTTTAATAAAATTTATTCTAACATTTTGTAAACTTTTAATAACTTACATAAAAATTTCCATGGTTGCTTTTCTTTGTGTCATGCTTTCCTGTCCTCCGTTTTATGGCTGGTTTTTTTTTCAAAATTCTCTCGAAAAGATGATCCTAATTAGCACTTCTTCACTTGTAGGAAAAGATGATTTTGTTTTTGTAGTTTTTTTTTTTTATTTGGGAGTTATTTTATATTGATTCAATTAATTTTCACTGAATTACTTTAGTTGCATAGTCTTTTAATAAGATGATGGGAATACAAGTATATACACTTGTTTTCAATGGTACTTTACTTCTTTCTTACTGAAAATTAAAACTTTCAAGCACAACTCGTATCTTTAATTTCTTATTGTCGATTTGTTAATACACCCAAAGATTTTAGGGTTGTATCTCGACTGACATATTTTGTTTTAGTTCGCTGCACGATTTGATAACTCACTCAGAGGAATTTAGAGTGGAGTTTCGCGGATGAGCTAAATTGTTTTATTTTTTGTGTTTTAAATATTAAATTTAAATTTCACCGCTGCCACCAATTTTGTTATGCCGCGAAATAAAAGATTTTTCGAGTTTGATTTTGTTGAATAAAGAGGTATCTTTATTGATTGGAGTTTTACTTAAGACTAACTTACAAAAATTAAATGTGGAAATATTAACCACAGATTTACTCTTATACATACATACATATGGATAAACAAATGCATCAAATATGAGATTCATATTGGATGCTTAAATAAGATAAAGAAGTGATGTGGTATGCATAAACATTCTGTCTTCAATTAATATGAATTTAATGATGAGACGTTTTGGTCTCTACTTGAAATATAAACAAAATTGAAACAACACTTGAAGAGTATAGTGTTACTATAGACAATGGCTCTATAGCGATGATTTGAACACAGAAACTTTATGATGAAAATAAACATTCAAAACGAAGAATGTGCAGACTAATTAAAAACGCAATTTAATATCATGCCTATGCATAACATAATTAATTGTGTGCGAAAAAAGAGTGTAGACTTCTCCAAAAAGTATGCAACAATTTTCAGTTTCGTTCATCTAACAGCGTACTGCAGAACGAAAAGTAAAACTAAATTTTTCGTTTAGGCTTTAAGCCTAGTACGCAGCTGATGCGAAACGAAATATTTAGTTGGTCTCCAACAAGACAACGAAATGCTTACGAAAACGCAGCGAAAAAATATTCATTGAAAGTTACACCACTTCAAAAATTCAAAACCAATGCAACTGAAAAAAAAAGAACACAGACAGCCACGCTGTAATGAAAGAAACAACAAAAATACACACGAAAAAACACAAATGTCATTTTTCCGCACACAATAAATGGCCTGGGTAATTAATTGTGTGCGAAAAAAGAGTGTAGACTTCTCCAAAAAGTATGCAACAATTTTCAGTTTCGTTCATCGAACAGCGTACTGCAGAACGAAAAGTAAAACTAAATTTTTCGTTTATGATTTCGTTGTGTCATTTTTGTATGGGATTTTTCGTTTCGCATCAGCAGCGTACTAGGCTTAAGCATTTCGTTGTGTTGTTGGAGACCAAATAAAAATTTCGTTTCGCATCAGCAGCGTACTAGGCTTAAACGTGGGTTGTAGTAATCACGTTTACCTGCTGTGATGAATAGGTATATATTTTTCCTTTTGGAGAGCTGTTTGGGATTTAAAATAATTAATTGTTTTTGCTCCATAGTTACACTATGTATTGATTACATATTGCCTGTACTAAATGCTTACCAGTGGTAAATTATTTGTATACATAACTATTGATATAGTACCATGTTGTTTTCTTAATTTCATTCGATGCATAAACTGAATTGTAACCAGTACACTTTAACTGTATCCAGTACATATTAATTCCGTTGCAATTTTAAATACAAAATCTATGTACTGAGTACAAAAAGTGCATTTCTTTTTTGCAAGAAATTCATGATAAATAAATACTTTAGGAAATTCGACTCGAGAAAACCCCCTTCAAACAGAATGGGGGCAAAATGCTTGTTCTTAGCAGTACTAGTCACGTTTAATGTCGATAGGTCATTCTCATTTCTCTCTCATTCAAATTTAACAATACCTCAATTCCTTTCTATTATATTACTTTTATAAATAGGGCACTTCAAGCCATTTAATATAAATTTTAGCTCTAACTTCATAAAGAATTTTATTGGCAAACAGGTTTATTTACTTATCCTTATTCAATTTATTTTGTAAAACATTTTGTATTTTTTTTTTTTTTTTTTTCAACAAAAGCTCAGAACTACTGCAAAACATCTCTTCAGAGGCAACATTTCCCACATCCACGCCAACATTCATATACAAAAGAAGCTTAGAGTTTCAATTAAATTGTATGTCTTTCTGCACTAAGTATGTGCAGAGCAACCTAAGAGTCTATTTAATCCTCCATGGCAAAATTGTGAAAAATAATGAAAGGAAAAGTTTTTAATCCTTTTGTCGGTTGTATTTTTAATACTTTCCCCACAAAGGGATTCTTTTTTTTTCCTATTTTTATTTTACACTCTCGGTCGGTTACGCATTTGCTTTTATACATAAAGCACTGATGATAAAGTTTCTGCCTCTTAAATAGGTATATCCTTTTCTATCAGTTTCTACGCTCACTTGTGATTTATATATTTTGCTCACAAAAGGGGAGCTCAATTATTACTTCCATCATGACAATGTTCAGAAAAATGATAAATGGCAATGGACAAAGTATCCCTACGTGAAACATATTTTTAATTGCTATTTAGAAATGTTATTCTATTCGGAGAAAGAGAATTATGAAAAGCTTTTCCTGGCAAGCCAAAGCCATCAAAGCCCCAAGAATCCTAAATTTCAAATTGAAAAAAGCTGACCCCATTTTCGGTCACGTTTTTGATCTGCACATTATTGTTCGTATTTGAAACCTTTTTTCCTTAATTTTTAAAATAAAGTTTGCTATGTGGAAAAATTTAATTTTTTGTCCTTTTTTTTGTGATTTAGAAAAGTTAAACGTTCTGTACGAACAAAATTGGACCATGTTGGTGCACGAACAGCTACGACGCTTCGAGGGATCAATTGTGGCAGCTACGAGAAATGGTGGAGTGGTTGGTGGAATTGCTCCAGCGACAACGACTGCAGCGGTGGGGACTACCGCTGGATTTGAATCGGACAAAGGACGATGGTCTTTCAGTGAAGCCCTTCTTTATTCTGTGACTGTGATAACAACAATAGGTAAGTGTGTCTGAGGTAGGGTAGATACATATGTACCTATATATAAATGTAGAACCCTTTTTTTTTTCTCTCATAATTAAACAACTTAGTGATGGGGCAAGTGGTTCATTTGTGAGATTATAACCTCTACGACTGTGAAAAAATAATTTTTTTTTTTGTTTTAATTTAAATATAAATTAACTTTTGAAGAGGATTTATTAAAGTCAAAGGAATGAAATAGAATTCCGAGTATTTTTTTTCCCCCTTTGATATTGGACACTTTGAATGCTTAATGCACAAGAGAAGGGATAAACAACCTGCTTTATTTTATGATTTTTCATTTTTTTGTGAGTTTTATGTGACAGAGAGACACTTTATTAAAAAATAATGAAGGTGGTAGAAAAGTAAGCTGCGGAGACAATGAAAGTTTATATTTTTGCATTTAAAATCCTTGCAATATAGATAGCTGACTTTACCTTTGGTATTTAAAAAAAAGAATCATTAATAGGACGAAAAATACTTTGCAGAAATAATGAATAGGGAGACAATAAATAAAATCTGGCATTATGATAGGAGAGGTCCTTTAAACTGATTTATTTAACTGAAAATTATATCTCTTGAATTTGTTTAACTTTTTATCAGAGAATACAATTATTACATAGCTCTTGGAATAGACCATAAGTATAGAAATATTTGTTTAATGTTACAAGTGAAATTGTTTTGGAAAGAGAAATTACTTACATAAGCACACTAATACAAGTAAAATAAAATGCACGATTGGGTCGCACTTACTTACTCTTATTTTCAACAGACATGGGCTTAAGAAAGTTTTATATAAAGACATTGTTACACTTTATCTGAACCGAACCGAGACCGACTTCATCATCATCATCATCGTGTCCTGTAACCCCGGCTGGGGCATAGGGCGTCAACAAAACGTCTCCATCCTTCACGGTCTGCTGTAAGGTACTTTAGCTGTGGCCACGTCTTTCTCTGGGATTCTGCTTCCGCTAAGACAGTTGATTTCCATGTTTTTCTTGGTCTTCCAACCCGCCGTGCACCCTGAGGATTCCATTCAAAGGACTGCTTTGCAATTTCATCGTTTGGTTTCCTCAGTGTGTGACCAATCCAACGCCATTTACGCTTTCTTATGTCGACGTCCAGTCGCTCTTGACTTGTCCTGCGCCACAATTCCTCATTTGATATTATTTGTGGCCAGCGAATCTTTAGGATGTGGCGAAGACAGCGATTCACAAAAGCCTGCATTTTCTTCGAAATAGTAGACGTGACTTTCCAGGTTTCACAAGCATATAACAGCACGGATTTGAAATTGGATTCGAAGAATCTCAACTTAGTGCGTAAGGCGATTTGACTGAATTTCCAAATTGGGGACAGGGTACCGAAGGCAGCACGAGCTTTATTCATTCTACTTTTAACGTCCAGATCCGTACCACCGTTTGCAGAAACAATACTGCCAAGGTAGTTGAGCTGTTCCACTACTTCAACTGGCGTCTCCTGTAGAATAATACGCTGCTGTGTGGAGCGGCCTGTGAGCATTATTTTTGTCTTTTTGCTGTTTATTCTTAAACCACTCGACTCTCCCTTCACTTGCAGCGTTTGGCACATCCCGTTCAGCCCACTGATGTTATTTGCCAGTAGACATATGTCATCGGCATATTCTAAATGACTGAGCCTTTCGAACGGAAACCGAGACCGACTTAATTAATAATAATATAATAATATGTATGTATAATAATATAGTACTAACGAAACGACGACGAAATAGCAAAACGACCGGCACCTACGAAATGACCACGACTTTTGGTTAGACGAATGTCAACCAAAAGAAAATACACAACAAGTTCGAATTCGAACTGAATAAAGTGCAACAGGAGGTAGCACTTAGGATGCTACCACCACGACTAGCTCAAATTAAGGGGTGGGTTTCACCAATTAATTTAATGTACGATTAATTATTTTTCAATGAATGTTGATATGAAATCAACGATTTTGATACTCACAGGGGCGTAGTACCTGAATTGTAAAATAAAGGGTGACAGCAATTTTATTTTGTTTTGAATTAAACTACAAACCTTCTGAAGCGAATCCGACGGTGAAAGCAATTTAAGAGGAACAAAAAGAAGATATTTATATTTTTGAATTAATGTTTTAATCTTTTAGAATAATAGAACAATGAATCAATGATTTATAAGTTGACCGTTAACGCTTGGTCCCGAAAGAATAAAGAAACTGTTTCTGAACGGGTCGCGAGTTCCGCTTTATCGGAAATTTCACGGAACAAAAGGCCAACGATTTAAAAATGTTGAGTTTTGATAACTCTTGAAACAAACGCTTAAGAAAATATTACCAATTTTACCACAGATTTATAAATTCTAATAAACCACTATACTTAGCTTTTTTTTCCTGATTTCCACTGCCAATCCCTCTTTCCTCCGAGATAAATTTCCCAAATTTTCTCCCACAATTTTCCACAATAGTTTCTATAATTTTTCGCCAATTTTTGTCTTCCTTTCTTTTACAACTAGCCAAAAACGTGATTGAATTTCCTTTTTTTTTCTCCTAATTTTTCTCTTCTCGTTTTTTTTTTTTCAAAATCTTCTTTTCGATCTTAATGACGGGTAAGAAGTGTCCCTCCAGGCTTTCACTATGCCTGGACGACCTCTTCTTTTTTCCAATGCCCCAGTGCTTTCGGCCAATCAGTGACGTGGGTTTCGGTCGCGTCATCATTCAGCAACACTCAGCCCATTGGCGTGAGTGAGCCAACGCAGTTGCAAACCCGTACGCCTTTTCTACTCGCACCTTTGTATATAAAATGTAGATTCTACATATATACAATGCTCGCACTTCAACCCCAGCTTTATGCAAAGTCATCATCGAATTCGCTGGACTCTGGCATGACTTCCAGTGGGCGGCAATTCGATGAATGCATTCTGCAACCTATTATCCCCAACAAAGATTTTGGAAAAGAAAAATTCAGAAAATCAAACCCAATTCTCCCCGTGCATTTTTCCCCTTAGAACTCAATGAAAAAACTATTGTGAAACATTTGTGAAAAGTTTATTACCCCTTTGTTATATATCGGAGGGAGGTTGGCACTTGGCAGTTCTAATACGCGAGTTTAACTTAGCTCGTTGGCTTTTTGTGCAGATTTTGGGGAATGAGGACGAGCAGTTAACGTTCCAACTTGTACAAGAAAAATTAGTAAGGTTATGTTGGACAAGCCTCCGTACGTATCTGATGCAATAGTATTGATTGAGCAGACCACCCGTCTGTCAATATAATGTTCGTCTTCGGGGACCAACTGTCGCCCGTGATTCGGATCAAATTGTCCGACTGGTTGTCGGTTATGATATAGTGGATCACCCACCCACTCCTCGTGTCCAAATTGACAACATAGATTTTTGCTTCTTCAAGGTACTGAGAGAGTGAAACGATGGCTGATGGACCATTGCTGCCCTTTTCTCTCTCTCAGTATGTTGCAACAAGCACCTATAGGGAAAAGAAGAAATGGAAAAGAAGGAGGATGTGGACGATCAAGAGTGATTTTTGTCGCGGTAAATTTTACCGTGACAACATGGAAATTATCTGTTTTTCTACCATTTCTCCATTTACCTTCACAAACTAAAAAAATTAGAGATATTTGTTCAATTATTTTTGTGCAACATCTTCGATTTAGGTGTTTTTTCGGCTGCATGATTTTTCGAATTGGGTATGTATTGTCTTTTTCAAGCATTTTCTATTGAATTAACAATTCGATTCGATTCAAAACATTGAAAAACAATTTCCCTAATTTTTTCAGATTTTATTTCACCCCCCTGGTTTCTCCCTTTTTTCACACCAAGGTACAAATAATGGAGTTAGGGTGATTCTAGTACTAAACAAAATAATGGAGTTAGGGGTTCTTGGTGATTCTCCCCATACATTTTTTACTTGCGATATAGGTACTATAAGGCAAGTTTCGGATTCGTGCAAGAAAAAATTGAGATAAAAATCAAGCATGACATTACGATGATAGAGAACACCAACAAAGTGGGTGACACAATTCTGTCTGTCTGCCTGTTCGTCTACAGCCTTAACGGCATGATCGATTTTCCAAAAAAATATAAACAGTTTTGTGAACCAAAATTTTGAAAGAAATATTTTTTTGATTTTTAAAAAATGTTTCAATTTTTTTTTTCGAAAATCAAATATTTCGAAAACGATAAGATCGATTTTTTGAAACTGGATACTTAACCGTTTCTTAGAGCTCTCTAAATTATTTTGAAAAAAAAATTTTACACATATGAAAAAGTAACAGTACCTTCTTGATTTGATTTGGATTTAACTTTTTCCATAAACTAAAATTAGTACGATCTACTACAAAAAATTATAAAATTTTACGCTCAGCAGCTATTGATATAGTACATGTTATAGAACGTTTTTTTTACTTTGAATTTTCTTACATATACAACTTTCAGATAAGATTAAATAATATTGCATATCAAAATTTTCAAAAATTTTTGTGTTTGAATTTTCAAAAAGAGTTAAATTTTTTTTTTGAAAATTCGATATCTCAAAAACGGGATGACAATTTTTTTTAAATCTAGTTTTTATCCGCACATAAATGTATACTTTAAATTTGCATTCCAAAATTTGTCCTTAAAAATGTTTTAAAAATTTCATATACAGGGTGTCCCGGACCTGAGTGGAAGTATAATAGGGTGTGGTTCTTGGGGTTATTCTAAGAAAATAAAATGCACAACTGGATCGCACGTACTTGCTCTTATGTTCAAGTTGTGTGGGATTTAAAAATTTTAAAAAATATTCAAGTAATTATAGAAAAAGTATAAAAAGCATTTAAATCGTTCTTTTAATTGCATAAACAGTTTGATAAATAACTTAGAGCTCAAAAAAAAGTATGCCATTTGATTACTTGACAAAAAAAATTTAAAATCGTTGGAGCCGTTTTCTTAAAAAAAAATTGTATATATTAAATTTTTGCAACATTTTTCAAAAAAAAAAAAATTGGTATGCCAATTTTGAGTATATATTAATAAACATTTTAAACTAAAATTTCAAAACAATTCATCAACCCGGTTTTGAAATATTGAATTTTCAAAAAAATCTTTTTTTAAAAATTCAAAAATTTTTGTTTTCAAAAATTTTGGCATGCAGTTTTATTTATATTTTAGCAAAGCTTAAGTGCAAAAAATTTTATTGAAATCGGATGAGCGGTTAATGAGAACCAAAAAAAAACGTTATATAGAAGGTATCGTTAATAAATGTTTTTGGTGATTTTTTTCCTTACTAAAAAGTACATCATATCTACAATAACACTGATCTTTTTTAACAAAATCGTTGTAGCCGTTTTTGAGATAAATAAGCTTTTCCTTAACGGTTGTATGGTAAGTACCGTTATTTTTTGAGCTAAAAAAAATTCAATTTCTCCTCTGGAGAGTTACAAAAAAACCTTAAGTTCAAAATTTGAAGAAAATCACTTCAGTGGTTTAGTGGTACGGACAGACAGACAGACAGACAGAATTCTGCCACCCACTTTTTTCGTGTTCTCTATCATCGTAATGTCATGTTTGATTGTTATCTCGAAATTTTTTTTGCACGAATCCAAAACTTTCCCTTTAGTACCTATATCGCAAGTAAAAATTGTATGGGGGGAAAGTTATATCTCCCCACCCTGAATCAGGGGAGCTAAAACTCCATTCCTGCATTTGGTTTATGGAGAAAATAAATTTCAAAGTCAAAATAAAAAAAAAAATGTGATTTTTTTTTTCTTATGTCGATATTTTTCAAAATTTTACATATGTAATTAAGTGCTTTTTTTTGTTCAACATTCAATGCCCTCATTATTTGTTAGTCTATAACCGAAAACCAAATGTAAAAATCTTTCTTAGTTTTTGAGAAATTAGCCTGAAAGAATTAATTTATTCATGAATTATCCATAATTTAACGAGCGAAAAAAGCACTTAAACAACTTGATTTAAAAACCAAATGCAAGAATGGAGTATAAGCTTTCAAAAAAACTAAAGCAAATTATTAGATGTGTTTTCGTTGATTTGTTATGTTTTTTTTTGCATTTAAAGTCAATTTTTCAGAAACTGCCTCCACCCCCCTGCCTCAGGGAGGGGAGATACAACTTTTCCCTTATACAATTTTTTTCTTAGAATAACCCCAAGAACCACACCCTAAAATGCTTCCACTCAGGGCCGGGACACCCTGTATAAAAAAATTAATTTTTTTAAAACCACTCCAACGATTTTAAACTTTTGTTCCCATACAATCATATTCAATCAAGAATTTAGATGGCATTCTTTTTTTTCTTCTCAAATACTGTCAAGGGAATTGTTTTAGCTAATTTAAATGTCGTACTTCGTGCTTCTCTACATTTCCATGTTCTTATACATAATTTTCTTAAACCCGCAGCGTTTTGAACATAAGAGCAAGTACGTGCGACCCAGTCGTGCATCTTATTTCATTTTTTTTTTTAGAACCAAATATAACGGTACCTTATCTAATTTTTCTCACAAACGGCTCCACAACGTTTCTTAAAAAATCACTCAGTATATCTTTTCTCTTAGTAAAGACTACCTTTGGATAGGAAAACCATTTTTCAAAAAGTTGTTATTAGTGGTACCTCTCAAACAACCATTTTTTTATTTTCGATTTTCTCGAAATAATATCCATTTCTGATTTCAATAATTTTTGTATATACACCGGAGGTCGAAAATAAAACTCAACCTTTTGAAGAGTCTTTAAAATCTCGCTTGCCTGTCGAGATTTTTAAAAATGGTCACTTAATAACCAATTAGCTTAAAAAGAGTGAGAGACTTTTATTTAGATTTTGTAAGTTTTGGTCAACCACTGACCACTAATCGCTGTGAGAAAAAAATAAATCTTATTTGGAGATTTTTATTTTTTCAAAAAAGCTTTTTATGGCCTTTTGTCCTACAAATTGGCGTTTCGTCCGGCTTACTCACTTGGACTCATCAGTGACATAGAGAGTTCAACTTACATGAATTCTTCAACGAAAATCCACTGTAAACTATATCCAACAAGATTTGAATTCCTAATCATTAAGCTGGAAGTTTTTTACCCGGAGCCAAGCATAGTTTCTATATGAGAAGGTCTTATAATACAAATTCTATATACAGTACGCACGATATAGTAAAGTAACAAAAACCAGGCCTGTTCACTGTTTAGAGATTGTTAACTTTTTCGAGCGGGAGTTTTCTAAGGCTTTCTAAAGGAGAATTTGATCCAAAATGCAAATTTCTTTCCATGCGAATGTTTTAAATAATAATTAAGCATTAAACAAGGCTTTTGGCTTAAACAAAAAACAGAAACAATTCCTCAGAGCTCTCAAGCTATGTAAAATGGTTGCGCAAAATTTGTATATACAAAATACGTTTTTATATAAAATTTTGAGTGTTCACTATTGTGGATAGTTCACTTTTTCGAGATTCACTAAATCGAGCGTCTACTGTACTACTGAAATAAATCAGCCAAGTAGAAGACTTAGCATTAAGGATTGGACTTGTTGAATTATTGATTCAAATTAGTTTTTTATGGCCTTTAGTCTTTGTTTTTATTTTGTTTTGTTGATTAGTAAGCTCTGCTTTTGGATTTTCAAAGAATTGTTTGGTCATTCATTGTTTAATGCTCTTCAATAAAAGCTTAGTAGAAGTGCTGATCGTAATTGACTCTTTTTGACATTTGAACGTAGCTTTGTGTATTGTTGTCCCATGGCATACGCAAATTTAGCTTAAAGGAATCTTTTAAGGTTAGTCAACAGTTTTCTTGAACGATTGTGCGTTGGCTGGCCAACGGGTTCTCATCTGGATTTTTACTCCTTCTTTGGGGACTCTGTGCCACTCACGCAACTCCGTTGACTCACTAAGGGTAGATATGTATGTTCTGTCGGCAGTAAGGTGTCAATTGTCATTGTTAACAATTTTCTTTTGCCAGTCAGGCACTGTTGTCAGGAGCTTGAAAAATGTATGTAGCTAAAATGAAACTTTAATTGCTTTAATAGTCGGACTTCGGTAACAAAAAAGCGAGACGATGATAAGACGTGAACAGTGACTAAAACGACGTGTAAGTTTCACGGCGTGACTAAAGCGATACTATTGCGAGAAATCCACGATACAGGTAGTCGTGTAAATGAAACATAAGCCATGTTTGGAATTTTTAAGCATGTCTTAAGCTTAATATAACCTTTTTGAAAAAAAGAAGTTTTGAAACAAAAATTTTTGGCGAGACTATAGCGAGACCAAAGTGAGATGATGGAAAACCATTCTAAATGCCAAAAATCACGTCTAAATATCATGGCAAGACCAAAGCGAGCCCACAGCGAGACCACAGCGAGAAAACCACGATATTTGTCACATAAATGGACACGGCGAGACAAAAGCGGGACTAATACAATGCGATGACACATTAACCATGTTTGTAATCTTTAACCACGTTTTTAGCTTATTGTAACCTTTTTGAAAAAAAAAAAACTGTTTCGGTATAAACAACGTGTAAATATCACAGCGAGACAATAGGGAGAAGACCACGACACAGATAGCCATGTAAACCGGCACGGCGAGACAAAAGCGAGATTAGCACAACGACCACAAAGCCACGTTTAGCCGGTATCTGCGGCGTCGTTGTCGTGATACCTCTTCTTTTATGTTGATGATGATTTGAGTCTGCTGAGTTCTGAATTATCTGCAATATTTCAAACAACACAAATTTTATATCACTTTTTCCTAGAGATAAATACCATTTTTGATTTATTTGCCATGGAAACAGTTTTAGGTTGATCGTTTTCCTTTATTTTTTAATAAAAAAGTCAACAGATAAGAGTTATTCTGGAAGTTGAATGATATATCTCAGCAAAAGACCTACAAAATTTATTTTTAAAAATAAATCTCACACCGAGACCAAAATAAAATTTGAAAAATTAAATATCTCTAAGTGAGAGACCAATTGAAAATAAAGGTCAACTGTTATTTTTGATCTCTGCAAAATACTAATAAAAAAATGACTTCAAATGAAACAGCCATAAACGTGGTAGAGGAAAAAATGGAATACCTTCTTCTCATTGCAATAATTTATTAGCTTTGTACCTCTGTGTGTACCAACATACTACATGAAATGTCTTTTAAATAAAGATTGATTTATTAACGTATTTTATACCTACAATTTTAATATTCTATAAAATTTTTCATTCGCAGACAAATACCTCAATATTTGTCAAGCTTATGACTCATATCAACCAAAAAAATTTCATTTCAAAAATTAAATCACTTTTCATAAGAAAAAAAACATATTTCTGTCCATATTTACATTCAAATATTATGTACTTTCTCCTCTTATTTACATATATTTTGGCTCTTCATCTTTCTTGTCTAAACCAACATACTTAATGTCAAAAACCAAGGTCATTCCACTCAATGCCATTTCATCAAACGGATTTTGTTTTCTCTTAGTAGAATGACTTTTCTTTTTTTTTTTTCTGTTGCTGTTGAGAAAGTGCCAAAAGCTTAATATCCGTTCATTAGAATGGAAGCAGTTTCACTTTATGCCAACTCTATATAAAAATACATTCATTTCCTTACGGTTACTGCTCCATCATGCCCTTAGCTATGAATGAATATAATATAGCCCCAAGGAAGAACATAAAGCAACGTTAAGAGATGCCATTATGCTCCATCACTACGGTAAAAATAATAAAAAAGAAAACACCTACCCTCCTCCTACATCCACCCTTACCAAAAGGTAAAATATATACAAAAACTTCCTCCATCATAAACTATACATGTACATAAACATGTACACTGTTCATAATACATTGAAAGCAAAAGTAGAGGAAATTCAAATGATTTCCCTCAGATTATTTATTGTAAGGTCCCTTAGTCAAAGACCCCACTCACTCATTCATATTTTTTGTTTTTCTTTTTGAAATTCTTTTGTTCATCGTCATATTCTTTCTAGGCCATGGCAACCTGACACCAAAATCTTCCGCCGGAAAAATCGCCACCATCCTGTATGCCTTAATTGGAGTTCCTTTGATGTTGATGTGTTTATCGAGCCTTGGCGGTCTGTTAGCTGAGGCCCTACAATGTACATACACGAGGATATGTTGCCGTCTGCAAAAAGTCCAACTACAACACAAACAGCAACAACAAAACAATAGAGGAACATCGGCCAATGAATTGAGGAGAAAAAGTTCCGATTCTATGGGCTCGAGTTCCTGTCATGGACAATCGCATGAGGTAAGCCAAATAATGCTAAATTATAATTGATTATAATAATGTTGTTGTTGTGGGCTGACTTTGCATTAATTAGTATTTTGTATACAATTTGTTTGTAGAGTGTGTGTAGCGTAGTGTAGGTACCTAAGAAAATCTACAAATTAGTTCTTTAATAGAAGAGAAAGTTTCTCTTATGAAGGTCTAATTTGCTTCAAGCCAAAAGGATAAAATTGGGAATAACAATGAGGGATATATGGCTAATCATGTTGACCATCCCAAGGGACTATTAGATAAATATAGGAAAAGGATATATTAACTATTGTTGAAGGAGAGAAGAGTTATTAAAATGTTTCCAAGGGCCTTGTGGTCTTTGATATAGAATGCAATTATCTTGAGTCTTTTCTCACCGGAAGCTATTTATTAAGAACAAATTTTATGATTCAGGCAAGAATATTAGGCTTCACAAACTAAAGTGATCATTATGCTGGAAGTTTTAAGGGACATTTTGGTATTAATTCAATTTATTATTTATGATAACTATGTTTCTTTAGTACAATTTGGTCATATTAATGGCGTTTGTTGGGCGCCATTTAGTAAAGCATTGAGTAATTTTAAGTTTAATACATAAGTTTAACAAAGATTGAAAAGTCAAATTAAAATAAACAGAGTGCTATAACATCATAACACATTGTTTGAAGTTGGTATTTATGCTTTACTTTTACAAATAAGAGTTGATACCCCATTGATAATAATAATAAGTTTATTTTAAAGCTTTTAGGTTCAAATTACTTCCACTTCACTTTATAAGGAAAATTTATTTCTGATTAACAATAAAAAAAAGTCATAAAAATGCATATGTGTATGAAATTTGAAGTACACTTTTGGAAATTATGTAAGATTTAAAAGTATCACAGTCATTATTAGTTGCTAATTAATTGGGAATGGTGAAACATGAAGGTTTAAAGCATTGTGGTTTGGGGAGTTATGGATTCAAATGGTGTCTACAATCTTGGACATTTTAAAATAGATTCAATGAAACACTTGGTTTATTTTTCCACAAATTAAATTATTTTATTGATGAATATTGCCAACGCGTTTCGTCTTAGTTAGGACATCATTAGGGCACTAAATAATTACTTAGAATCATACAATCACAAAAGGTGAAACAAAATAAAGTGGTGAATAAAAGTATTCACACAAACAAATAAAGTTAATTAAAAATTAATTAAAATTACAAAAAGAATAAATAAATTATTTTTAAACATGAGTAAATGTAAAAACAAAATTTTGTATTTAAAAAACAACTATTTGTTAAGAAGTGGACTATTATTTATTAAGTCGATTTGACAATTTAAGATATTTAAGCGCTTGTGCTTATTTATTTCGAAAATTTCGTATTTATCCAATACACGTCCAGCAGGTAAGCAATGTAAAAGAGACACATCATCCAATGAGCATCCATGTCCGGAACTTTGTAAATGTTGAGCTAGTCCAGAGGAAGGTTCTTGGCGCTCAGAAGATTTAATGTGTTCATTGAATCTTGTTGATAGGGATCTTGAGGTTTTACCTATGTAAATTCCATTACATTCTTTGCAGGTTACCTTGTATACGCCGCTTTTGGAATATTTTTGCTTTTTCGATCTGATTTTATTGTTGCAGAGAGCATTTTTTAAGGTAAAATTGTTGAAAAAAGCTGGTTTTATATTTATTGTAGATAGTGGACTACACAATTTTTCAGAAACACCTGGAAGGGTATCTTTCGCCAACTTTGAATTTCCTTTTCGACTGAAATGGGAAAAATTGATCGTAGAGCCAGTTTTCTAGATTTAGACCGCAATAAATGGTAGATTGTTTGGATATCGTATCCATTCTTTGCAGCGATGTCCTTAATTTTTTTTATTTCATTATTAAAACCAATTTTACTCATAGGAACTCTAAGAAGACAATCGATCATAGAGTGGAAAGCTGCCATTTTAGTGCTCCAAGGATGGGCAGATGATGCTGGAATAATGGAGTCAGTTGAAGTTTCTTTCCTATAGATTTCAAAGACAATTTTGTTCGATGAAATTGACAAGCTCAAATCTAGAAAATTTATGCAATTAGGTCCAAACTCCAAAGTAAACGAAATATTTGCATCTAGTTTATTTAAAACAGATTCAAGAAAGGAGAAAAGATTCCGCTGGGTGCCTGTCCACACGCAAAATACATCGTCCACACATCTAGCCCAGAAGAATATGTTTTGTAGATGCGGACTTTTTGAGGAAAATAATTTTTGTTCAAAGTGGTCCATGAAAAACTCGGCAGCGAAGGGGGAAAAAGAAGATCCCATGGCGAGTCCCGAAGTTTGGTTGTAATATTTTCCATTGAATTCAAAATAATTTTGATCCATGCATACTGAAATGAGCTTTAAGAGTTGACGGCATTTTTGTTCATCCTCTACCGTTGTTGGCAGTTGGTGTTCAAACAGTAATTTTAAATCCGAACTTGGTACCGACGGAAATAAACTTTTAACATCAAAGGACACATGCTTCGTATTCGGTGGCAAAATTAAGTTTTTTGCTCTTTCTATCAAATCCAACGAATTCTTGATTGCATATTTCGGTTAAAAATTCAAAACATCGGGTAAAATTCTAGCGAGGTGCTTACATAGTTTCTGTGCAGGTGCATTGAAAGAAGAAGACACAGGTCGTAGAGGTATACCTTCCTTGTGAAGTTTAGGTAATCCATACAAAATAGGGGCAGAGGGGTTGGTGTTACGAACCAAATGTTTCTCTTTAGGAGCGATTACCAGTGGTGAACAATTAATTGTATCATACACTATTCTGTTGTATTTGTTAGTTGGATCTTCTCTCAAAACTTCCAAATGCATATCACTCAAACAAGCTTCCATTTTTTCTATATACTCAGTCTTGTGCATGATAGTAATAGCATTACCTTTGTCAGCCTTACACAAAATTAAATCCAATTCTCTGAGCTTAACTTGCATCGAGCGAATATTATTACATACCTCAGTGGAGCTATGGGTCATATTGTTTTCATTTTCTTCTTTGGCAATGATTCACGCACAATCAACTCTAGTTTCAATATTATCATCTGGTATAGCCGCATCAGTGTACACAGAGAGATTGGTGAAACAGTTTATTTGGTTACTAGTCTTAGGCACATAAGCAAAATTCAAACCCATTTGCAATAAATCCAGCTCAGAGGGAGAGAAAACAACGTTAGAATTATTTACCACTCTTTCTTTAAGATCAAATGCCGTCGATGTCGTCGTGCTGCTGTGGGAGCTACCTTTGTTGTTGTTTTTATTGCTGTTTAATCTTAAACAAAGTTTGTCTAGTTTGGCTCTCTGCCTCAAATACTGTTCGTGGGATAATTTGTTTGCCCTTTCATGTGCATTATCATGCACAATTGAAAACTCTATATAATGAAGACGAAATGTCCTTATTGAAACAACAATATGGAAAAACACAAAAATTTGCATACTTGACTAAAAAATTTAAAGCCAGTAAGTCACATTTTTATAAAGCTTTGATATTTTAGAATTTAAAATGTTTGCTTTGATGACTTTTGATGTATAAATGAAAAAATATGAAACAAATTTATCAAATATGCCAAAAAACGGCCTCATATAGGAGTTACAAAACTGTCGGAAATAAAAAAATCCGACCATTCAAAAAATACACAGTTTTTGATAATGCCAGTATCTGTACAAAATTTCAAGAAAACTATTTTGTGCATATCTCGAAAACGCTACTTTGAAAAAAAAAAATCAGTTTATAATTTCCTTTTTCAGCGACCCAAAATACATAAGTCTAAAAAAATGCCATCTAATTTATAAGTAATTGGTCAGAAAAGGTCAACTGGTCCCAGAAATTGATCAGCCCTAGATAACTTGTAATAAAGGCTTAAGCTTTCTCAAGGTCGCTCAAGGTCACGCGCGATTTTTGGCAAGATTTAATACCATCAGAAAATCCCTGAGAACTATATAAAAGGTCGGCTAGTATTAGTAATTGGTCAGCCATAGGTTTTTTTTAATGAATTTTTAAATTATCGTTCAAGGTCACGCGTGATTTTTGGCACCTCATTTATGGGAAATTTACAAAAATGTAATACCACCTGAAAAGCCTTAAGATTTTTATAAAAGGTCAGCTAGTTTCAGTTATTGGTCGGCTATAGATTCATTTTTACGATTTTTTAAAGTATTTTTTTTTTTCTAGGTCACGAATCGTTCATGCCTTTGAAAAAAACTTAAAAAAAATCGTATAAAAGAATCTATAGCTGACCAATTACTGAAACTAACTGACCTTTTATATAGTTCTCAGGGCCGTGCTGTCAATTATATCGATCTGTTCGATGCATCATTGTTGGGTGTCCTTTTGTATTGACAGCATATATTTTTTCGCCTTGCTTTCATTCACCGTTAAACGCATATTATTTGGTCTTCATTCACAATACTTACGAAAACACCACTGAAATTACGCTTTGTTCTTCCGACTATGTCAATACCGTCGGCGTTTGAAAAATTGTGCCTCTAGTATTGAAGTGAGAGTTTTGCACTATTATTCCAAGAACGATGATGAAAAAATCTCATTATGGCAGTGTGTCACCTTGCCCAAAATCAATTTTTGGCATCAAAAGTATCGGTGAGGTTTTTGCCGATCTTGATAGAGCAGGAGCAGCGTACATTCTCCATCGTCATCTCGCACAAACGCTCTAGTTTTGGAAGGATGACAAAACTAGATATTGCTCTAAATAGCTCGTCTCTATAGATGCTGTCATACACAGCCTTGAAATCGATGAAAAGGTGGTGGGTATCGATTTGAAACTCCTGGGTTTTTTTTCAAGATCTGCCGTAGTGCGAATATTTGGTTGATAGTGACTTTTCTGGCCAAAAGCTAGGACCTATCTGGCTGTTGACGAATGGTTTCAGGTTTTCACAAAATATGGCAGAGAAGATCTTGTATGTGATGCTAAGGAGACTGATGCCTGTATAGTTCGTGCAGTCCAGATGATTGCGTTGATTTAGGATCGGGCAGTTATTTCCGCCAGTTCTGGCAGCTTTATTAAACTTAAACTTAGATATTTATGTAGATATTTTCACCTCGTCTAGATCGGGTGAACGGAATTGTTATCCTACGTCACGCCACCCAGGTTGAATGGTGCAATCTGGCATGTTAGCAGAATTTGTTTTGTCGTCACCGTGACTCGTAGAGCTCGCGAACAGCTATGGTCCTTCGGCGCAGCTCCATTTCGTATATTTGTTTTTGGATGTACTGATATTCTTCGTCCAGCACATCAGAAGCAGCATATATGATGGCTTTCTGGCAATTCTCCCATTTGTTCTAGAAGGCTATAAAGTTGGCGGCATAGGTTTATTTTTAAAGTTGCAACAGACTTGGTCGGTAAAGGACCTGGCGATTTGTTCAAACTGTGTCCGTCCAACGTCGTTATGTCCTCAAAGAAGTTATTTGGTATTTCCCTGTTTTGGATTTTGTGTGGGTAACCGTAGCATTACCTTGACTAAACGAGGTACCATAATTTGCAGTTTTCAAAAAAAAATGTCCACTTATTTTTCTCTGCATAATATTCCAGGCGAAAAATGTTTGCCTTGGCCTGAGGCTCTTATTGCGTTATTTTACTCTTGCAACATTTCTATATATGTTCTCAATTTATGGTAAATTTTAAAAGCCTTAAGACAATAGCATTAAGCTCTTCATTAAAATTCAACTTTATCGGAATTTTCTTAAAGTTTTGCTTTTTTTGTTCAATTTTCTTTTTTTTTGTCAATTAAATTTTCTTGCAATACATTTACATAATACATTTTTAGAGAGAACAGGTATTACTTTCCTGCTACGATCTATAGAAAAACATTGCCGACTACAAACATAACCATGGTTGTTATCTGCATTTTGCTTGGATGATGAATAGTTAATTTTTTCCAATGTCCCAAAACTCTTACAAAATAAGTCATTTAAATACCGATATAAGTTCATTCTTCAAATTACTTTATATTAAAGCATAAACGTGACATTAAAAAAACTTTTGATTGCAAAAACTACTGAAAAACTAGAAAAAAGAATTAACTTTTTACCATTAGTCGTAGTAGAATGCAATTATACCTAAGGTCCTTGCGTTGGGCGCCATTTATAAATCAGTTTTTTTTATGATTTAATCTACAAGGAGCTGATATTTCTCCCGGGAATATAAAATATACTTCATGGATAGGGAAAATAAAAAAAATATATTTTGCTCATGGCAACCATAACTGCGTGCCATAGAATTTAACATTAAAACTTACCGACGACGACGATGATAAGAACGACGTGATGTAGGAGACGAAAAAATGAAAGAAATGCAAGTAAACAGCATTTTACGGTTATAAACTATAATAATACACTTCTATGGGTTTTTTGTGTGGATTTCTAGTGGTATAGATGGGAAGTTTATTACAATTTTAATCCTGGGTCCTGGTTTTTTTATAAATAATGTTTACTCGGGCACGAAATTGAGGGTTACACAGAATAAAGTGGGTGTGTGGTGGGGTTAAAAAAGGTGTAGACAAAGTAAAGTAGGTATAGCTGAAAAGATGAAGACCATGAAAGAGTAAACAAACTTATATTTTTTGTTTTTTTCAGTAAGCGATTATTGTTATGAAAAGTGAATAACTTTGTTGCGTCTAAATTATATACATACTTTCTCTGTGAAGTAGGTTTAGTTTGGCCAGTTATAAGATGTAGAAGCTATTATACTTTTGAAGATTAAAATACTTATTGTAACTTTTAGCAACAGTACAGTGAACTTTCTGTTGATCTTTTCTTCCAACTATAGCAGCAGCTGATATTCAGCTGAGAGCTAGATGTATTTGTAGTTTTGTTCTTTGCGAAAGAAGTGGATAAATTATTTATTTTAAAGCAGAAAACATTAAATGATTTCGGGAACCTTTTAGGTTGAATTTTCAAATCCTTCGATTTAGAGATGGATGCTTTACTAAAGCTATTCTAGGGCATAAATAAAATGGATGTGTTTATACCTATTTGTTATTAGAAATGTTTAACAAATTAACACTCTTGAGAAGAGCAAGTGTAGACACAAAACTAATTTTGGGGACTTTTTTTCTCATCAAAACCAAAACATTTAACAAAGTTAATAATTAAATTTACGCTTTGTCTTATTTAAACCGTTGTTCACACTTTAAGAAAATTAATTGGATTAAAATGTTTCCAAAAACTACCACTGATTAATTTTCTTCCTGAAAACACCAAGCAACTCTCATTGTCACTTTTAAAATAGTTTTCACTCTCAAGAAACTAAATAATAGTTTCGAAAGTACAAAGTAAAACTTTTCGGCGTTCACTTTAGAGTAAATTAAGATGAACTCTCTCTCTTGCAGCGGAACCTTCCTGCAAAACATAGATTATTCCTTATTTCAACGCTGTAAGGGAACACAAAAAGTTTAGCTGGAACTTGATTTTTATCAAAACAAAACAAAACAAAAAAAAATAATCGAAATCCTGTTACTTGTGAAAAACAATAGTATACACTTATACAGTGATCCATTTGGGAAGACCATTTTTAGCCAACGATGATGACATTATTTTTCGTTTTGGGTTCACCAAAGTTTACAACAAAAGCATACTGACAACGTATTTAATAATGTTTTTTTGGCAAATGACAGAATGTATCTTCGTCTTTTTTTTTTTTTAATTTTTCAAACTTTTGACTCGACTCAAAGTTTTCTTGTTCAATGGCTAATTTTGGTTCTTTTTATGTTTAAAGTTGTGTTCGTGTTCAGCATGTTGAAGATAACGATGGAAAGAAAAAAAAAGCATTTTTTACGAGGATAATTTTGCAAAATCTGCAGGAGACAGTTGTTGTTTTTTTTTTATGAGGACTGACAAACAACAAGAAGTTAATGCACTGAATTTTTTAACGAAGATTTAAATTATAACATTATTTGTTTGGCCAAAACAAAGAAAATGTATTCATTAATTTTTATTTTTTTGTTTCATTTCAGATGGATTGTAAATCTTGTAAATATGACCCGGTAATTGAAGAGACTAGTCTTCAAAATAGTTATAAATATGCTTCCTCAACTGAACGAGAAGGTAAGTGAAATGGGAATTTAATACAAACATAAAATTATTCTTTGATTTAAATTACGAGTTGAGGCTGGTGAAAATGCCAAGTCATCAAGGGGTTTCCGATAGGAACGGGTAGATTTTGTCAGTTCATGGTGTGCATGTGTTTTTATCATCAAGTTCTGTAATCCCGGTTCAGGCATAGGTTGCCAGCAAAATTTTTCCTCCTTAACGGTCGGTCTGCAGCTAGATATTTTAACTATGATGTTGTTGATGTTATCCAGCTCCCGATCCATGAAGGGTCTCTGCCTGAAATATTGCGGTCTTCCATCGGTTGCGGTCACTCCAGTCGACGAGACCAAGCGCTCTTGTGTCTGTGACCGACTGGTCCCTATAGCGGAGGTTGGGTCTCCCTGGTCGTCTCGAACCTGGGGGCTGGGATTCGAAAATTTTCTTGGCTGGAGCGTTGTTGTCCATTCGCTCGATGTGGCCGAGCCAGTGTTGTCCACGTGTTTTGGCTCTTTGGACTACATCCACATCTTGGCACAGCTCGTACAGTTCACGATTTAATCTTCTCCTCCAATGGCCCTCTTCGCATATAGGACCAAATATCCACCGAAGAATTTTTCTCTCGAAAGAGCCCAGTATCAATTCCCCTTTTTTACTTATCGTCCAGCACTCGGCGGCGGCGGCGCCGCGCCCGTAGAGTAGAACTGGTAAAATTAGCGTTGTGTATAGCGTGCACTTTGTCTTTCGAGAAATGAGTTTTGAACCGATTTGTTTGGCCAAACCGAAGTAGCAGCGGTTTGCTAGGGTAATTCTTCGTCGGATTTCCACTAAGGTGTCGTTCGTGGAATTGGTGTTTGTTCCGAGGTACGTGAACTTCTTGACTACCTCGAAATTACTGCTACCAATAGTGACGTTTTGTCCTAGGCGATGGACAGATGAGGCTTTGTTTGTTGAAAGCATATACTTTGTTTTGTCCTTATTCACTTCAAGACCAACGCGTTTCGCCTGTTCATCAATAGCTGCGAATGCTTCAAGAACAGCTCTCTTGGAGCGGCCGATGAGTTGAGAAGACCTGTTGAAGATAGTGCCTTCCATGTTAACACCACTCTTGCGCACTATCTAGGTTGAAGAAATCACATGATAGCGCATCTCCTTGTCTGAACCCTGTACACGTCTGGAATAACTCGGATGAGCTGTTACCCATTTGAACGTTGCACCGCGTATTTTGTAACGTCATGCGGCATAGCTGGATCAGTTTTTTTGGGATCCCGAGTTCCGACATCGCCAATAGAAGCTCTTGGCGACTTATGGTGGGTCTCGACTAGAAATTCGTTGGTCTTTTCCAGGATTTGCGTCAATGTGAAGATTTGGTCTATCGTTGATCTGCCTGGTCTGAAGCCACACTGGTACGTGCCGATCATAGTGTTGCAGAAAGGTTTTATACGCTCACATAGTACGTTGGATAGGAATTTAGGCAACATTAAGCAGGGATATACCTCTGTAGTTCTTGCAGGACATAGGATCGCCTTTTTTTGTAGATTGGGCATATGGAGCTATTTGACCAGTCGTCGGGCATACTTTCCTCCTCCCAAACTTGGTTGATGAGCTGGTGCATGCACCCTACCAGGGCATCTCCTCCATACTTGAAGAGTTCCACGGGTAGGCCATTCGAGCTGGCGGATTTGTTGTTCTTAAGCTTGTGGATGGCTTTCTTAACCCCTTTAGTACTGGGCGCTGGGACTGGATCTTCATTGACTGTCACCTCCTCTACATAATGCTCACTAAGCTGTTTCTGGAAATGCTGCTTAAACACGTCTACAATTCCCTGTGCGTGACTTAGGTTCCCTTCGCTGTTTCGAAGAGCTTACGTGCTAGTCCTAAAACCAGATACCAGTTGCTTGGCTGTTTTGTAGAACCGGCAGGTGTTGGTGGCGGTGCTAGACTCTTCGAGATACTTGAGCTGAGAGGCTGCGGATGCTCTTTTCTTTGGGCAGGGTTTTTTTTCTCTTTCTCTCTCTTTTCACGGTACTCCTATCTTGCTGCTCTTGTTTTCCGTTGCAGCATTTGCTTTCGTGCATTTTCCGTCTCCTGTTTCAATACCGCGCATTCATCGTCATACCACAAGTTCTTTCCTGGGTTTTTGATAGCCTATGGTGGCCTCGGCTGTCTCCTTAATGATGTCGCGATATTGGTTCCACTGATTGTTGACGCTTGTGGCTGGGTGTACGGCAAAGAGTTTCCCGGTGAAATGCTCACTGTAGTCTCTGGCTTTCTCAGATGTGCTAAGGCATGCAGTGTTAAATTTCTTCCTATGACCACGTCTTTCTCTGGGAGTCTGCTTCTGCTGGGATTGTTGATTTACCTGTGGGTCTTGGTATTCCAGTCTGAATATTCCATTCAAAGAGCTGTTTTTCAATTTCATCGTTTGGTTTCCTTAGTGTGAGACCAATACATTGGACATTGACCCATTACCATTTCTTATGCCTTCGACTTGTCCTGTGCCATAATTCCTCGTTTGATATAATCTGTGGCCAGCAAATCTTTAGAATGTGGCGTAGACAGCGATTCACAAAAGCCACCAATTTCCTGAAAATGGTAGTCTTGACTTTTCAGGCTTCACAGGCACATAACAGCACGGATATCCAATTTCAGGACAGAGCACAGAAACTACTTTTAACGCCTAGATCGATACACCATTTGCTGAAACAATACTTCCAAGGTAGTTAAATTGTTCAACCTCTTCAACTGGCATTTCCTGTAGAAAACATGCTGATGAGGGGGAGAGGCTTGTAAGCATTATTTTTGTTTTAATTTATTTTAAGAACACTCGACTCTGCTCTCACCTTCAGTGTATGCCTCTACACATTTCTCTACACATTTTCAACGGTTCCGTCAAACGACGTCTATCACCAACACAAAGTGAATTGGCGACATAATATCCCCCTATCTCACACCCTGTCGCACCTCAAAAGAGTTGAAGAGCTGCAACTGTGTAAAACACCTTGGGTTGTGGTAAAACTTCCTAATAATTTATAATTATTGGGGGACTTTTCCCTACCAAAAAGTAATCTCCACGGTTGACTCGGTCAAAGACCGATCATGAGGTAAGGTGGTGATAGAAATTTCGCACACTCAACGATACGCTGAGTGTATGGTTGACACATAACCGGCCACTGTGGAAGCCAGCCTGATGCCTCTTGAGTGTAGATTCGATTCTAACCTTAATCCGCTGGAGAATGATGGTTGCCATTAGTTTTCGAAAAACAGACGTAATATCACGCCAATTGTATCATTTCTTAAGGTCACCTTTCTTTGACAACTTAACAATCACACCATCCTTCCAGTCCCTGTGATAGGTTTCGTTTTCCCACACAGCTTGTGTAGGCGAATGTAAAATACTAGCCATTGTGACGGGGTCAGCTTTCAGAGGAATTCAGCTTGTTGCACTTTTTCTACGACGGACCGAACCGAGACGGAACAAATTATTTATATTTAATTGAATTTAACTAACAAAAAAAAAACGACGACGAAATAACAACAAGGTCAGCACAAACGAAAAGACCACCAAAAGAAAATATGCAACAAGTTCGAATTCAAACAAAATAAAGTGCAATAAGAGTTAGCACTTGGGATGCTACCACCACCACTAGCTCTGTTAAGGGGTGGGTTCACTAATTGATTCGATTATCAAATAGTGATTAATGTTATCGCTATCAAAAAAATTTAAGTTTTTATTTTATTGCCACAGGGACGTAGTAGCTGAAAAGAAAAAGGGGCGCCAGCAATGTTTTTTGAGAAAAAGGAAATTACAAACCTTCGGAGCGGAACCGACGCTCGGTGAAAGCATTTTTTTTAATAATTCTGAATTGCTTGGGAAACCTTTCGAGCAGTATTAAAACTCAAGGTCTTTTAAACAAAGTTTAACAACGGAATTTATAAAAGAAAATTGACCATTATCACCGTCCGAAAGAATTAAAGGGACTATTTTTAACGGGTCGCACATCTCTCAATTTCGAGAAAAAGTATACGAAACAAAAGCCAACCAGTATATGAAATTAACTACGATTTTCTGCAACCTTTTTCCACTGCATCACAGATTTCTCCTTATTCTTTTTTCCACCCTCACTTCAATCTTTATTTTCCATTTTTCCAAAAATTTAACTTTTCGTTTTACAATATTAAATTCAAAATTAAACTTTTAAACCTTTTCCATCAACTTTTCGTCATTTGTAAGCTATTCTCAGCTATGTTGCTGAAGACCACTACCGTTGACGAAATCCAGCGGTCCTACTTACTCGCACATATTCCTGGCTTTATGCACAGTCATTGCAGAATTCGCCGATCGCTAACTTCACAGTGAAGTAAGCAGGTCACATGGCGTATCTCAGGAACCAAGCGTGCTAGGAACTTGTAGTAAGGCTCCAAATTTGCAGTTTTTTTTTCAACCACACGGCTCCGCATCGCCGCCGACCGGCCGATCCAAAATGGATCGTGTGTGGGTTGGATCGGCTGCCAGTCAGTTTAGATTTTCACCCGTTCTGAAATTAAACCGATCGAAAATTCTTCAAGTCATATTTAAACTTGGTAGTATAGGTTTGAAAACTATAAAAACCCACAGCTGATTTTGATGGAAACACTGCTGAAAGTTCAGCTTTTGTTCTTGTTGCTTACTGAATATTATAACATAAATATTATATCAAAGGATGTTCATGAATGTTCCATTTTACCTTTCAGCACTGCCTTCTTCAAAAAAGCAGTGAATTTTATAGATTTCGAACGTACCACCAAGTTTAAACACGACTTGGAGAATTTTTGAACGCTAAGGTATGGGGTTGCAGTTGGAAACAAACTAGGATTCCACCCAACTTTTAACACTGCACAAGGATCATCAAAACGGGGAATATTTTCTTAACAAAAGAATAAGTTCGGATTAGGGTTACAGGAGACACGAGCGTGAAAATTCCATTTTTGGGAAATACTATTCCGTACTTTCAAACCATACTGTTTCACCGTCTCGTAAAAAAAAAACTTTTAGAAAATTACAAATCTAACCACTTTGTCGTTATTTTTTTTTCTGCAACAGTTACCTTTAAAAGGATATAAGGCAACAACTAAATAAAAACATACTTTAAGGTGCTTTTACCCTGAAAGTATAAACGCCTAAGCGTGAAGTATAAGCCGAGAAAAGAAAAAAATCGCTAGGAGAAGGTTTTTTTTTCCCCCGTCTTAGCAGGGTGGACAATTTTCTTAAAAATTTGGCTTAGAATGGGAAAAAATAACCTCAAAATTCACAATATGTCATGCGCCAGGGCCAACAAATTTGATAATTCTATATTTATACGGTGTCGTGGAATGGCTTTTAATTACCAGCCCAATCCAAATTTTTTTAAAACCTTTTGTTTTGATGCTAACCTATGTCACCTTGAAAAAAAATGACAAATTGATTTTTATTCCGTTAATTGAATTCTTTTACACTTAACCTTACCACACAAAACAGAAAAGGTTAAATATTTTAACACCATTTTTCATCATCTGACCCATGTTCTTGATCGTTAAACAAAAGGGCGTTAAAAACCAAACAAGGAAAATTAATAAACATACCTTTCTACAAAAAAACACACAACAACAAAGAGAAAATATAAATTGAAAACCATATTCTTTTCATTTTACCAAACCAGATTCATGCCAGCTCCTGCACAACTCGCCAACCCCCAATAGCTCACCGTGCATTCAATTGAAATCACAACCAATGCCTCCACCCAACCTCAAGCAATATCACCAGCAACATCTGGCCATGGCTCAGCAACAGCAACAGCATCAGCAGCTGCATCATCCAATGACGCCCTCACCCCAGCATCAAAGCTACCAGATGTCACCCACTCGAACAGCCAACAACACCACCACCACGTATCACCAGCAAGTGTTGGTGCCAAACAATGTCCATGCTCAACACCAGCATCTTGTTGAACAAAATGGCTGTACGGAAATAACCGGAACAGCGACCATTTACTTTCCAATTCAAACGACAGCCCCGCCGGGGGGCCACCATGTTAGCATGCCTGTGGCGGCAGCAGCAGCAGTTCATTACAATCACCAGCCTCTTGTCAAATATCACACAATTCAATTACAACATAAGAAAGCAATGGCCGGCGGAATGGCGACGACGACAGGCACCACGACGATAGCGGGGCCGACAATTTTCGAACAACAACTGCCAGGACACATGACAGTGGGGACAGGAATGACAGCATTAACACTGCCACCGCCACCACACTATCAGACAGCCACCGTACATGGTGAGTTTCATATTTTTCTTACTTTATGTTTTTTTTTTGTTTTTTGAAGATGTTATCACAGATGTGGAAGGGTCAATTTGGGACACGACACAAGAGTGATAGAACTAATGTAGCAAATATTTTAAGTGGTATCGAAAGCTTTTGACACCTTAACAAAAATTGACAGCAAAAGTATTTGTAATCTTGAAGCTAAAATTAAAGAATTGTAGTATATGAGGATTCGGCCATGTGCAAGAATATAATATCCTTTTAGTTGATTGAACTTCAGGACTAATCTCAAAATCACTCAACTATTTAATGAGCCATAGATTAATTAATCCAATTTTCCATTCAAGCATATTGTTGACGTAAGGCATCAAAAATGAAAGACACGAAACCTATATAGCTATTTAGTTTATGATTTTGCAAAATTGACTTCACGGTACATTGTCGTGATTCAACCCCATCATTGAAATTGGAACTAAACCTGGATACAGAGGAGAGAGAAATAGATTAGATTGAGAGTAGTATTAAGCCACTTGGCCATTAACTGTGATAGGAGATTGCATTTTTACTTGCTTACTTGTCCGGCTCCCAATCCATGAAGAGTCACAGTTCGAGACACAGTAGCCTTCCATCGTAGACGATCCCTAGCATGCTGCTTCAAGTCATCTATCTAGTCTAGACCTATGCTTCTGGTGTCAGTTATGTCGTGGTCTTTAAACTGGGAGTTCGGTCTTCCTTGTTCTCTTGAGCCTAAAAGCTGGGAGCCTTATTAGTCAATGTGTTTTTGTTTTCGGGACTGACTCTTGATACAGTTCTTAAAGTTCGTGGTTGTATCTTCTTCTCCCATCGAGCTCCTCGCGCACAGGACCAAATACCCGTAGAAGAATATTTTCTTTCCAAGAAGCCCCGGTATCAGGCTCTCCCTTTATGCTAATCGCCCAACACTCAACGCACGCCGTAAAGCAAGAGTGATAGTATAAAGGTTTTATAGAGCGTGCGCTTTGTCTTACGTGTGAAGAATTTAAGCTTAGTGGTTGCACCAAACCAAAGAAGCACCGGTTTGCTAGAGTAATTTTTCTTCAGATCCCCACTAAAATGTCATTCGTTGGATTAATATTTACTCCGAGGTAGATGCACTCCTAAACTACTTTGAAGTTGTTGCTATTAACAGTAACGCTTTATCCAAGCTGGTTAACAGATCTTTCATTGTTTGTTGATTGGGTGTATTCTGTCTTTTCCCCGTTTTACGTGAAGGCCAACAAGTTTCGCCTGTTCTTCTATTGTCGGGAAAGCCTCTATAACGGCCTAATGGGAGCTGCCACCCTAGATCTGTTGAAAAGTGCCATCAGTTTTAACACATTCCTGCGCACTATTTTTTCCAGAACGAGATTGAAGAAATCACACGTTAGCGCATTTCCTTGCCGATTTCCCTGTGCATGTTTGGAATAGTTTGGAAAAGCCTTTCCCTAGTTGCAGATTGCATCGCGTATTTTCCAATATCAAGCAAACACAGGTGGATCAGTTTTCTTGGGATCCCAAGTTCAGCGAACGCCATATAGAGCTCCTGACAAAGAAGAATAAACCGCGAGTCTCGACTTGAGGCTACAGCCGGGGGTAGACCAGGGCCTCAACCAACAAGCTTCTTCCAGCTGACTCGGTCTCCAGCTAGCTGTTTTTTGCACGCCAGGCTGGTTGAGATCGTCTTCCACTTGCGCACCCTACCTGTTACGCTGTTCTCCTCTCCTGCGCCGAGCCGGGACGGGGTTAAATTCAAAGACTTTTCGACCGTGAGCGCTGATGGTCATTCGCTCTAGGTGACCCAGCCACCTCCGTGTCAGCATTGCTGTACAGCCCATCTTCTCCATCTATGCACGTGTGACCAATAATCATCCAGAGAATTTTCCTTTCAAAACAGCATAAGGCGCTCTCATCCACCGGTTATAGTGTCCATGCCTCTACACCATAAATACACTTTGTTGCTTGAGACATGGCTTTGTTCCTCAATTACCTACTTAGCCCAAGGAAACTGCAATCGGCAAAAGTATTTCTTTGTTTGATCTCATCAGCGCTGGTTTATTCAATGAGTTGATAGCGGAGCCTAGGTAGTCAAAGTATCTGACGACAGCATTCTTGGTCGAACCAGGGGTTTTGCTGTGGTGGTCGTGCGAGGCCCAGCACGTCAGTGGCGGCATCTCTGATGGCTTCCTGGCAGTTTTTCCACTGGTTCTCGATATTTGCAGTTGGCGACAAAGGACTATTTAAGAGGGTGCGAGAGACTCGATCGGAAAAGGACCTGGCGATTTCTTGCGACTGTATCCGTCCGACGTCGAACTTCCTCACAGTACTTCCCTGTTTTGGCTTTGGTCTGGATATCCGTAGCATTGCCTTGGCTACAACGAGTTAGTGATCTGAGTCAACTTTGGCTCCTCGGAACGTTCGGACATTCTTGATACTGGAGGAGTGCCTTGCGTCGATCGCAATGTGGTCAATCTGGTTAGCGGTTGATTGACCAGGAATTCGCCATGTCCCCTTATTTACTGGCTGAACAGAATAGAGTGCTGCAACTGGAGCTGCAGGCGCAACTAGAATAGCTGTCAAAAAGTGTCATACGTGATTTTTTTTACACGCCTACAATCCAGCTGTACAGCTTTCTGACATTTTAGCACCGAAAAAAAAAAATGAAAACAAAAATAAAAATGAATAATGATGAAAAAGAAGCTAAAATTGCCTTACGTCTTTATGAGTGAGTGAAAAGAGTTTAAAAATCACTTTAACCCACATGTAAACATTTCGTTTTGATCGCAATTTTAAAACATCAAAAAAGCTGCAAGCAAAAGTTAAAAGTTGGCCAAATTGTCCAGCTGCGTCTGCAGCTGCATCGTCATTAAATATGTGTGTATTCAATAGTTTGACAGCTATTCCAGTGGCAGCTCCAGTTGCAGCTCCGTCTCCATTCTGTTCAGCCAGTTATATCGAAATGCGGGAACTGCGTACTAGCTACAACAATGTTTCGCCCCGCAGCAAAGTCGATTAACCTGAGTCCGTTATCGGAGGTAGTTTCTTGCAGGCTGTGCCTTCTGATTGTGCCACCAAAGACGTCTTCTCTTCCTAGTTTGGCATTAAAATCACCTAAGACAATTTTAATGTCATAGCTAGGGCATTGCTCAAATGTGTCTTGTCCAGGAGCTCGTAGAACTCGTCCTTGGTGTCGTCATCTTTCTCCTTTGTGGGGGCATGCGCGCATATGAGGCTAATGTTGGCGAATTTAGCCTTGATGCGAATTGTCGTGAAGCGTTCGTTCACATATTTGAAACTCAAGACTTCTTGCCTATGTCTGCCTCCAACAACAAATCCACATCCAAAAATACGCTGCCCTTGTGGTTGGTAACAGTCACCGTAGTAGATATCGTAGTCTTTCAGTTTTCTCTTTCCCGGCCCATCACATCGCACTTCTTGGATGGCGGTGATGTCTGCTTTATAGCAGTCTAGGGCATCCGCTAAATGTTCGGCTGCACGTGGTCTATAGAGAGACAGAACATTCCACGTGCAAATCCGATGTTCGTTGTCCTTATTTCGTTTGCTTGGTTCGCTAAGAGTAAATCCGTCCGTATCCGAGGCTTGTTGTTGCTTCGCAACTAAATAGCTTTACGTGGCCGGGAAGTCACCCTGATGGCACGACCCCCAACCTGAAGGACCAGACCCTTACAATATATGTAATTCCAAGGGCGGGGAGCCGGATCTAACGCTCGTTATAGGCCTGAGCTCCGAATTTGTCGCATTAGCCCGTATAATGTGCTCACTAAGTAGTTCAGCCTAACTGGAATTGTAGACGCCACCGTTGATTCCATCTTGAGAATTCTCCCGCTGCCGTCTGGATAAAGGAGAAATGCCTTAGTAGACCGAGAGCCCACAGCAGATTTTGGGTGTGAGTGATAGCAAAAAAAGAAGTATAGGCGTCGAAAGCTTCATCAAAGGCTATTCAAAAATTCAAAATCTTGCAGTCCACAACTGGGGCCCTTGCGAATCAACAGGGAATTGAAAAGAAAAAAACTTGAATGCTAGCCGAAATTTGGTTTTCACCCCTACCTAGATAGGTGAGCTAAGCTCCTCTGATCACATATCACCGAATCTGAAAACATTTGAGTATATAGTTCGCTCTACTGGACCGTTAAAAAAATTCAAAATTCTAAGTGAAAAACGATTTTTTTAAACAGCCTGGCAAAGCGAATTAAACACTCAAATGATCTCAGATTCCGTGATATGGGATCCGCGGAGCATATCTAGGGAGGTGTGAAAACCAATTTCGGCTAACACAATTATCCTCGAAGTTGTATTCATTTTTTGCACTATTTAATCACAAAGCTGTGGACTGCAAGACTTTGATTTTTTGAATAGCTTTTAATGAAGATTTCCACGCCTATACTCTTTTTTTTTGCTATCACTCACACCCAAAATCTGCTGTGGACTCTTATAGGCTATTGATTATGTCCTAAAAAACAGGGCAATAAGGAAGTAAGACGTTTATGGAATTTTATTGTAAAAATCATCAAAGGGGTCCTTGAAGATGAGAAAACCGCGGAGTGCTATTAAATTGGAGGGTGCATTTTGGAGAGGGGGGGTGCAAAAGCACCCTTTTTGGTTTTTTGCATATAACTCGAAAACGAAGCAAAATTTCGAGATAATTCTCAAAACTTTTTTTGTAGAGAATAAAATTTACTATTAAAATGGATTTTTGAAAAAAAAATTTAAAAAATTTTTAGTAAGCTAAATTTTAAAAAGATCATTGCAAAAAAATGTGAATGGCAACCCCCCTAAAACTGTGAAACATTTGAAATTTGATTTTTATACTAGACTTAACTGGTCATGGCTCACTAATACACCCACTTTGAGCGTATAATCTAACAAGTCCATCAAAATAACCAAAAATGTCATTCATAAAGCTTTAAGAACTTAAAATCAGCCTAGTTTGAATGACTATTTCTCTGTCGATTTTTATCCAATCTGTTTTTTTTTTAATTTATTTTAAAGGAAATTTAATTATCTTTCTTTTATATGAAGCAATGCCTATACCTCCCAACTAACAATTTAACTTGTATAAGGTCCGATTTTTCGAATTTGGTAAACTATAGCTCGCATAGAACTAATATTAGGCTTTATTATTCAAGCCAACCGTTTTCCAATATCAATTTTTGATAATAGCCTGTTTAATGACTTTTAAATTGAGACTGGCAAGTTGTATACAAGACTTGTATGCTTTAGTATGAAAAGGCCTGTTTAAGGCCTGTCCAAATTGTTTTACTGAAAGTAAATAAAAACATTTTGTGTACGGCTTGCTTAAATAAGCTTGTAACACCCGACCCAGCACCAAGATTTGACATTTCTCTTTAGTTGAAAGTATTCTGCAGCGGGCTTAGCAAATATTCGAAAGTGTTCGTCATTTATATCAATAGATTAAAAACAAATAATTATTAAAAGACGTATTTATCAAAAAATAGTGAATAATTAATAAGAAGTTATCAAAATATTAAATGAACGTCGATTGACGATATAAAGCGCGCGCTCACCAAAGTGTTCCTCGAATGATGTGTTGCTTGTATGAGCTCGTGTTGTTTTTTTTAACTTAAATAATTGCACAACTATTTTTGTTTATCTTTGCAAACTTTTCTCGTAAATATATTTGTTTTTAATCTAGCAGAACTACGCAAGAAAAATGAATGCACATTTGAATATTTGTTATGAGTTTGTTTGTATGTACATAAGTTTGTTTATTTTTTGCCTCAAATCTACTGTAAAATGGCACACGCACAATCCCAAAAAAAAATTATTTTCTTACAAATATCTTCCAACCAAAAAATCGTTATGATATCGTTGTAAGGAGTTCGGTATTAAATCATTAACAACTACTATGTTTTGTGTTTAGTTATTCTGATTTGTATGTTATTTATTTTGAAAGATATAATAAAATGTTTAAAGCAAACCTATTAAAATGTGTCTTTTTTCTGGAATTATTTTGTTTTGCTTGTGACAGATGTTGCCCTCTGTAAGGAAATATAAAGTTTTTATAAAATGTTGGTAACAAACTTTTAGAAATGATTGCCTTCTTTCGTTAGCTATTTCGATTTGCTTCTGACAGATTGACAAATGTTGTCCTCTGTAAGAAAAGAAATACTTTTTATAAAATGGTAATAACAAACTTTTAGAAATGATTGCCTTCTTTCATGAGCTATTTCGTTTTGCTTCTGACAGATGCATAGATGGTGCCCTCTGTAAGGAAATATATGGTTTTTATAAAATGTGTGTAGCACATTTATTCAAATGACTGCCTTCTTTCGTGAGCTATTTCGTTTTGGATGTGACAGCTGTGTCCCTCTGTCAGGAAGTATATAGTTTTTATAAAATGTTAGAAGTAAACTTTAACAGATTATTGCTTTCTTTCGCGAACTATTTCGTTTTGCTTGTGACAGATGTTAAATTTAAGCATGAATGAATCGCAGGTACTTGCTGTTATAAACAAATAAATGTTTACCCAAAACATAAAGATGAGATGAACGATTGTAAGGATTTAAGTTTTTCTTTCAAACGACCAGAATATTTAAAATCAAATTTTGGTTCAATAGAAATGGAAGTATAACGTGTGATATTTTAAAATCATTTACTCATTTATTTTCAAAGTTCTTGTCATAAGAATGTATGAAAAATGTTAAAGATTTAAACATTGACTTGAAGGATCTTGTACATTGTATGTATGTTTTCAAATACTTCAAGAATCAATTGATTCACACTTAAAACAAAAGAAGTGCATACCAAGATTAAAGAAAAACGAATTAGGTTTTAGTTTATAAAATCAACACATAGCCTTTACTACTCATTTCTTGATGGTAAAATTGTACAGGCTGTGAAGTATGCGTCAAGTGTATCAACTCATTAAAATTTGTACATGACTCTTCAGAATTGGAGATGGCCTAGTAGGTAGCGCGCTGGATCGGTAATCGGAAGGACGTGAGTTCAAACCTCGGAAAAGTCATGTAAGTAAGTAACATTTTTTCATATAAAATAAAATTCTTCACATTTCAGAACAAAGAAAAACGCAGTTTAAGCCCCCTCCTGTGGATACAATAAACCGATACAATAAAATTAATAAATATTAAATTGAAAGCAAATAAATTTTTTTTCACTACAACTGCATTGAGTGGCTTTTATAAGGCCTTAATGCAAAGTCTATATATGGCCTTTCAAAGGTCTTATTATACAAGCCATTTGCTATCGTATAATAACTTGTTTATTAGAGCAATATTTTGCCTTTTTAAGGCCTTATTACACAGTTGATCGGAAGCAATTTGATTGTATAGCACTTGTGACGACAGGTTTTAGGGGAATCAAAAAGCTTGTTTAATGTCAGCCAAAATGATTTGCATAAGGTCTGTTTAAGTTTCTATACAAGCCAGAAAATAGCTTGTATTAACACTTAAACAAGTTAAATTGTTAGTTGGGCTATCTCTGCTGGTAAGAAAGTTATAAGCAAATACGTAAAAAAAAAACAAAAAAAAAACGATTTTTCACATTTTTTTGCAATGATCTTTTTAAAATTTAGCTTACTAAAAATTTTTTAAATTTTTTTTTCAAAAATCCATTTTAATAGTAAATTTTATTCTCTACAAAAAAAGTTTTGAGAATTATCTCGAAATTTTGCTTCGTTTTCGAGTTATATGCAAAAAACCAAAAAGGGTGCTTTTGCACCCCCCTCTCCAAAATGCACCCTCCAATTTAATAGCACTCCGCGGTTTTCTCATCTTCAATGACCCCTTTGATGATTTTTGCAATAAAATTCCATGAACGTCTTAGTTCCTTATTATATGACATAATCAATAGCCTATTAGTCTATAGTGGGAACACTCCTCCGTCCCCTCTCTCGTTTGCCTCCGCCTAAGACCGTACACAGGGATTAGAACCCCATCTTCAGTTAAAGGTACTAGGCATCCGATGTTCACCACTTGGATGTGGGAGTAGGAGTTGATAGACAGAGGTTCGCTTTGAAAAAAAGCTTGGACGCTTGTGTCCATTCACCGTTTCTACCCTTTGAACATCACAAGTTAATCTACAAATTTGAAAATTAATGTTTTTTCTGTCATAGGTATGAAAAATAGCAGTTAAATAGCTTTTTTGAGGACCACAACCTTTAACATTTCTGAATGGTCATATTGGAAAACTGTGCCACAATTTAATCTTACAAAACTATGCCATTCTCACATTATTTTAGATATAAAACATTTCAAAGAAGACAAATAAATGAAATGAACTTGTTGTTTATTCAATTAAAACTACCCTCCCCTCCCTCTTGAAAATCTCCTAAGCGGTAGTTTGCAAAATAAACTGTGAGAACTGCAGAGAATATCCTCTTCTGTTCTTAAATTCCTTCCATTAGTGTTTGCAGACCACTTTAGTTGAACGAAAAAAAAAAAACATCGCACACTTAGGTACCAAAAAAAAAGGATTCGTCCTGGATGCAATCCCCTAAAATGCAATATACAAAAAATTACCACGACAGCGTCGAGTGGTAGGTATAAGCAACTAAGCGAGGCGCGTAGTATATAGTTAAAGTATGGCAAAATGAATGTAAACCTACTAAAAGGTTAAGTAACGTTTTTTTTGGGGTTTTATGATTTTTTCCAAACAATCTGTTACATTGTCTAAAAAGTGTTGTAGGTATGCTCTTGCAGTACAAGCACAGTCGGTCGGGTCGTGTTGTTTTAATGTGTTATTCAACAAACTGTGAAACTAGGTTGCATATGGGGTGCTGGACTTAAGTCCGGCAAGTGGCAAGTCAGGGTGTTAATTTTTACTTCTAGTATTAAATTAGGATCTCCCTAAAATCCTGCATTTGTAGGCGTTGTTGGTAGATATTTATCTGGTTAGAGATGAGTTTTTAATGGTGCCTCCGGGTGATTGTGGACGTGGTATTTTAGTCCATTAAAGGACTTTATGTAAACGGAATGGGAACATAGACGGGCAAATAGACTGAGAGAAAACTAATCCCGGCCATTATGATTGTGAATAAAATTCATTATTTATACTTTCCAAAAGAATAAAAGATGATGAACAACCAATAATGAGTTGGATAAATAAAACTGCCACCCAACCAGAAAAGCAACATAACTGGAACTGGCGCAGAAAAAAATTAAATTAATTACAACTACAGGAGCGAAATGGAATCAATAAGAAGCTTATTTCGCATATTTAAAACAGGCTTTGAGTTTTGAAAGTAGATGTGTCTTTGGCAATATTTTTGAGACTTGAAATAATGTTTGAAATTTTGAATTGAAATGTTTGTTTTTTTCATAAAAGCCGCTGAAACCATTAACACATCAATCCGCTCTTCGGATCTTTGATTTTGTGATTTATAAAGAACCATAATATATCTACCTTATTTGCTATCCAAGGATGGTTTTGATTTTGGCGCTTTAAAGAAAATTAATGATAGGTATGAATGAACACAAAATTCACAAGTGGCACGTACTTGCTCTGATAGTTTAAGAGACTTGAATTACTTACCTTGAAACTCGTTCATTCCATTATAAGAAAAAAATCCTGAAAAATCTAAGGGGTATTGGTTTGTAATTCTGGCAGGGTACAAATTCTGTTTTTAAAATTCTGCTTTTCAAAATTCTGCTATCAAAATTCAATTTTAAAAATCCTGTCAATAGTAAAAAAGGGTTTGAAAAATGTAAACTGGGTAGATAGGGTACCTACTTACATTTCTTTTATTTGATTTTAACATTGTTTAAGACAATAATGGAAATTATAACAGCAAAAGGTGAGCGGTACGAAATCAAAATCTTGAATTAAAAATCTAGCATTTTTTTAGAAATTCGAAAAACGAAGCCTCGCAAATTAATAATTCTGCTTTTCATAACTTCTCAATTCCAAAATATCACTTTTAACAATCTCTTTTTCCATATCGCACCAAGAAATCTCGCAAATATCAATCGAAATCTTGCAATTTATAATCTCGCATATTAAAATCTCGCTAATCAAAATTTTGCAAATTTTAATCTCACAGTAGCATCGCTCTCAGTTTTGCATACAAAAATTGTGCGAACTAAAACAAGAAATTGGAAAACTTTTTCTTAGGGTGTGTTTATGTTGGAGCTGCGATAAAAGATTCGAGCAACGATGTGACTAGAGATTCGAGATTAATTATATTGTTATTCCTATTAGTGTTCATGTTGGACCTTCGGGAAACGATTCGAACTGTGTTCCTAGCAAAGAAAATCATCGATTATAATTTTCGAAGCTCTTATCGAGGATAGAATAGATAGATGCTGAACATTTTATAATGCAATCAAATAATTTGAAACAAAACAAATAATTTGCTCCACAAGTTATCCTTCTACCTTCGCCAAAATATCTTTTTCCCAATTTTTTGACTTTTCCCACTTTAATTTTCATACTTTGACACCAAAATTAATTTCTTCGATTTCTAACACTTTTCTCTAATGATCTCTTAAACTACTCTACAATCAAGAAATGTCCTTCCAGGTTTTTCAATGTCTGTTCGAACCTTCTTTAACTGGTTTTCCCTGTGGTTTCAGTCAATCGGAGCCCGGGGACTTCTAGCATGTCATCTGTAAGAAACTGTCTGCAAGACAGTTGGTAAACAGTGCCACCATTGACGAAATCCAGCGGTCCTACTTACTCGCACATAAACCCTAGCTTTTGCAAGTCATCGTGGAATTCGTCGATTGCTGGTGTCACTTCCTTCAGGAGCGCACGAACACGATGAACGCATTCAGCCATTTTCCCCCTATATTTTCTAACTTTTTAAGAGAAAACCAGATAAAAGCACCAAAAATCGAACAAACCAATTTCGAAATTGTAATACCATTTTTTCCCTCCAAATCTCCAAAACAGAACCCGAAAGTAAAAAGAGTACTAGAAAGACGAAAAAAAAGATGATCAATAACTAGTAGCTTAAGGTAGATTGGAAATTATGTTCTACTCGCGATTAAAAAAAATAACCTGCTTCGGAGAGTAACATCTAGCGGACGCGGGCCAAATGTCAACCGCGCTTTTTTGGGTATTGGATTCGAACAGACGGCCGGCCGGGCGGTCTGTCTGTGCTCTGGGACCAGCTGTAACACATGCCTTTTATTGTTGGATTTGGTTTCAAACAGACCGCCCCACAGTAGTGGCCCGTTTGTTGAATTTCAACGACAAAAATCATTCCCCACGCCAATTCTTAATACAAATTAATGAAATTAGGTTGAATTAATGATTAAGGGATGCTGAGTTCAATGGTATCGCCTATTTTTTCTACTTTAAGCAGGGGCTACGCAATTAAGGTCAGTACACCCAAAAAATTTTATTGGTATATATGACCAAAAAAGCGGATACACTTTATCAGATCTCGTCATAACTAGAATCTCCCAGAAAAACTGATAGATTCTATCATGACCAACTGATGCCTAGTACCATGCAATATTTTATCGCATTTTAGCAAATTTTATCGACATTCAGATTGCACCTATCAGTTCAAAAATAATTTGCCAGATATCTGCTATAGGATAAAAGATAGCGAGTTTCGTGTATATTATTTCAGTTCTGGTATACTCTATCGGCATTCTGATAGCATCTATCAGTGCAAAAGATACTTTGCCAGATAGCTGCTATCGGATAAAAGATAGCGAGTACCGTGTATATTATTTCAGTTCTGGTATACTCTATCGGCATTCTGATAGCATCTATCAGTGCAAAAGATACTTTGCCAGATAGCTGCTATCGGATAAAAGATAGCGAGTACCATGTATATTATTTCAGTTCTGGTATATTGTATCGGCATTCTAATAACACCTATCAGTGCAAAAGATACTTTTCCAGATAGCTGCTATCGGATAAAAGACACAAAGTACCACTTAATATTAAGCCTAATTCTAAAATTTTATTTCGTTAGAAAGTGAGTAGAATTCGAATTATTTGCATGTTCTAACACAAATCATTCGAATTCTAAATACTTTCTAATGGATTTTAGTTTCGAAATAAGGCATATTATTTTGGTTTTGTTCAACTTTGTCGTTTATCCGCCATATTTTTTGCACTGTGTTTCTATAGAAATAAGAAAAAAGATTCAAGATAACTATAGAATTTAATCATAGTAGATACTTTCTTTTCCAACACACTTCCGTTCTGTCTTCGATTGGCTTTGAAGAAACTTCACCTTCGTTTTAATAATTCTATATTTGCAGCTAAAACTGAAAATAAACTTAAAAAAGAAAGAGAAACTTCCTAGAAAGAAAAAAACTTAAAAAAAAATTGTTTCAGTTTAGGTAACTTTGATTTTTTTTTTATTTAAGTTTTCATTTAAAATGTTTACATTGGGTAAATTTGTTTAAATTAACGCCGAGCCAACAAAGAAACCAATAAGCTGTGTGTCTAAGTTGCCCCCATTGCATCAGTATTATTAGATATCTATGTAAATGAAAATATAAGAACAGAAATATCTAGTAAGTTTTAAAGTCGTTAATAAATGCTAATTTTTGTTTACTCTTTCATATCCGTTTCGCAAGCTTGTAAAACTCCATCATAATGGAAATGGAGCTGTAAGAATTTCCTAAAGCTGATTTTCCATCTATGTTAATGAAAAGATAAGAACAAAAATATCTAATAAGTTTTAAAATAGTTAATAAATGGTAATTTTTGCTTACGTTTTCATATCCGTTTCGCAAGCTTGTAAAACTCCATCATAATGGAAATGGAGCTCTAAGAATTTCCCAAAGCTGATTTTCCATCTATGTAAATGAAAAGATAAGAACAAAAATATCTAATAAGTTTTAAAATCGTTAATAAACCTGATACTATTTACCAGACTGCAGATAAATGAAATACGTGCTTTATCTGAGCCCTGATACTATTTACCAGACTGCAGATAAATGAAATACGTACTTTATCTGAACCCTGATATTTTTTACCAGACTGCAGATTAATGAAATAAGTACTTTATCAAAATGAAGTTCGAATTAGAAATGAAGAAGAATAAAATAAACAAATTGATAAAAAATAATGAAAATAAATATAAATTGTACTTCACCTTGTTGGCGTAGATAAATCCTTTATTTGTTTCACACAAAAGGTATCTCCTGTTTATTGTTTATTGTTTATACTCTTTATTGTTTATCGTTTACACTTTTTATTGTTTACACTTTTTATTGTTTACACTTTTTTTTTGTTTATTGTTTATTGCTTACACTTTTTAATGTTTATTGTTTACAATTTTTACTGTTTATTATTTTTTCTTTTTATAAAACTGAAATTTTACAGTTTTTATTGTTTTTTTGTTGTTTAATAAAGTTGTCCCTATTTCTGAATTTATTTTCTCACTTTCACGTCCGCACTCAATGATAGGATAAATTGAAGTGAATACTAAACCGCAAAACCGCGAGTTACTGGAGTGTGGATTGTATAATGTTTGGTTGAAATTTTGTGTGTAGTGGTAATATTTATAGTGAGACTGATAGAATCTATATGCATTCAGATAGTAAGAACCATTATTAAATCGATGTGTGGTTATATTAATCTCCAGCTGCTTAATGCTATCAGTAAAAAGGTTTGTGGGCTAGCAAGAAATATTCGTATGTATGCGTGAATTTGGAAGCTGATAAATAAAATTGCTATGGATGCCAATGAATATATGTATATGTGGTTATATTTATCTGAAGCCGCTAAATGATATCAGTAAACATAACGATCGAGAAAATCTATCAGGAAAAATATTGACTTCAATTTTAGAGATTGGGTTAAAGATAAATAACAACCTTCATATAGGTACATTATCATCTTTATTAACAAACATAAACTAAATTTTGCAGGCCTTTAACTGGCATTAAATTCAAGAAAGTTTTGTCATAATAACTTTCTGCCTAAAAAGTCGATAATTGTTATGAGAAATTTGACTGAAAAATGGTATCAAAAAAACAGAAATTATTTTATCTGACAGCTACAAAAAAGTGATACTATTTATCTGGAAGTTGATAGTATTTATCAGAAATTTGACTGATAAATTGTGTCAAAATTTCAGAAATTATTTTATCAGACAGTTAAAAGAAAAATTATACTATTTATCTGGAAATCGATAGTAGTTATAAGATATCTGACAGGTACATGGTATCAATATACGAGACAATATTTCATCTGTCAGTTAAAGAGAAACTGATATTATTTATCCAGAAAACGATAGTAGTTATAAGATATCTGACAGGTATATTGTATCAAATTACCAGACAATATTTTATCTGACAGATATCTGATTCCATTAACCACTAAAATTTTGAATGGCCTTTTTATGAAGAAAACGATAGTATTAAACAAGAAAACGATAGTATTTATTAGATTTTTGACTTGTAAATAGTATCAGAAAATCAGTACCAGTAGATTTTTCTGAGTGTAAATGGTCCCAAATTTAAAAAAATTTTTTTGTCAAAGTCAGAAACTGAGTCAAGTTTATGTTTGAAATGTCCTTATATAAGTTGCTGAGTGTATGCTTTCGTATAAAAATGACTCCAATAAAGATTTGTTCAAAATTTAAAGATAATGCAAAATGTTAAAAAATGTTCCCAAAGGATTATAATAAATTTTAATGCTCGTTTTTTAATTTTTTGTGTTGGAAATTATTTGTAAGCCTAATCCGATCGAATCTGGAAAAAATTGACAACTTTGACGGCTGGAAGTTGTTAATCAAATTTTAGGTCAATTAGGTACTCAATGACTTTCGATCAGATTGGGCCTAGTCATTTTTATATGAAAACATACATTCCACGAGTTATTTAAGGACATTTCAAACACAAACTTGACTCAGTTCCTGACTTTGACAATACTTGTTTATAAATTTTGTAATTTGGGACCATGCTCTGACGTTAACTGCGTAGCTTCAGTTTGATGTAGAATACAATTGGCGGCACCATTGAATTCAGCATCCTCAAATCATATCATTTAGTGAACCAAATTTCATTAATTTGTAGTAAGAATTGGCATGGGAAATGATTTTTGTCGCCGAAATTCAACAAAAGGACCACTGTGCTACCGTTTGTTGATCATGAAGTTAGATAATCATGGTGCTCTTCCACTTAAAGCGACAGTTACATCGTGCCAATGGCTGATGGTCCATGGCTGCCCTACTCTCTCCCAGTAAATCGAAGGAAATACCTTTAGAAAAAAGGAGGGATAGAACTACAAGAATAAGAATTCAGAAGATGAAAAGAATAGTTTTTGTCACGATAAATATTACCTTGACAGCTTGCGGCATTTCGTTATTGCGGGATTGTTTAAAGCGGAATATTTTAATTAATTAAAGTCTCGCAAATTCCAATCTCACGCAAGATTTTAATTTGCGAGATTTTGATTAAAAACTTTATTTGTTGCAATGCAAAATTATATTTTGCAAAATTTTGATTTTTATAGTCTCGCAAATCAAAATTTCGCAAAAATTTTATATATATTTTCGTTATTGCGAAATTGTTAAATGTGGGTTTTTTTTAAATGCGAGACAACGAAAAGCGGGATTTTTATTTGCGAGATTTCGTTATGCGAGATTTCTTATACATATGAGGTTTTAATTTTTTTTTGTACAAAACTAGAGTTACCCGTTTTTTCGTATAATCGATTCTCTTGTCTTGTACAAACCTTGTGTGAGTTATTTGGCAACAAAATAGGATTTAGCAGCATTTAATTATTCAAAATTTTAAATGACAAAATTTTGAAAACTGAAATTATGAAAAATAGAATTCCAACAGACAGAACTGAATGAATTTTTGTGCGAATCTATGCAAATATTTTCGCATGTCAAAAATGATTGAGGTGACATACAAAATTATTTTTTTGAATTATTGGTTAGCTCACTAGTGACTTACAACTCTCAACCATTCCTGTGTGCGTGTTGTTGGCAGGATTGGAGAATACCTACAGTTCTTTGCCGAGTCCGAACGGATAGATGAGAAGCACTTTTTCATGACAAGTATACTCTTGGAGGTTTTGTCAGTTCCTCGCAAGAGGCAGTACCTCAGATGAAAGATTTCTGTTTTTAGTTGACACGGCTGGGAATCGAACCCACACTTTCGGCATGACAGTCCTAAGCACTAACCATCAGGCCACGAGGTACTACAATGCAATTTATTACTGAACTGATTTTCTTGGTGGAATATGTCCATTAGGTAGGATGGTCGTTATAATGGGTTTTTTTGAGTTCTAATATTTGGATGGGCCTAAATCAGCCCAATAGTCGCTGAAGGGGTAATTTAAATTTCTCCTTTTTTTTGGAAATTCGCGTAACATCTGCCGAAAAATTCAGAGCATTTTACGCCAATATTTTATTAAATTGCCCCTCCCGTCCAAGCGGGGGGAGATATTTCCCTCCTCCTATAGGATTTTTTTCTTGTATAGTTCCCACTTACATGCTCTGAATTTTTTTGGCAGATCTTACGTGAGTTTTCTGGTATGCAAAAAATAAGGGGAAATTTAATTTACCCCTACAGCGACTATAGGGGATGAAAATAAAAATCTGAAAAAAATTAGGGATTTTTTTTTCTTCAATTCTTCAATTTTTTTAACGACCACCATGGGTGTCCCCTGGAATGTTTATCTAAATTGGCGGGACGGGTGGCCACGAGCGTCAGAAGCCATCTTGGAAAACGTGTTTTATCAAATATCTCGTGATCCGTGCATCATTCGACAAAAAATTAGATTTCATTGAAAGCTTAATCCCAATCTTCTATTTGATTTTTTTAAACAAGTTGTTTTCGTAAAAAGTTTTTAAGAAATTTATTTCTAAAGTCAAAATTTTTTAAAACAAATGTGATTTTTTCAAGTTGATTATTTTCAAAAACATATTTATTTTAAAATTTAATTTCTCAAAAATTTGTCAATAAAACAACTTGAGTTAAAAAAAAAAAAAAACAAATAAAAGAATGGAATAAAAGCTTTCAAAAAAATTTACAATTTTGACTTACGGTCACGAGATAATTATTGGTACAACGCGTTTTACAAGATGTTGGCTGACGCTCGCCAATTTGGATTTACATTTAGGGGACACCGCTGAACTTATTCTATTAAGAAAATCGGTTCCGTAATTATATGCAGCATGCAGCAAGTAGCTCAAAATTCATTACTAATGCTTTGAATGACCCTAACATATGTCGAAACTATGCCACCAGCCTTAACGACAGAGCCTCGTCATTAAACGGAATCAAGCATTCAACAATTGATGAGATGTGGGGTGAAATTAAAAGTGTTTTTATGGAGGCTGGATCCGAAACTGTACCCAAGCGAACGAGACGTAGAGACTCTTGGATATCCCAAGACACCTGGGATAAGATCGAACTTCGCAAATCGTTGAAAATCCAAATAAATGCCGAAGCTGATATTCAACGAAAGGCTGACTTGCGAAGAGAGTACCGCATTGCACATAAGATGGTCTATCGTTGTGTGAGACGTGACAAGAGGGTGAAGTTAGATGGGCTCGCAGATAATGCGGAAATCGCTGCCAGAAGAGGAGATATCCGGGAATTGTACCAAATAGCCAAAGATGTGATCGGGAAAAAAGCAACACCAATTATCCTGTAATGGATGTGGATGGCACACTTTTGGTATCAATTGAGGATCAGCTTCGTAGATGGAAGGACCATTTTTGTGCCCTGCTAAATGAGGATTCAGTTGAGCAGAGTGCTGAAGTGCCCCAACTAAACGAGATGCGCAGGTCCTATAGGGGTATTGACATCGAACCCCCGTCAGAATCGGAAATCCTTACATCAATAAATCTCCTCAAAAACAACAAGGCAGCTGGACTGGACGGAATACCAGCTGAATTCCTGAAAGCCGATCCCGTAACAGCGGCAAGTATTTTACATCCGTTGATACAAAAAATTTGGGAAAACGAATGCTATCCCAGGGATTGGAAGGATGGTGTGATTGTTAAGTTGCCAAAGAAAGGTGACTTAAAGAATTGCAACAATTGGCGTGGTATCACCGTTTTGTCCGTTTTCCCAAAACTAATGGCAACCATCATTCTCGAGCGAATAAAGGATAGAATCGAGTCTACACTCAAGAGGCACCAAGCTGGCTTCCGCAGTGGTCGATCGTGTGTCGACCATATCAACACCCTGCGTATTGTCCTCGAGCAGTCGATGGAATTTCAATCACCGCCTTACCTCATGTTCGTGGACTTTGAGAAGGCCTTTGATCGAGTTAACCGAGAATGTATATGGAGATCGTTGCTTGGTAGAGGAATTCCACCAAAAATTGTTGCCATTATTAAAGAGTCCTACAACAACGCAAGGTGTTTTGTTTTGCACAATGGGCAGCTATCCGACTCCTTCGTAGTGCAACAGGGTGTGAGACAAGGGGATGTTTTATCGCCAATTCTCTTCCTGCTGGCGATGGACGACGTATTGACGGCCAGTGTTGGTACAGCTGAGCGACAGGGCATTCAGTGGAGACCGTTCGAAAGGCTCTGTCATTTAGACTATGCCGATGACATATGTCTACTGGCAAATAACATCAGTGGGCTGAACGGGATGTGCCAAACACTGCAAGTGAAGGGAGAGTCGAGTGGTCTAAGAATAAACAGCAAAAAGACAAAAATAATGCTCACCGGCCGCTCCACACAGCAGCGTATTATTCTACAGGAGACGCCAGTTGAAGTAGTGGAACAGTTCAACTACCTTGGCAGTATTGTTTCTGCAAACGGTGGTACGGATCTGGACGTTAAAAGTAGAATGAATAAAGCTCGTGCTGCCTTCGGTACCCTGTCCCCAATTTGGAAACCCAGTCAAATCTCCTTACGCACTAAGTTGAGATTCTTCGAATCCAATGTCAAATCCGTGCTGTTATATGCTTGTGAATTTTCTGTGAAAATATAGAAAAAAACTTCAGAGGCATCCAGGCTTAGAAAAATCCTCTCTTCAAATCCAGTGATGCCTAGCTGTTTGAAAAATGCTGATGGCTCATGGACCAACTCTTGCGAAGAATCGCTAAACCTGCTACTAGATACTCATTTCCCTGGAAGCTCCAAAAATGTTAATAGCTTCGACCATAATAGGTCAGATAATGAGCCAAGATATCCACAAGGTCTTGTTACTAGGGAAAAGCTGCAATGGGTGCTCAAAAGCTTCAAACCATACAAGTCTGCAGGACCCGACGGCATAGTACCAGCTGAACTCCAAATGAATTCTGACTTAATTCTGCCAATTCTGGAGATCATTCTTACTAGTTGTTTAAACCTGGTCCACATTCCCCTGTTATGGAGAGAAGTTAAGGTTGTGTTTATACCCAAAGCTGGCAAATGCTCCCAAGTAAACCCGAAAGATCTCAGACCTATTAGTCTATCATCATTCCTTCTTAAAATCTTTGAAAGATTGATCGATATCCACCTGCGAACAAGCATAGACAGGCGACTTTTGTCTACGGCTCAACACGCTTATTGCAAAGGGAAATCGGTTGAAACTGCGTTACATACTCTTGTTCGAACTATAGAATATTCCCTCCATCATAAAGAGTACACCATGGTCGCTTTCTTGGATATAGAGGGCGCTTTTAACAATGTCGACACATATGCGATCGCATCTGCTCTGACATCCCTGAAGGTAGATGGTACGCTTGGTGAATTGATTAATCAAATGCTGACTAGCAGGGTTATCAATTCAAAACTGGGCAGCTTTTCCGCTAGAAGGTCTGTCAGTAGAGGTACGCCGCAAGGTGGTGTCCTATCTCCCCTTCTCTGGAACTTGGTAGTAAATGAGCTGCTGACATGCCTGGAAGCAGAGGGTTACAGAGTGATTGCATATGCGGACGATGTTGCTATTGCCGTATCAGGAAAGCATCCTACTGTCTTAAAAGAACTCTTACAAAATGCTTTAAATAAGCTTACCAACTGGGCTGACCGGTGTGGTCTGGGTGTCAACCCTCATAAAACAGAACTTGTTCTATTCTCAAGGAAATATAAAATCCCTCATATTGATCCTCCTTCTATCAAAGGTACTCCACTAACATTCACTGATCAAGCAAAATATTTGGGTCTTATTTTGGACAAAAAGTTAAGCTGGAAACCTAATATACAAGAAAGAGTCAAAAAAGCCACAGTGGCACTTTTCTCTTGCAAAAAAGCCGTTGGGAACAAATGGGGCCTTCAACCTCGAATCACTCACTGGCTATATACTTCGGTGATTAGACCGATCCTCACTTACGGAGTGACAGTATGGTGGACTGCTCTGGATAAAGCGGTAAATTGCGACAAATTGAGCAAAGTCCAACGCTCTGCTTGTTTGTGCATAAGTGGAGCACTTCGTACGACACCTTCCGCTGCTCTAGACGTTCTGCTCCATCTGACACCCCTCAATATTTTCAGCAAACAAGTGGCTGCAAATACAGCCATTCGCCTTAAAGCTTCCTCACAATGGACCAACAACAACTTTGGCCATTCCATCATTCTGAATTCATTCGGATCAATCACAAGTCGCACTGATTACACCATCCCAAAACTTCAGTTTGGCAAAAACTTTCAAGTCAGCATTCCTTCTAGAGTTCTCTGGGAGGATACGGCTCTCTTGGAAGATGAATCAATCCATATTTACACCGACGGATCGAAAACTGATGATGGGGTGGGTGGTGGTGTGTACTCAGAAAGACTAAAATTAAGTCTCTCCTTCCGTCTTCCTAATCATTGTAGCGTGTTCCAGGTGGAACTTATGGCGATCAAAGAAGCCTTATCTTGGCTGAAAGAAAACGTGTTATCAACTACAGATATCCGCATCTTCTCGGATAGTCAAGCAGCTATCAAATCTCTGGAATCGGTCTCTACCAACTCTTTAACAGCCCTTAATTGTCGTTCATCTCTGCTGGAGATGGCGCAGCAGTTTAACATTCAACTGTGTTGGGTGCCGGGGCATAGAGACATTCCAGGTAATTGTAAGGCTGACGAACTCGCTAAATATGGAACAACTCTACCTCTTCTACCTGGTAAGGCAGATATTGGTATTCCCATCGCTACATGTAAACTTATGCTGAAGCAAGATGCTTTAGAGAAAACAAACGTTAGGTGGAACAATATCACCACTTGCTGGGCAACAAAACAAATCTGGCCAGTAATGGATTTTAAGCGGTCTAAATGTTTGATATCTCTAAGCAGATTGCACATTAGCTCCATGATAGGTGTCATAACCGGACACTGTCTTATAGGCAAGCACGCAACGCGTCTTGGCGTATTCTCTAACGATTTTTGCAGAAGCTGTATGGACGAAGAAGAGGTAGAATCGATTCCTCATCTTCTATGCACTTGTCCTGCTCTATCTCATAGGCGAAGACTCCATCTTGGAGATTTCTACTTCAATGATCCTAGTGATTTAGTAAATGTTGACATAGGTAGTCTGTTACGCTTCATAAGAAGCTCCAAATGGTTCATCGAGTAGGGAAAAAGGCTTCCCAGATTCTTGTGGTATCACAATGGGCCAACTTATGGTCTAAGTGTGTCAGTTTTCATGACTGACAGCCACTTCAACCTAACCTAACCTATGCTTGTGAAACCTGGAAAGTCACGTCTATCATTTCAAAGAAATTGCAGGCTTTTGTGAATCGCTGTCTTCGCCACATCCTAAAGACTCGCTGGCCACAAATAATATCAAATGAGGAATTGTGGCGCAGGACAAGTCAAGAGCGCCTGGACGTCGACATAAGGAAGCGTAAATGGCGTTGGATTGGTCACACACTGAGGAAACCAAACGATGAAATTGCAAAGCAGTCCTTTGAATGCAATCCTCAGGGTGCACGGCGGGTTTGAAGACCAAGAACAACATGGAAATCAACTGTCTTAGCGGAAGCAGAATCCCAGAGAAAGACGTGGCCACAGCTAAAGTACCTTGCAGCAGACCGTGAAGGATGGAGACGTTTTGTTGACGCCCTATGCCCCAGCCGGGGTTACAGGACACGATGATGATGATGAATTATATGCAAACAAACTGTACCCGGCTCATGGGCTCCCTGAAATTACGCCATAGGAAATTTCGCCAAAAAGAGTTTTGGAAAAAAAGCCCAAAAATGTTTGGCATACAATTTTTGGAAAAAGTGCCCAAAACTAAAAAGGAAATTTCGCCAAAAAACGTGGAAATTACGCCACGCTTTTGGAAAAAGAGCCAAAAACTTTAAATGGAAATAACGCCAAAAGAAGATCAACTTTTTGGTTAAATTTCCAAATTTATTTTGGAAATAAGACCAGAAATTGTGGCAGATGTACTTCAGGTTAACAGAGCATACATTTTGTAATATTTAATGTAAACCTGAAGGACATCTGCCACAATATCTGGTCTTATAAAAAGGCCAAAAGCAAGTTTTTGGCGTTTTTTCCAAAAGAAAAAATGTTGGTCTTTTTTCAATATTCTTAAAGGAAAAAAGGCCAAGAAAATTTTGGAAAAAATAACCTAAAATTCCGGAATTTACGCCAAACTTTTTGGGTTCCTTTTCCTAGGAAAAAAGCCATAACATTGTATGGAGAATTTTGGGCCTTTTTTCCATTTTTATTTTTTGGCGTAATTTCCTACGGCGTAATTTCAGGGAGCCGGCTCATGGCCTACACAGTTTCATTTAAAAATACATTTTTGTGGGAATATCATGCAAAACAATTGATCGGCAATTGTTTTGTGTGTGAGAAAATAGTGTGGTGAGTAAAAATATGTATGCAGTTATAACGTTTGCATCCAAAAATAATTGTTTTCCATTTTAAGGCCTATTGTTGGATTAGACAAAGACATAATCCGCTTTGAGTATCATACAATATTTTCCAACGGCTTACATTAAAAAAATATATGTATGCACTTCACAGAATTATTTGCATGCAATTAATTTTTGCATCCAAAAATAATTGTTTTCTATTTTTAGGCGCATATTTGATTTATTAATAGATAGCTTAAGTAACGAAATATTCCACCTTACATATACATATGTACAATATTTCGCACCGAATAGCTGGAAAATTCTGTTTTTTTCGCATTGGAATTGTTAACTATGGTTAAAAAAAAATTGTTATGCAAATTTTGAGTATTAATTAGTATCTATGCATTTAAGAACCCTTGTTTAAAAAAATCACGAAGCAATTTTTGTGGCCCTGGGGGAATCTTCATTACTACCATCAAGAATTCAAGACTGCAAGATAGAAACTGATATAGACTTTAGGAAGATGAAGGTTTTGTTTTGTATGGCTATTCAAGTGTGAAATGCACTCGATTTTTTAAGCTTTGTTGTAGCCTGGAACCACAAGAATAACCTTAACCATCCAGCGGTACATTTATTTTGAATTGCAAACGGTACCTATACATATTGAACATTTTCCAAGAATAAATATCATCAAAATTGTTTGTCTAATTATTTCAAATTTTACTTGTCAAAGTTTACTCTTTACTTAAGAGTAATCTTTAAGATTTCGTGACAGGCAAAACTTTTTTTCGTCAAGTTGTTTTGATACTTTTTTATTAATATTCCGTTAAATAAACCTCTATTTAAGTTTACGATAGACGTGATTACAAAACGTTTCTCAAGGCATCCGCAGCACGTCATGACCTTTGTATAGCTCTTCAGAAAGAAAAAAAAAATTATCTTATAAATCCTTGTCAGGTCTCTGCCATTTATTTGGCATCCTTGATCACAGAGTCGCTTTGTTTAAGTTTGTTAGATTCAATCTGTTTTTACCATAAATACGTGCTACACATCCTGCGGGTTTTTTTTTTTGGAATTTTCGCAAAAAAATGAACGTACTTGAATGAGTCCCGAAAGCTGCTGTAACTTCTGTTTGGCGTCAGCATTTTTATAAATGATTGATTAGCACCATGCGTCATTCCCGAAATGTCAATTTTATTACTTCTTGTTTACAGAACAGACTCCCTTACTAACTACCAATATTTGTCACATTTGCTAATGTTCATGGGTATTTTTCATCTTTTTTTGTGATTGACTACGTGCGCAATGGAGCTATATGGATTTTCATTCGGGTGAATTGGCAGTTAAACATGTGCCTTGTGCGTGCCTCGAAACCACACACTTCATCTGCATACAAAAGAGCTTTTTTGTATTCAAAAATAAAATCGTTTTTCTTTTTTTTGTGTTTCTATTGCAGGCATTCGGCGTGCGAAATTCCTAGCGAAACCAATGCCGCAGGAGATCAATACTCTGCTGGCTGAAAGTGATATCTCGTGCCGGCATGATGGCTCCGCGAACCAACAGAACAGCAGGGCAGGCAGTGATAGTGGGAACTCTTCTTCTACACCCGGAAGTGTCGACATCATGGAAGACGAGGAGGAGAACGAGCAGAACCGTATGGGGTAAGTAAAAGTTTGCTATATATTCTATATTCCTAGTCTCCTATTCGTTTTAACAAACTCCCTTCCTGTACTCTTTCGAGTGGGTATGTGATGGCGTAGGTATCTATTTTGAAATAGCTTCAGAGCCGGATGCAATGATTTATTGAGGGCTATTTGCAAATATGTGTCTCTTCGTTACCTAGCTTTTGTGGCGTATCCTTACAAAACACAATACCCGACACGAGACTGAATGAAGAATGATAGTCATCTGTGTGTTTGATGGTGACAGTACTAGAACCGACACCAAGTGAAGATATAGAGACATGAGACATCCTTTTATAACACCATACCAGCTAGCGCCAGCGGCAGCGGCAGTGCCTGCAAGGATATTGAGTTGTGCCTTGTGCCCTCTTTGGGCAATTTTTTTGTCTTCTTCTTGCTCGGTGCTATACATATATCAGAATCACGTTTGCCGGTTTGCCGGAAACCTGAAAGAAATTACCACCTCGATATATTCTCACTTTGTAGGGTGTTGATTCACTGTTGACATTTGTTTTTGTTTCTTTTTTTATCCCCACACATGATGCTTAGAGGAATGGTATGTTAAATTTGTGTTGCTCTTCTCTGGTCAGGAAGGATATGGCAAATTACATACAGGACTAAAAAAAAGGCACACAAAATGGATTTTTAAAAGAATGTTTCGTGCTGTTCGTACGAGTGGGTTTATGTATTATTGGAAGATTGTTTTTTTTTTTTTTTTTTTTGTGGGCACTGTGGTCCTTGACAGGACAAGAAGATTTATGCATTAATTGTGTTAAAAGTTGGTTGGGAGTTCGTGCTAGGAAAAGACCTTTAATAAAATGTTGAGGAAGGACCAACCACCTGAGGAAGGACTAATAAGACTCAATTGTTTTGGCATCAAGTTGAGTTGTATTTAAAAGTTTAAGTGGACAAATATAGTTGGTGGGAAATAATTCAGACATTTTTAATCTCAAAAAGTATTAGAGTGGAAATTGTGCTCTAGGCACTTTGGGCCCTTGTAGGTACTAAGCGCGTGTTTCTTTTTTAGTTCCAAGCATAGCAATGATATCTGCTAATTTCTCGTACCTTTCATCAAAATCCAGTAGAAAACCCCTCAGATAATTATTTCGCAATACAAGAAAGGTAACTGGAACGGTCGCTTCGCCATGAATTATGCTTCCTTGATAGTCACGTTAACTCCAATGCAGTTGTGACTGCAAGTTAAATTCTGATGAAAATTGAAACAAAATACATGGAACATTAGTTTTGTTCCACTGTTCAAAGTTTTTCGACCACTTTTATCGATGCAAGATTTACAGAGCATGGGCACTGAATAGGATTACTCTATCCTACCGAAAAAAATCCTATGAACACAAAACAATGCAATTTGCAGAATCATACCTGGCCTTACGTTCCAATGACCTTCGGAACAACACCACTGCTGTCAGCCTGATAGGAAAACCCACCTTGCATACTTACTTATGTTCTCTGACATGTTACGTTCGTGAGATTCCCCTTTGGGGCAAAGGGCCTTCACTACTCCTACGCGTCATGGTGTACGGTTTCAGGAGATATACCTCAGCTCTCCTCAAATCTTCCCCCGTTGTGCTGATTCCTCTTTGTCCGTCCCCGTCAAGTACCTCAAGGTCGGTCCGTTCGTCTGACTGGCTACGTGAGAGATATCCATTGAATCACTTGACTCGCAAAGCACTCGTGACCCTTTCGAAGTATATGTCCAATCCACTGCCATTTACGTTTGCGATGTTTCCTGACACCAGGTATTATTTTTCAAGTGATTCACCCATAAAGAGCATGGAATCAACATTGAAGCGAAACAATGGCAGCTTGGTATTAAGGCTTACAATTGTTTCTCCATATTTTGGACAGCATTCCAAACGCAACCCTTGCATTCCCGATTCGGCTGGTTATACCTAGCTCGGTCCAGCCATCAGTAGAGACAATACTCCCAAGATATTAAAAACTCTACAATCTCTACTGGCTGAGCAGAAATGTATACTTAGGTAAGTAGATGAGGAAGTTACAAGGCTGATCCTTTTTGTTTTTGCCATATCGATCTTACGCCCTACGGTTTCAGCATCTCTCTCCACCTTTTTTGTCATTTTATGGAGATTCATGATCCCATGACACAGTAAGCATACGTCATATATGTAGTCAATATGTAGACGTTTGAGGTATGATTGCAGATACGACTGAATTCCTCCATTTGCAGTCAACAAAGCTACACGCAGCACATCACTTATCACCAACAACAGTATTGGTGACAGTATACAACCCTGTCAAACCTCACTTTGGATTTCAAACTTCTCTGACAATCTTTCTTTATACAGAACGTGACATTTGGATCTATCAAATAGGTATGTAGTCTAAATAAAAGCAACTAATTTATCTGGGATGCCCCTCCTGTGTAAAGCAAGCCAGTAGCCAGATAAATACTCTATTGACACTGTCAAACGCCTTTTCGAAGTCGATGAACAGCAGGTGAAGTGGTATTCAATATTCAACGCACTGTTCGATGATGATCCGTGAGGTGTTTTTGTGATCCACAGTCCACACAGGAAGATCAAGTACGGAATCTTGCTTGTTTGGCGTCAAGTATGTCTTCGAAGTGATCTTTTATTAGCCCTAGGAAGATTTTTGCTTTTACTTTGGCTACAACCTGTTTTCGCACTGCGTAAGGTCTCCTTTTTTTTAGAAGATTGACTATCATTCCCTTTTCCCATTCCTGTATTTCATGTATTTCATTACATGCAGGACCAATCTTCTTTTGCATTTGTGCATTAACTAGAGTTTTGAAAGATCTCGAAATACACAAAACCAATTATTCTCTCTGTTGGGGAGAATGCTTTATGTGAAATAAGGAGGTCTTTTTGGCGTTGACTATCCCAATGTGTCTGATTCCCCTTTTTAACAAAATACGTAACCAAAGCTCCCTTCAGTTTCTGGCCCACCCCCTAGGACCGCTTCTTTCTAGCATTCTTCATGGGGCTGTAATCATACACTCTTTCAGGCTCCTCTGCCTTGTAGAACTACACTTATTCTATTTTCTTTCATCTGACAATCTGTAAGGCGTAGGTAGCCATAACTTTTCGGTTATGTTGCCTGGAGTGATTGTTGTACCAATATTTCTCCCCAGTTCTCCTGTTTCAGCTTTTCATCTGCAGCAGGCATCTTCTTGGGGGTTCCCATACTCCTGGTAAGCTGGTTTGTTTGAACATATTCTGGACTTTCCTAATTCCAACGCTCTTGCCACTTCAGTATCGTGAGCTTTTAAGCCTTTTCCGTTGCTTTTATCGTAGTCGTTTTTCCTTTTTGCTGCTAGAAGGTCTATTGGATACACTCCTGATACAAGTAACACGGTTGGTTCCGACACCGTTCGATTATCTCTGATTAATAGAGAAAGAAGGTGATGGCACCAAAAATGCATTCTTTAAGCTTTTAGAAAAGACACAAGTGCAGGTGTTCTTAAGTTTGGTTATCAACATTATATAACGCAAGGATGGGAAGACTTCTTTGGTGGGACATTTGAAATATAAAACCTACACTTTAAGAAGCTAGTACACAGTTTCCACAACTCTACATTGTTAAGAGACATGATAACTGTGTAATAAAGATAACGTCATCTAGACTGACTTGATAGATGGGAGACAGTCTCTTCTTATAAAATCTTTATAAGTCTTATGCCGCTAGCATAAAGTATTGAAAATCAGTGGTGAAATTGTCAACAAGTGTGTTGGATTTTACATGACCACCACAGTGAACACACTAGTTTGACTATGATGTGTCGACAATTAAATGCAGTATAGAAGAACCAGCTTTATTCGCAAGCTCTGAGAGCAAAAGAATAGAGAGAAACACAGGGTCGCAGCCTGAAACACGGCAGCCTTTCAACCTCTACGATCCTGAAAACGCTGCTTCCATTCATCTAGTCCAGTTTAAAGACCAAGCTTTCGTGGATTCGGTCTTCTCTCAAACCTTTGTGGCTGAAATTCAAACCCTCGCATGGCTGTAGCATTATTCTTCATTCGCTCGATGGCCGATCTAAAGCAGTCGACTTGTTTGCTCTACCTTTCTGCTTATCGGCCTACACTCGGCGCCAAAAATCAGGAGACTGGCAGGGTTTTATAGGGTTTAGGGTTTTATAGAGCATGCTCTTTGTCGATCGTGTCAGAAGTTTTTAACCCATCAATGATGTCCTCTAAGATGTCATTCGTGAGATTAATGTTTACTCCGAGTTAGATTAACTCCTTAACTACTTCGAAGTTTTTGCTATCAAAGTGACGTTTTTACCTAGCCGGTTGACAGACTTTCAGTGTTTGTTGATACCACAATTTTGTTACAGTCCTCGTTTACGCCTAGACCAAAAGGTGTTGCCTGTTCTCTAATTACCGTGAAATACTCTATAACGGCCTGTTGAGAGTGACCAATGATGTCAATGTCATCGGCACACCTTACCATAAGGCCACACGAGCGAGTAATCGCTACCGAGTTCCTAATACATCGAAACTTTTCCTACTCGCTAGTCAACTGGCTTGCCTTAATCCAGTTGAGAAGCGAGTAGAGTGGCGAGTGATTTGACAATTCTTGTATGTACCCAACTTACTAGCAAGTACTCGCTCGTGTGGCCTCCGGGTTAGAAGTTGGACAGATCTGTTGAAAATAGTGATAACGTCTTCACATGGGCACTATTTTCTCCAGAACAAGATTGAAAAAATAACACGATAGCGCATCTTCTTGTCAACACCCTGTACTTGTTTGGAATAGTTCGGAGGAGCTTTTCCCTGGTTGCACATTGCATTGCGTATTTTCCAATGTCATGCTACACAGCTAGATCAGTTTTCCCAGGAGTCCAAGTTCAGCCATCGCCATATAAAGCTCCCGACGATGAATGCTATCATATGTGCCTTTGAAGTCGATAGATAGATGGTGAGTACCGACTTGAAATTCGTTGGATTTTTTCAGGATTTGCCTCAGAAGATACGGTCGATTTATCTGGCTGCGGATGCCACAATGGTAGCTGCCAATAATTTTAGTGTTCCCAGAACGACTTAAGATGCTCACACAGAACGTTGGACGCGACATTTATCTGGGATAAGCCTCGATAGTTCTTGCAGGACAATAGACTCGTATTTCTTGTGGACTGAAAATATGGCACCGATAGACCAATCCACCCAAACTTCATTGATACATACACCCGCTTTCAACTCATACCCTTCATGCTTGAAGTGCTCCATTGGTAAACCATCAGATCCGGTGGACCTGTTGCTGGGGCTTCTTAATAACAAAGTCTATTTCTTCTATAAGGGTAGTTGAGCTGGGTCTTCATTCGCTGGGTCGAATTCTTCTTTTGTCCTGCTATTTCTTGCTCTACCTGATGTTCATTTAGTAGCTGTTGGAAATGCTGCTTGAATACATCTACTATTCCTTGTGCTTCGGTGACTAGATTACCTTCGCTGTTTCCAAGAGCCTGCGTTCCGGTTTTTAAATGCGGTCTTAAAATCTTGATTGCCTTTTTTTTATAAAACAAAACACTTCGATATCCTTGAGCTGAGAGGTTGCGTACGCCCTATTCTTCCTTGGCAGGGTCTTCTTCTCATCTCTTTTTTCCTTGCTCAATACTTCTCTCTCTCTCTGATCTTGTTTTATGCTGCAGTACATATATTTGAATGTGCGTCTTCTGCCACTTTTTCCAGATTTACGCGTTCGTCATCATATCACAGGTCCTTTTTCTGTAACGATTCGAAGCTACGGTATCTATGGTCTAATCCGCCAAAAGTGTCTTCGTTTCCAATTTGAGCATTGAGGTCCCCGAGCAAAATGTTTACATTATTCTCCGGGTATGATCCAGAAGTTCTGTCCAGAAGGTCATAAAAGTTATCTTAAATAAGGCTTTCAGCTCTATTGTGAATAGCGTGTGTACTAAAAGTCGATAACTTTGCTTCTTAGCTGATTCCCCTTGATGAATCCGCATCCATTCCAGTCTTTTATCACATTATACCTGCTCCTATCCATTGCATCTTCAGGATTGCGGTAATATCAGCAGCTTTATAATGCATGGAGACAGACTCAAGTTCTTGAGTTACACAGGTGGTGTAAAGGGCTCTCGCGTTTCAAGTACATACTTTCAAATCGTTATCAGTTGACGTGCCGGGTCTTGTTGCTATGTTTGAGGATTATCATTTTCTTAGGATCCTCTTGTCTCTCTCATAAAAAAATAAATTGGGTGGCGCAACAGCTCGTGGAAAACCAGGGCATAGTGACTTACAACTCTCGGCCATTCCTGTGTGCGAGTTGTTGACAGGAATGGAGGGAACCTAGAGTTTTTTGGCAAGTCCGAACGGGTAGGTCAGAAGCACTTATTCATGACAAGTATAATCTTGGAAGATTTGTCAGTTCCTTGCAAAAGGCAATACCTCAGATAATACATTTCTGTGTTTAGGTAGCACGGCTGGGAATCTAACCCACACCTTCGGCATGGCAGTCCAACGCACTAACCATTATGCCACGAGGTACTGTGTCTCTCTCATAACTAAAAACTTTTAAGTTGTAGGGAAGTTAACCCAACTACACAACCCCAAAGCCAGGAGTTCCAAATTCTTATTAAGTCTCAGGACAGCAGGCTGAAAAATCTAATGCCAGTAGCCCACTACGGGGATATGAGCGCTGCAGCTGGCCCCTAAAGTCTTCTTCCGCCGCCATCGATTTCTCAGCACTCTGGCAAGTACTGAAAGTCCTAACAGACCTCATCTCCAAATATGCAAGAGCTTAGCTCATGTAAGATCTCTGTCTTTTATCAGAATACGCTACTAGAAATGCTTTAACCAAGCCTTACCATCAATTATCTTAAACAGTTAACCCCCCCAAATATAAAATTACACACAAAACATCATTCTTTCTTTTACTATACTAAAATGTCAACAAAAAAAGTTCCTTAAAAGGCACTTAGTGTCTTCATTAATCTGTCAAAGGGCATTTCATTTAACCTCAATTTTTGTTGAACTTAAATGAAAGCAACAACAACAAAAAAATATGTCCATCACATGGAATGTCCTTCATTAAGCTCAGATCATTTAATGTGGTTTTCCGCCAGCAGGTCTTCATTTTTCATTACCGGAAGGGCAAAAATCCTGACTGGCATGTCATCGGACAATGTCTGTCGTCGTCTATACTACGAGTATAGGTATATAGAGAGTTTTATTTGATAGAGCCATCATCATTATCTTCAATTGTCGGTCACTGTGTCGACAACTTTTCGAGGGCACACAATTTCATGAAACGAAAACGAGGATAATAATTGTAATTGTCCTTTTATCTTAATACATATTTTTTTATGGTCTTTATGGAACATGATTGTCTGAAATCCTTGACAAAAAAGGGTCCTTTTTTTTGTTTGGAATTGTAGAAGCACAAATGGAACTTACCTACACAAAACTAAACCAAAAATTTATATTTCTGTGTGACATGTATGACAATTAAGAGGAAAAAGTCCTGTCATGTTATGCTTTGATGGTCAACAGAAAATCAAATCATTCAATTTTTGGGCTAACAATCCCAATTAACCTGAAATAACAAACTAAATGTGAAAACACCTTTTTTGTCCACAAAAACACAGAAAGGTCATTCCCTTTCGGTTGACTGCGTGTCTCTAATTTGCAGAGTAAATCCCTTGAATAAATATTCACAACGATGCTCCTTTCTCACGACTCGTTTTTTGTCTTTTCGTTACAGATGTCCCCATGGTACCCCATCACGTGTGCCACTTATACCATCATCCCCAGGAGGTAGGAAAAATTATTTGGGCCAAGATAGCAGTAAAACCACCCTTGATACACGGAAGACTTCTTCGGCCAATATTGTCAGTGACAACAATGGCAATGGACAACAACGCCGGAGAGTCCGGCTAATGACCACAAATAACTCAAAGGGAAGCCGTAAAAACAACTGCTGTTTGGACAGCAGTTGTAATCTACAGACGGATCCTGCGACGACAGAGGACGAAGACTACGATGACGAAGATGACAATTGCAAGCAAGGCGACGACGACGACGATGATGATGATGAAGATGAGGATGGAATCCCACAAGTGCCAATCAGTATTGTACTATTGATCCTGGTGGCCTATATCTGCATTGGTACTGTGATCTTTGCATTGTGGGAGAACTGGAGTCTCATCGATGGAGCGTACTTTTGCTTTGTCACCCTTTCAACCATTGGCTATGGGGACTTTATGCCTGAGCACACATTCCGAGGGCCAAACGTTCAGTTGTTTGCTTGCTGTGCGTATTTGCTACTCGGATTAGTCCTGGTAGCGATGTCTTTCAGCATTTTGGAAACACAACTTATGTGGAAATGCAAACGTATTGCTGTGAGATTGAAGTTGGCCCGCAACGACTGATGGTTGCAAATAGTGATTCAATATTTATAAAGAGTTAAAGAGGAGCAAGAGAGGTAGAAATTGGATAAATTATTACTGTAAATATGGTTATACATATGAGCTAAACAAAAAAAAAATAGTTTAAGGACATTTTGGGTTTTTGGTTTAATTTGTATAAAATAAATGAGAATAATTCAAATCGATGACGTGATGGAATTCACATGGACATTTAATGGTTTTTAATTGGCGACTGTAATTTTAAAAGATGTCATTAACTCTAATCAATATAGGCTAGTATTATTGTAAAAACAAAAAATCAAATCAACTAAGTGTTAAGGTAATGCGATAATAAATCAAAACGATTTTTCATTGAAAGTAATAAACTTTTTGTGTTTAATTTGGTAAAATCACAATTGTAAGTATTGTATGATGAAGGAAGCGGCAGGAAACAAATTTTAAAATGAAAATTTAAACAGCAGGGATATTCGCATGAAAATCATTAAAAATATTGGAGGCTGGGGGGCAGGTTATAGCTATTACTATGGAAGGTCATCATTGAACATTTTAATTTTATGATATTTTAAACGCAAAATCAGCGATTATTTTGGTTCGAAAATATAGCTTACAAATTACATATAACGTGACTTTTAACATTTCAACCATCGGGTTTGGTTCGAAATCTCGGATTCGAAATGTTGCATTACGAAATATTCGCAAAAAATCTCGCTTTTCATAATCTCGTTATTACAAAATGTCGCTTTTAACAATCTCACAATTAAAAAATCCCGCAAAATAAAAAATTTCGTGGGATACTTCATTTTGCGAGATTGTGATTAAAAGAATTATTTAATATTGTTTTTAATATATAAAGGGTCCGCCATCTAACGTTTTTTTTTTCAACTAGGGCTTATTTCGTGAATGGTAACACTTAGCTCATGTCCGATTTGACAGATAATTAGTTTTATCCTTCCGCTGAACGAATATGGTTGTGTATACGCTTGAACAACGCTGGGAAACATTGCGATTTACTTTGAAAATCATGGTAATGTTGCAGAATGTGTGCGAAAATTGCGTACGGATTTTGGAAGAAGAGAAGCACCGTCAGCTCCGAATGTTCGTTATCTTGTGAAAAAAGTGGAAGAAACTGGCATCCTCATCGATAAACCAAAGCGTGAAAAGCCAAAAACTGTGCGTACACCCGAGAATATTGGTGCTGTGACAGAAAGTGTGCGTGAAGCACCATCAACATCAATTCACCGTCGTTCTCATCAATTGAACATTTCGGAGACATTATTGAGACGAATTTTGCATAAAGACCTTGGTATGACCCCATACAAAGTCCAATTGGTTCAGGAGTTGAAGCCAACTGACCATCCAAAGCGTTTTACGCTTCGCTAAGTGGGCCTGCGATCGACTTAGAGAAGATGCCGATTTTGCCAAAAAAAATCATATGTTCAGATGAAGCTCATTTTGATCTTGGCGGGTATGTAAACAAGCAAAATTGTCGCATTTGGGGCACAGAAAACCCGCACGCATACATTGAAAAGCCGATACACCCAAAACGAGTCACTGTTTGGTGCGGATTTTGGTCCAGAGGCATAATTGGGCCATTTTTCATCGAAAATGAGCAAGGAGTGGCCGTTACAGTCAATGGCGATCGTTATCGGGCCATGTTGAATGAATTTTTGTTCACGAAAATTGAAGAGGAGGATATTTCAATTCAATTTGTTTTATTGAACATAATATATACAATTTGGCTTACAACTAATAAGATACATTGAAAAATTTACATTTTTTAGCACATAGGGGGCCTAAGTTTATACTATGTCTTAGGTTTAAAATTTTATAATTATATAAAATACATGTCAAAATTTATTTAAGCGTCGGTTGACTATCTCATTCTCGGGGTGTTCCATCCCGGTTGTCTAGTGGTGAGTTTGGAGCGGATTGTTAGAAGGTTTGGCATTTAGCCGCGGTAGTAGGCTGACCCTGTGTCAGCGTAGAAGGAAACTGCTTCCTCGTTGTCTATGGGGATAATGTTGTCGTCCAGGGTTTCCATCACACTGAGGTACCTCGGATCGGGTTGTCGTTGCTCGGCGGACATACTTCTCATCAGCTGATTTGAATGACTGTGGATGTTTTCTATTAGCTTCCTTGTAGAGAGCACTAGGTACCTGTCCAGAGGAATTATGTTCGCATCTGTGTAGAGGTGCTCATTCCTGTAGTGTTTCCGTCGCTGGCGGTCGAAGTGTAGTCCGGTGCAAATTCTGAGTATTTGTCTGGCCGCAGGAGTTGCTTGTACATCAGTATTTTCGTGTGTTGACTTAGTCCGGTTCTTTTTCTCATCAGGGGATGTAAACGGTGGAAGACCCAGCTGGCTCTTTTGAGCACACTTCTTGAGTGCGGGTTGAACCTAAGCAACTCATTGAAGTGGATTCCCAGATACTTTACGTTCCGTTTGGCAGCTATGGTGGATCCATCTGGGAGTTTCAGAACAATTTTTCTGCACTTCGCTGCAGTGCAACTGCCTCTGCCTGTTGACGGTCTCCTGAAGCAGACCAGTTCCGATTAAGAAGAGTTGATCCGAATGCCCCATTTCCTGTAGAAATCAAAGAGTCTGTTGATGTGAGCCTCCACTTTCCGCACGGCGAGTAACGGTGACGTTGAACTGGCGTAGGTGAGCGAGTCATCAGCATACAGGAGGTTCTCACATCCAGTTGCGACAGGCTGGTCAGATGTCATCAAGTTGTAAAGAAAGGGGCCAAGTTTCGATCCTTGAGCGACTCCGGCTCTGATGGTCTTTATGCTTGATTTACAGTTGTCCAGTTGAACGAAAAATTTTCTGAAAGAAAGAAAAGAAAAAAGAATTTTGATTAGTGGCAGAGGTAAATTTAATAGATGTAGTTGGTGAATAAGGGCTTCTATCCATACGCTGTCGAATGCTTTCTCGACATCCAGGAAGCATCCAACGGTGACACGGTGACTGTTGAGCGCTGACGTGATATCGTGTTGGAACTTTAGCAGCGGGTGTAGCGTCGAGTGTTTTTCACGAAAGCCGAACTGCATATCAGGGATGATCGCGTTTTCACTGCAGAACCTCTTGAGAGGAGGATATTGGCAACATTTGGTTTCAACAGGACGGCGCTACGTGCCACACAGCCGAAGCTACACTCGATGTTTTGCGCCCTGTTTTTGAAGATCGCATATTATCAGCCGCAGAGCTGATGTCGTTTGGCCACCTCGGAGCTGCGATTTGACACCGTTGGACTATTATTTGTGGGGTGCCGTAAAAGATAAGTGTTACGCCGACAAGCCAGAGACAATTGACGCTTTAAAGAACAATATTCGTGAAGCCATTGGTGAAATACAGCTGCACACAATGGATAATGTGCTTAAAAATTGGACCGATCGTGTAGGCTACTGCATGGCCATTATTAACCGGAAGGATTGTACTTTCAAATAAAAAAGAAATTTGAGAAAATATTCAGTTGTTTTTTTGTATAGCATTTAAAAAAAAAAGTTATTTGGCGGACCCTTTATTTTATATTATTTTATATTTTTTTAAATAAAATAAAATAAAATAAAAATTAAATTTTATATAATCATTTTATTGATTTTTTTGTTAATAAATTTATAAATGTTTTGGTCAAAAAACAATATTAACTCTAGACTACAAATTTGGTTCGAACTTTTAAGTGTTAAATTTAAAAGTACATATATTCAAAAAAAGTATATTCAAAATTTAAACAGTCAAAGAAAATTCAAAGCCGAAACTCAACGTGCGAAACGCAGCTCGTGGTTAACCTTCTGCAATCAAATTGAAGGAACAAATAAATCAGCGAGACTTAGAAAAATTTTAGCAAAAGAATCAGTTCCCTTAGGGTCTCCTAAAGATCCTAATGATCAATGGACTGAATCATGTGGAGAATCACTGGAGCTCCTTATCAAAACTCATTTTCCTGGTTGTAACTTTTACGTTAACAACTTGAAGGATGCAGTACAAATAGAGCACACGGTGCCAGTAGCGGATCCAGGATTTGGCTGTGGGGGGGGCTTGGAGTTCCCTTAGACACAACTTTTGAAAAATTCTTAATCATATACGAATACCCTACCAACCCTAATTTTCTTTTCTCAGAAAGTAGGCTAGTTGGCAGCTGAACCAAAAAAGATTTTGTATAATGCAAAAATATATGCAGGTACTTAATAGGAAACCTCTGCAAAATGTTATGATTGGAAATGGAGCATCTGGTAATGAGGAAACTTCAGCTGCTATTTTGAAAAGACGCTTTGACCAGTTTCTCCACAAAGACACATGATGAAAGCATTTTAAAGGAAGATTTCTGTAATAAAACTATTTTTTGAATGAGTTTGCTCCGACCTAATCGAAGTCCGACGTACGCCCTTGTATCTCACCTATCAAATTCTTAAAATTTAATTCCTATAGAAGAGAATGCTATAAATAACAAAAAAGAAAGGTAATTAAGCTCCCTATAAAAAAGACAATTGCAGTTTTTTTTGTACAAGTAGCTATTCCAAGAAATTAGCTAAATCATGTTTTTCAATTCACTTTTTGTAAATTTGAGGAAAAAAAATGAATTTGAATGTTCAGTACCTAAAATGACTTTAGTCCATGTGGATTGGTATTTCGAACATACAAATTCGTGTTTAACATTCCGATCATTAACTATTTAAATGCGAATTCCGTTCATATTATTTGTCAATTCAAATCTTATAGTTTGACGAAGATTTGAAAAAAATCTGAGTTAAAATTTTGTCTGCCCTTCAATTTATAATTATTTATAGTTACGAGTATTGGGTCAATATTAAAACAAAAATCTATATTACACTTTTTAAAGAAAAAAAAAAATTAACCGTTACAGCTGAAAACGAGTTCGAAGTGAATTGAAATTCTTTCTCATTTCATTTAATGAATATTGTTCGCGGAAAGAGCTCTCTAATCTTTCGTTTGCGCACAAAATAAATCAAAAGAGATACTTAGATCAAAAATCGCTTCGTTTTAAAGCAGTCTTTGAAATCGTCAAAATACCCTTTGGCACTTGAAAATAATCTGAAATGAAAACATAAGTTTCAATTTCTAAAACAATATTTTGATGTTATCATGTAAACTATCCATATCAAATTTGTTCAGCCCGATTACATAGCATCCGTCGAATGAACTGCGGAGCGAATCAGACTGAATTTTGACATTTTTACTATGATCCAAATGTCAAAATTGGGCCTGACACATTCGTCGGATTCTGTAATCAGGGTGATTTTTTACACCGGAAACTGAGTTTTTAAACTTAAACCCCAAAATATATCTGGGCTTAGCTAAGTCCGAAAAATATCAAGGGGAGTTTAAGAAAAAGTTAACATTCATTCGTTTTGTCAAACTTTATTTGATCCTTAAGAAATATCGATACTCAAGGAAATCTAGGTAAAAATAACAGCATAAAAGTCAACCTCACTAGTTTCAATAAAAGGGCTTGGAAAAAAACACAGTATTTAGGTATGCATATACTAACTAGCCCCAAACTTGTTATTTGCTTAGTCCGATTCCCTAGGGGCTTAGAAAAAACAAAGCTTACACACAAATTGTTAAGCCCCAACCTCCATTTATTCCCTGGACTTCGGAAAACAACAGCTTTCATGCAAATTTTTAAGCTCTTGCCTCTTACTTTCGTTGGATTCCTTTAATGTCTGTTAAAAAACACATTCATTATGCAAATTTGTTAGCCCTAACAGTGTTATAGTTTTTATCTGATTCCCTTGCACGCTTTGGAAAACAGTTCGTAAAGGCTTAGCCCCAAGCCTCAACATTTTTCTTATACTTTTAAGGCTTGAAACACGTATACGCATATATAATCGTCTTTTTTCATCATACCCTTGGGGCTTCGAAAAAAAACACAGCTTGCATATAATATGATTCAATTTTCCTAAGGCTTGGAAAAACACAGCTCACATGTAAATTTTGTAGCCACAATCTTAGTTTTGTTTGTCTAACTCTCTTCTGAATCAGCCGTGGGGGGGGCTTCAGCCCCTATAGCCCCCCCTCTGGATCCGCCACTGCACGGTGCCACCATATATTATAACGGAGGATAAAATTAACTGGGCGATAAACTTGTTTTCACCCTTCAAATCTCCAGGAACAGATGGCATCTTCCCCTTGATGCTACAGAACAACACTAAATACGTTACCCAACATCGCAAGAGCTTCTTTGCAAGCAGCCTTAACTGGGGATATATTCCTTTGGCGTGGCGTGAAGTAAAAGTAGTCTTTATACCAAAAGCTGGGAAACCAAGCCACACGGAAGCTAAAGACTATAAACCCATTAGTCTTACATCGTTTGTTTTAAGAACCCTCGAAAGACTAATAGATTTACACATACGAAGAAGTATAAAACCGAATGTGTTGTCACTTGCCCAACATGCTTACACGAAAGGAAAAGGTGTTGAAACAGCCCTTCACAACTTAGTAAGTATAGTAGAAAAATCACTCAAAGACAAAGAGTACACTCTAGCAGCTTTTCTGGACATTGAAGGCGCCTTCAATAATGTACAAAATGATGCGGTAAAAAGAGCACTTGTAGACCTTGAAGTGGATAATTCCCTCGTAAACTGGATTATCTGTATGTTTAAGCACAGACGGATTAACTCAGAACTAGGGGACGCACAGATCAAAGTATCTGCACATCTAGGGGGACTCCACAAGGAGGAGTTCTCTCACCACTATTGTGGATACTAGTTATGAACGAAATCCTGATTGAACTGAATAATAGCGGTGTCAAAGTAGTAGCCTACGCAGACGACCTGGTGCTGCTAGCGACGGGAAAATTTATTTCTACAACCAGCGAACAGATAAATTACGTTTTGTCAAAAGTCTGTACCTGGGCAAGGAAATGTGGACTTTCGGTAAACCCACGAAAAACCGAACTGGTTCTTTTGTACTAGCAAAAGGAAAATACCAGAATTTGTCCTACCATCAATAGAAGGAACCCGACTTAGACTATCAGATCATGCCAAATATTTAGGCGTAATTCTTGACAAAAAGCTAAACTGGGGTATGAACATCAAAGAAAGAGCCAAAGAAGGCCATGATCGCTTTTTACTTCTGCAACAGGATCTTTGGTAAGACCTGGGGTCCAAGCCCTAAAATCATAATGTGGATGTACACGGCCATTATAAGACCGATCCTCACATATTGAGCGCGATGGATAAAGAATGTAATTATAAAACGCTTTACAAAGTTCAAAGACTAGCGTGCATGGGAATCACAGGGGCAATGAGATCCACTCCTACTACGGGAATGGAAACCATACTCAATCTAAGACCCCTAGATCTATTCGTACAAAAAACTGCAGCCTACGGTGCTCTAAGACTAACTGGCTGAACAGAATGCAAGACGCAACTGGAATAGATGTCAAAAAAGCTGCAGTAGATGTCAAAAATGCTGCAGTAAAAGTTAAAAATTGTTCAACTCTTGCAGCTCCGGCTGCAGCATTTTTGACATCTATTCCAGCTCCGTTTTGCATTCTGTTCAGCCAGTAAGCCAGACCGATAGCTGGAAAAAGAACTCTGTAGGTCATGTACAAATTATGAACAAATTTACGGAAGGGTATGTATGCACCCGTTTTCTGTCTCCATCCCCACAAGAGAAGAATGTGAAGCTGGTTTACAACAATCAGATACACCGATGGTAGAAATTAACACCGACGGATCAAAGATGGATACGGGAGTAGATGCGGGTTTCTTTCAGAATCCCTCAATTTAGCGAACTCTTATAGACTCCCTGATTATAGCAGTGTCTTCCAAGCGGAGGTTCTGGCAGTGATTAAAGCTGCCGAACAGATCTCAATGTTGGCGATACCACGGGCTGATATCACGTATCACATTAACAGCCAGGCAGCGATTAAAGCTATCTCTGCAACAGAAATAAAATCCAAGCTTGTTTCATGCTGTCTTGAAGAGCTAAATGTTCTTGCCACACAGCACAACATCAGACTCTGCTTGGTTCCTGGGCACTGTGGAATTCTAGGAAATGAAAAAGCAGATGAACTGGCAAGGACTGGTTCATCGCTAGATCAAATCCTAACGGACTTCGGTGTTAAAATTCCATCCTGTGCCATTAAACAGACAATTGGTAAGAAGATAGTGGAACTTATCAATGACAGATGGAACTCACTCGCAACTTGTACCACTACAAAGAATTTGTGACCTAGCTACAATAAGAAAAAAACGCACCATATCATAAACCTGAAAAAGAGATCCCTGAATCTTTTAATAGGAATTATCACGGGACCACCATTTGGTTCTGATGAGTCTCAAACTACGAACCGCTGCCGTACAAAAACCAGCGCAGGATGCAGCAAGTATCTCAAAATTCATCACGAATACTTTAAATGACCCCAACATATGTCGAAACTATGTCACCACCCTCAACGACAAAGCCTCGTCATTAAACGGAACTCAACATTCAACAATTGATGAGAAGTGGGGTAAAATTAAAAGTAATTTTATGGAGGCTGGATCCGAAACTGTACCCAAGCGAACAAGATGTAGAGACCCTTGGATATTCCAAGATACCTGGGATAAGATCGAACTTCGCAAATCGTTGAAAATCCAAATAAATGCCGAAGCAGATGTACAACGCAAGGGTGAATTGCAAAGAGAGTACTGCATTGCACATAAGATGGTCTATCGCTGTGTGAGACGTGACAAGAAGGTGAGGTTAGATGGACTCGCAGATAATGCGGAAATCGCTGCCAGAAGAGGGGATATCCGGAAATTGTACCAAATAGCCAAAGATGTTATCGGGAAAAAAAGCAACAGAGTGATGAAGTGCCCCAACTAAACAAGATGCGTAGGTCCTAGAGGGGTATTGATATCGAACCCCCGTCAGAATCGGAAATCCTTACATTAATAAATCTCCTCAAAGACAACAAGGAAGCTGGACTGGATGGAGTACCAGCTGAATTCCTGAAAGCCGATCCCGTAACAGCGGCTAGTATTTTACATCCGTTGATACAAAGCATTTGGGAAAATGAAAGCTATCCCAAGGACTAGAAGGATGGTGTGATTGTTGAGTTGCCAAAGAAAGGTGACCTTAAGAATTGCAACAATTGGCGTGGTATCACCGTTTTGTCCGTTTTCCCAAAACTAATGGCAACCATCATTCTCGAGCGAATAAAGGATAGAATCGAGTCTACACTCAAGAGGCATCAAGCTGGCTTCCGCAGTGGTCGATCGTGTGTAGACCATATCAACACCCTGCGTATCGTCCTCGAGCAGTCGATGGAATTTCAATCACCGCCAAAAATTGTTGCGATTTTATTAAAGAGTCCTACAACAACACAAGGTGTTTTGTTTTACACAATGGACAGCTATCCGTCTCCTTCGTAGTGCAACAGGGTGTGAGACAAGGGGATGTTCTATCGCCAATTCTCTTTCTGCTGGCGATGGACGACGTATTGACGGACAGTGTTGGTACAGCTGAGCGACAGGGCATTCAATGGAGACCGTTCGAAAGGCTCAGTCATTTAGACTATGCCGATGACATATGTCTATTGGCAAATAACATCAATGGGCTGAACGGGATGTGCCAAACACTGCAAGTGAAGGGAGAGTCGAGTGGTCTAAGAATAAACAGCAAAAAGACAAAAATAATGCTCACAGGCCGCTCCACACAGCAGCTATTATTCTACAGGAGACGCCAGTTGAAGTAGTGGAACAGTTTAACTACCTTGGCAGTATTGTTTCTGCAAACGGTGGTACCGGATCTGGACATTAAAAGTAGAATAACTAAAGCTCGTGCTGCCTTCGGTACTCTGTCCCCAATCTGGAAATCAAGTCAAATCTCCTTACGCACTAAGTTGAGATTCTTCGAATCCAATGTCAAATCCGTGCTGTTATATGCTTGTGAAACCTGGAAAGTCACGTCTACTATTTCGAAGAAAATGCAGGCTTTTGTGAATCGCTGTCTTCGCCACATCCTAAAGATTCGCTGGCCACAAATAATATCAAATGAGGAATTGTGGCGCAGGACAAGTCAAGGGCGGCTGGACGTCGACATAAGAAAGCGCAAATGGCGTTGGATTGGTCGCACACTGATGAAACCAAAGGATGAAATTGCAATATGCAGTCCTTTGAATGGAATCCTCAGGGTGCGCGGCGGGTTGGAAGACCAAGAAAAACATGGAAATCAACTGTCTTAGCGGAAGCAGAATCCCAGAGAAAGACGTGGCCACAGCTAAAGTACCGTGCAGCAGACCGTGAAGGATGGAAACGTTTTGTTGACGCTCTATGCCCCAGCCAGAGTTACAGGACACGATGATGATCACGGGACATAATCTCTTAGGGAACCACAAGAAGAAGATGAGACTAAGTACCTACTGAAGACCTATGCAGAGGTTGCGGACGTAGAAGTAGAGGAGGACACCCTTCACTTCCTAGGTCAATGTCCGGCACTCTGCAATATAAGGAAAAAATGTTTGGGTTTTTCAATGATCTAGCAGAAATCTCGAAGTCAACAGGCAATAACATCTCAAGTTAAATGAACTTCATCAACGCCTCTAAATGGTTCGATGCTCCATAAGATTTCATAGGTTATATTTTTAAAGGGATGGTCCAATCCATCAGGGTACCACAGTGGATCAACATTGATCTAAGTGTGACGGGAACAAGATCCACCGTCAGCCCATCAACCTAACCTTACCTAACCTAAAAGTATATTCTAAAAATTATTTTGTTACAATGCAATTAAATCTTACGAGATTTCTTAATTTGTGCTAAATAAATCAAGTTCTTACCTACTTTAAGACCATATTGTTATTCGTTATTGCTACAACTAGTACGTCAAGCGTCAAGCCCTTGAAACTTGGGTTCTAATAACACTTTCGCCTAGTTGTCAAAATTCTAGAAAATCGTTCAAGAATCGATCACCAAAATGATTCAATTATTTCAATCAATCGATCATTTTCATTTCACTGAATATCTGTATTTCCGATTCAATTTTATTCATTTGGATTTTGCTGGAATGAAATCTCCGATTTAAACGAATTCAATTCAATACTGACTGTACGGAATCCAATTTGATCAAAATTTAAAAACAATTCAATTTGGATCTATTAAAAAGGCTCAAAAAAAAATATGAAACTTTCAGTTTTTTACTGCTCTAGAAAATGGTGATTTTATGTCAATTAGTTGACATAGTAATACACTTCTTATGTTAAAATATGGTTCGGCCCTTATCCAGCAACTGTTCATTGACGGATGGCTATACGATGTCAATGGATAAAAACCTCTTAAAAATAACAAATTTTTGATGAATTTTTACTGCTCCAAAAAAAAAGTTGATTTTAAAGCAATTGGGTGACATTTGGATCGAAATATACTTTCTTTGTCAAAATATAGTTTGTTCCTTATATTTCAAGCTATCAACTTTCAAATTCCATTGACGGAAGGCTACAATGGCAATGGATTAAAAAAACAAAACATTTACAAATCACAAATGTTTGATGAATTTTTACTGTCCCCGAAAAAGTTGATTTTATGGCAATTGGGTGAAACTTGGAGCCGGCATATTAAGCTAAGCGCATAGAATTCTCGGCATTTAACTTAAAAGTGGTTAAAAACTATGTTACCGGCGTGTAGTAGACACTTAAAGTTTACTTGTCAATCCGTTGACAGCTCGTAGCAAAAGTGACATTTGCATAAAATTGGGGCTAAGCTAGGGTTTCCATCGTATCTTTATTAAAGAGAACATATTCTCTTTTTTTGTCCCGATCTATTTTACACTCTTTTTTTTCAAGGATCTTTTTTGTTCCCTTTTTTCGATCAATAATAATCTCAATCATTTTCAATTTTTACAAAATTTTTGAATGAACAACAACAACTTGCATGTGTTACCACCAAGTATATAGGCTGGAGTTATAGCTATTTCACGAGAGCCACCTCGATCATCAGACTCCTTTAGTGGTGCTTAGTCTGGTTTCGTATTAATTGAAAAACTCTTTGCCGTCATCTGGGAGCGAACCATGAACCTTGCAATCAGAAGCCGATGCACTACACACCGCGCCACTGAAGTTAAGTTTAAGACAAAAGCTAACAACGAATAAAAGATTTCTTAAAGATCCAGGAAAGTATTGTAAAAATTTAAAAAAAATTTTGAAGAAAAATATTCAGACTTCAGAGATGTTTTAAAAATTTAATTGCGAAAAATTACCTAGAGAAATATTATAACCACAAATTTGCATCAAAAACGCATTTTTCTTAGAAATTTTAAATTCCAATATCTCAAAAACGTATCGTGCTACAACAATTCTGAGGCCAAATTTGAATTCAGCGAATCAAAAACCACCAGAAGAGTATATCCTGGTTCATGTTTAAGGCAAAAATTCCAATTTTGTCACAAAAAATAATAAATTAGTGTTTTCGATTAGATTTTTGGAAACATTAAAAATACGTCAATTTTCAACAAGCGCTTGAGCTCACATGGGTTGTTGCAGAAAAGAAAAACTTAAACAGAAATTTTTACTTTGATGAAACTTACGAATAATTGATTTAAAAACTGCATTTTTGCGCATAAGTTTTTGCACTGTTGCCCATGTTGCGTCACGAAATTTTAGTCGCAAACCTCAGATTCGGATTCAGTATCCCCGAAAACATGAGGCAGGGAAAAAATCAAAACTACCCCACAATTTGCAGGGCGAAAACCAATATGACTGGGCTATAGGTAGGTACATGTGGTAAGGATTACGATTTTTGGGTGTGCTTAGTAGGCCAAGAGCCGATTACTGTAATTTATTACTGAACTGATTTTCTTGATGAAATATGTTCAGGGATATCCTCCTGATGTAAATCCAAGTTGGTGGATTGGGTGGCACGTGCGTCAGCCACCATCTTGGAAAACGTGTTTTATAAATATCTCGTGAGCCGTGCATCGTATGAATACAATGGTTAATTTTTTTGAAATCTAATATTCCATTCTTTTATTTTTTTTTTTTTTTTTAATCAAGTTGTTGATGTGAACATTTTTTGAGAAATTAAATTTTAAGTCAATATATTTCTGAAAGCAATGAACCTGAAAAAAATTCACAATGTTTTTTTCAAAAATATTGACTTTAAAATTTAATTTCTCAAAAACTTTTCACGAAAACAATTTGATTTTAAAAATCATATAAGAGAATGGAATATAAGCTCTAAAAAGAATAACTATTATATTCGTACAAATATTCTTAGGTAAAAGCTACGATTGTCTCCTAAGAGCACCTTGAAGGAGCTAAGGGTCCTATCTAGTTGAGAAGGAGCGAGTAAAACCCATTTAAAACCCTTAACATCCATTCACAATTTGAGAGGTCTTGCCCAAGTGATGTTCCTTGACGAGAATAAAAGCTTTGTTCCAGAGTTTCTTAGGCAAATTTTCAGTCTATCAAATTTTGATTAAATTCTATCAAAGAGAAGCAAAGTGCCGAAAAAGTGTGGAACGGTTTGGTGGCAACTTTTGGCCAGTTTTTTTTTTTTGTATCTGACCTCTAACCTACTTCAGCCTGGCATTTGACAGACAAACAAATATCTGCCCAAATAAATTTCTTGGGTAGAATTTATCAGAAAAGATAAAAATGTTTTGCTCTCTCACACACTTTTCTGCCCATAAGCTATAACAAACCAATCTTTAAAGTGTGGAACAGAAATTTGACAAAAGTTGGTTAGGTGCAAATAGTAACATAGTCGGTTTTAGTCAATGTTTGGAACAAAGATAATGTTAGTTAATGAAAAAAGTATGTACGTTCATATACTATACACTCAAGACTACTTTTTTGTTTTTTAAGAATTTTTTTTTTAATCAGAAGGGCATGAAACGTATTTGTTTAAAGTCTTAACTTACATTTGATAACGCACAAAAAAAAGACGAAGTTATAAGAATCCTTTAAATTATTTGCAATTTTTAAATGGAAGAGGTCTCCAAAAAAAGTTTTACTTTGGTCGCATTTGCAGTTCAGCAGTGCGGAGTATAGTACAAAAACTGCAATTTCAGAACTTCAACAGCCCTGTTTCAACCTCAGTCTAATATGCATATAGAATCCACACGCAATGAGATACAAATCTTATTTATGAACCTATTACCATTCATTTTACCTACCAAAAATTATTTATTATTCACTCAGTAAATAAATTCATCTTTTAATTTAGCTTCGGTTGCCAATCGAATGCTCGTTTTTCCCAAACAGTGTTGTGCGAATTATTTGTTTGTGTATTATAATGTGAATACACAAACAAAAATGTTTCTACACCTAAGCTATAAGCACCATTAAAATAAGCCCATTGATAAGGTTGGCCCAGTAAATTTTTTAATATTTTAAGAACTTTTGTGTCAATCTTGTTTAAGTAAGGTACAGCCCGCCGGATCAATAAACATATACATATATCAGCTTTGACAGTGTAAAGAGCTTCAGCTACATATAACAATATTTTCATCCAGTTAATCTTTATTGTTTTAGATCCAAAACTTTATAGTTTTTTTCTAATGCAACGCGCTTTAGCTAAGGAAAATATTCAGTAACGTCATCTACCTACGTCAAAAATTAATTTTCAGAATGTTCTTAAACGCAAAGTGCAAGTCTTCTCCTTGAAACACACAAATAAAATATTTTATTTCATTACCATTGGGTTTGATAATGCAATTTGCCTGAGTCACATCATCGAAAACATCATTTGCCGTGCAATTCTGCTGTAAGAAAATCGAGTTGACGACAAAAATATTCAGAAGCCAGAGAACACGTGCTCTTACGTCAAATGCGTTTAAAAGAAAATGGACGACGTTGATCAAAAAGATTTGGCGCAAACAGGAACATTTGAAGATCAAATTGATGTTGATTTGACGTTTCCGAAAACGGCCGTATATAAAGAACACAGCATTGACTCTGAGACAGATCAAAGGGCACGGTACACCCTTTTACAGGAACAAACTCAGGCGATTTTCAACGCCCATCTAACTTCAGTACCAATAAAGTCAGAAACTTCAAATTCGAAGTATTTGTTGAGCTGATCAAACGCAGGTGGCTCACCAAATTTCAACTCTTTAGCATTAGTAATTCCCGAGTAATAGGACTTCAAAAATCGCAAAAACCGTAACTGACAGTCTCACTGACTCACTGACAGATCATCAAAATTATGGAGCACTTCCCAACATCGTAGAAACTTGAAATAGGCCTTGTGGTGCATACAAAAGAAAAAATCGAAAATCTGCAATTTTCTATTCAGGGGACGTGGCATATCCACCTACTTTCTAAAATATTCTTATAAATTATATGGAGCACTGCTGATTGTTGTAGAACGATGAAAATTGGAAGATCGGTAGGGCTTGAAGTATTCAGAAGGAAAAAAATTGAAAAATTAGAATTTTCCATTCAGGGGGCGTGGTATCCACTCACATTCTTAAAAATTCTTATAAATTATATGGAGCACTTCCGACTGTTGTTGAACGATGAAAATTAGTAGGTCGGTAGGGCTTAAAGTACTTAGAAAGAAACAAATTGAAAAATTGGAAGTTTCAGTTCAGGGGGCGTGGCATCCACCCACATTCTCAAAAATTCTTATAAACCATACGAAGCACTTCTTGAAGTACTTAGAAAGAAGAATAACAAAAATTTGGAATTTTCCATTCAGGGGGCGTGGATGGCACCAACTTTATCACAATTTCTATTATTTACATGGAGCACTTTCGGTTGTCATAGAATTATGATACATTGTAAGGCGATAGGGCCTGATTTTCATATGGCATAATAAATCTTTGCAAAAAGGAGTGAAATCACAACAAAAACATAAATGTCAATAAAAGAGCCAAGTTCTTATATGTACAAACCTGTGCGTAAAAAGTCAGCCAAAAAACGTAATGAGATCTAAAATATATGCCAAGTTTTAAGTTCATGAAGTTTAATATCAAATATCTTAAGTAGAGTTATATCGAAACAATTCCAAAACATGACATACATTTGGTATTTAATGATAACTGATTAAAATTTGGTGGATTTACTTGGCAAGTTTTCTTTTTAATACTTTCTTAATTCCAAATTTAAAATGTATGAAAACTTGACTTGTCAATGTTGTCCCAAAATGCGTTGACGTTCTATCTGTGTCAACGCAATTGGAACCCTCTGGTGTCAATGTATTGAGATTGACACGTGAAACGTTGACGCATTTTGGGACAACAACTGGAGCTAAATTCATTTTATACGTTGACGATCATACGACATGTACTGCGGTGTTATCGAACAATACAATGTGGATGAATTAAAAAACCTCTTAAAATCAGACGTTTTGGATGTTTTCTTACTGCCCAGGAAAAAGGTGATTTTAGGGCAGTTTGCTGACATTTAAATCGAAATTCACTTTTGTCGTCAAAATATAGTTCATCCTCTATCTGTCAAGCTATCAACTGTCAAGTTCAATTGAAGGATGGCTACGATGTCGATGATGGATTAAAAAACATCTAAAAAATCAGAAATTTTAGAAATGTTTGTACTGCTCCGGAAAAAATTGATTTTAGGGCAATTCAGTGACATTTGGATTGAAATATACTTTTGCCATCGTATAGTTCGTCCCCCTCATCTGTCAAGTCATCAACTGTCAATGTTTAAAAAAACTCAAAAATTACAAACATTTTGAGATTGAGATGAAGGTCAACGCAGAGTACGTAGACATGGCAGAAAAAGCCGTTGTGTCAACGCAAAGATACAGTCAACGCGTTGTTGAGTAGTCTGTCATAGTGTCCTAACAGCGTTAACAGGGTTATTACACGGCCAACGAAAATAGTCAGCGCATTGACCCTTAAATTCGTGTCAACGAAAGTGTCAATGCAGCCGTCAACGCATGGACACGACAAGACAACTTTGGGACAGAATTGTACGTCATTTCGACGTCAGAGAGTCAACGCTTTGACCATTTGCGTTGACCGTCTAATCATAGCTTATGTCTCATAATTTAATGTTGGCAGTGAAATTCGAATAATTACACCGAAAAAAAAAACCTTGGTTGATTTAAACATGTTTCATTTTTAATCAACAATTCAGCAATAGTTGTGAATTTAAGCAAGTTTTGTGATGATAACAAACAAGATCGCATTTTTAAATCAACAATGTAGCCGTGATTAATTTTTTTTTAGATAAGTATCATAAATATTTTTAAATTAAGCATATTTGAAATTGATTTGAATATTTTCTTATTTTCAAGCAACAATGTCATTGTTGATTTTATACTTAATCAATAACAAGCGTGATGAATTTACAATTCAACTAAAAATCATGAAAATCAACACATTTTTGATCGAAACAACATGTTCGTGATTGAAGTAGACAAAGCTTCATAGTAAAATCAATTAATCAGTCGTAGTTAATCATTTTCAAAAGAAATTATCATAAACATGTTTAATTTAAGCATGTTGGATTGTTGATTTGAATATTTTCTTATTTTTAAACAACAACGTTATTGTTCATTTTATATTTCATCACTAACAAACGTGTTTAAATGACAATTCATTTAAACATTTTGAAAATAAACACGATTGAGATTAAGGCAACATGTTTTTGTTTAAAACAAACAACATTTCGTATTCAAATTAACAACGCCGCAGCTGCCTTAAGTATCAAAAACATGTTATATTTAAGCATCATTTTAAAGGGAAGTTTCGAAAATGGAGGAATCGAATTTTTTCGCGATATTTTTGTTGTTGTTTTGGAGTGTTCTTTTCATCTACATACAATCTAATTATATCATCTTCGAAAAACCATAATTCTAGTATTAACTTTCTATTATTAAATTTACTGTGAATGTCATGGTGTTTATAGAAATCAAGTCTTTTTGGATGTGTCCTACCCGAAATTAATGTGGTTTGGTATCTTTTTCATCAATATTTCGATGGTCAATCCAAAATATAACTTATTGAGTGTGTTTATGTTATTGAATACAATAAAACTTTTACAATATACATCAGCCAAGTCAGTCAATTACAAGCGCAAAATAGGGTAACCATATGTCCCCATTATTAAAAGTTCAAAAGAGGGAAACAAATGTCCCCCTTTTTAAACAAATCAGATTTATTTTTCATTTTAGGCCAACTAATGTTTTGGCTATTAATTATTTACCTCTTTTTGAAGGTTAATAGTTTAAAATTCAAAATTGTAAATACTAAAATGCTACTGTAAATGCTATACACATTTTTACTGCAATAGTAATTATTTTCTGTCACTTCATATTTTATTTTTCACTTTTTATTTCATTTCCCATTTTTTTTTATCATATCGTCACCTGATTGCAAGAACTATATAGGTAACTAAATTTTATAAATTTTGAAGATAGCAACCTTCATAGAAGCCTAGCTACTGGAGAACGATGAAAAATGTAATTTGTATGTTCCTGAAACTTCACAAATATCCTATATTTGTCAATGTCACACAAAGATTTTACCGATATATTATAAAAATAGAAAATGGAGTTACCTAATTCTTGTAATCAGGGGACGATATTGCATGAATGCTCTTATTACACTTACTATGAAAAGAGCTAAGCAAATTAAAAAAAACAATAAATTTTATAATCAAAAGGTGGGCAGCTAAGTTCGACAATATCGTTAAAGTTTCTGTCTTCCCTGAAAAGCCTTTGTCCCACCAAAAAGTACGCAAAATTTCGCTTTTTTCTGTTTTCTAAAATGGTAACCCTAAACGCAAGCACTGTTCAACTATTAAGAACATGCTTGATTAACAATGTGTATCTTCAGCCAATCAATAGAATTGTTGAGGAGACACAAACGTTGTTAAAGTGTCACAAACATATTGAATTTGATTACTTTTCATATTTATCCAAAAAACTAAATGCGCTGCGTAACGGAATTTCAATTCACGTACTTACAGAAATTTTACTAACAACTGTAAAACGAATTCAAACGCTGTCGAATTATCACGAATATGCTTGATTTACAATGTTTATCTTCAACCAATCAATAGAATTGTGGAAGAAACACAAACGTTGTTAAAGTATCACGATCATGTTCAAATTGAATACTTTTCATATAAATATCCAACAAACAAACTTTGCGTCGGGTAACGGAATTTCAATTCATGTACTTACAGAAATTTTACTAACAACTGTAAAACGAATACAAACGCTGTTGAATTATCACAAATATGCTTGATTAACAATGTTTATCTTCAACCAATCAATAGAATTATCGAAGAAACACAAACGTTGTTAAAGTATCACGAACCATGTTCAAATTGAATACTTTTCATATTTATCCAACAACAAATAACTCTTCACAAAGGTAATTGAGTTTCAATTAGTCATATTCCTACATTCTGATGCTGATTCATAAGTTCAGTTTCCTTTGATGAGTGTGAACGCAATTAGAGTGAATAAAAATTATCAAAAGTGAAAATAAATAAATAGAAATAATAATATATAAATCTTCCGTGATAAAATAATAGTAAATTACTCGAAAAATTTAAACAAAACAGTAGTGAGAAAAGGAAATAACAACTAAAATCAAAACTTGGTGAACAAATTAATTCCAACGTACAGAATACAATTATAAAAAAAAAAAATTTTTAAGAAATGGATGTTGATAAGGTAAGTTTTTTTATTTACAGCAGTGCAGTTTTTGTGAAAAAAACTTTTTTTTTAATTTTCGAAAACAACGCGTCGCTTCTAATAGGTAATCTGTCAGCCCGAGTTTTTGTGAAGAAAGTTGATTTTTTCCTATACATTATCTGTTTAAAAAGTTGAACAAGTTAACTGCAAAAAATAGCAAAACATTGTTTTGGTACCTTTTTAAAAAGATTTAATTAGTTATATAACACAGTAAAAAATTGAAAATCCTCCTGATTTTAAATAATTTATTTCATTGCTATACTTGGGGTAAACTCGGGCTTATGGCACCTATTTTCAATTTTCTATGTTACTCAAAAAGTAAAAATGATTTTAATTTTAAGCTGTAATATATAAATATGTATATGTATTCTGTAATTCATTTAAAAAAATAACAAAAATAGGTTCATTAGGAGAGCTTATAGGTATATTAAAAAACAAATTTTTTTTAAACAAAATACTTTATAAAAGATACAAGTGAAAACATAGCGGGTAATGGCACTGCTAGTGGTTGATAGAGACTTTACTCTTTGTGCGAATTTTTTGCCACACTTAATGAAGTTGTATGTCAAACGCAATGAGAAAAATAAAAAAATGTCCCAGAACTTCAATTAAAAATTAACAACAATTCATTAGTAAGTGATGGCAACCGAACCATACTAAGCTCCAGGGGTGCCATATCCCCCTTTTGAAATTGCAACTTTTTTTTTTCAAATTACTCAAACAAAAATGTATGCAAAATTTTAACGGAAAATAAAAAAAAATAGACACTATTTTTGGCTATACGTTGTAACATTTTTTAACATTTCTCTCTATAATATAATACAACAATCAAAAGGATATCGACGCAATACTTAATGAACATCCATCAGGAAATTTTGTTTTAAAAGATTTTGACAAGAACTGTAGAATTGGTGATCCTTCAAGATCTATTTTGATTGACTGTCTTTCTTCATCGTTGCTCAAGAACAGAAAATCTTTGTCTCGGAATGAATTCACATACATTGCCGAGAAAATTCATGAACGTTAAGGCGATATATATTTTTTAAATCTATTTTTAAATAACGTATTTTTAAAATAGAATATATATTTTGTTCCTACTCCAAGATGATAAAAAGAAAACTCATCAGGAAGAATGTATAGCAGATATAACAATGCTAAAAGAAGATACAAACAAAATAGACATCAACATCTTTGATAATCCCTCCATGGAAGAAGGAAGCTGTTCCAATTTAAATTCTGAAGAAAAGCTTGAAGATTCTCCAGGTAAGAGGTGTTTTTTATACTAGCGTGTCATGTTGCTTTTTTTGTTAATTAAATTTCCATATCCTTATATACAATTTTTAGAAGAATATTAAAAATAATAATTCTGTGCTCTAGAAAACTGTTTGGCTGACAAAAGATGGCTTCAACTACACAGTGAACCGTGGGACGAGGTAAAATCAAAATGGAAAAAATCTTATGCATTAAGACGACAGGATGCACATTCCTTAAAATTCCCTTCTTTTATAAATGATTGGCCGCTATTAAAACATTCTGCTGGAATAACATTGGTAAATACATATTTTGTTTTTTATTCTTCAATTATCAATGAGGCTTTACATTTCATTTACATTTATTGATGTGGGAGGATTTGGGGAGGTGAAAAAGAGGGGAAAATTGTTTTATTGCGTTTTCCAAGTAAAGTTGACACCAAAATGAAAAGTTAAAAAAAAAAATCTACAACTTTTATACACATCATTGTTTGACGTAACCTCAAAATTTCCGAGATATTGGCAAAAACCGTATTTTTTGTTGGTTTATGTTTTTTATTTTTATTTTTCCAGAAATAGATGAATTTAAGTGAAACTTTGTGAAAATATATCTTGTTGTGTCTTTAATAATCACAATTTTTTCAATCAAAACCATTGATTAGTTTTTGAGATATTCAATTTTGTTTGGAAAAATACTTTTTTTCAAATGAAAAATGTACTTCGAAAATCAGCGTACAGAGCTCATGATATGTATAAAAGTTGTAGATTTCTGCATGATCTACAACATTTCTATTGAAAACTTTTCATTTTGGGATCAATTTTAGTCGGAACAGCAATAATACAATTCCCCCCCTCTTATTCACCCTCCAAATCCCCCCTCCAATTCCGCTGCTGGGAAATAGATTTTTTCTACATTCCTTATAACCCCTTTCACAATTTTCAATTGTTAAACTGTTGTTAACAATTTTTCTTTTTTTCGAGTAAAAATATGTTAATAAGCTTGCACTATTATACAAAATAATGAATCATAATTTATGCTTTAAATATCCATTTAATTGCATTTTAACTTTAAAATAATTTTAAATTAATCGTTTTTTCTTATCCATACACTTTATGTTTGCATTATTTTCAGATCAGTTCCGTTGCTTCATGCAATACTCCCACCATCATCAAGGTAATCTGCAGTTCCAAAGAAAGAAGGATCATCCCGAAAACGTAAATATTTCAAGCCCACTATAAAGGACTCCCAACAATCCATGATTCTGCCAGTGAATGAACAACATGATTTCAGTCCAGCAGTAGACCATATGGTAAGCAAGGTTAGAGAATTGGGTCAAAGGTTACAACCACTTATGGTGTTTTGCACCTACGATAATTCATACATTTTTTATTTCAATGAAATTGCGCCTCAAAAAGCATCACTTCAAAAATTTACTTTCGAAAAAGTATATTACCATTTTGTACTTAAAATAATATTTTTTTACTGAATTAACAAAAAAATATCTAATATGTATGTTCTTACATTATATTGTATTAAAAATTCTGTTATAGTAATGTAATAATGTAATGGAATAGTAATAAAAAAAATAATTTCTGTTAATCTTTTATTTTTAATAAAAGTTAAAAAAAAAAATGAAAATTGATTAGTGTCTCTTCTTTTCCCCGAACTCTCAGGAGGAAAATCAAAAGTGTGAGTATTCTCATATGAAAAAGGATTTTTTTTTAAATTCTTCATGGTGAAGTTTGAAGTTTGAAGAAATGACATCAATGGTTTGGAAATTTAAGAATTGATAGTAATTCATAACCATTAAAATATAAGAAACTTAAAAATGTTTTTACTGAAATTTTTTGCTTTAATTGATATGAAATACTTTTATGAACATCGTTTATTTCGTTTTTGATTTAGAGTATTGTTTTACTTCTTCAAAAGGTTAATAATGCTGCCAATTTGTCTATTTATTAAATTTAAACAGGTTGCCCGGTAATTCGTCAATAGTATTTAAGGGTGTGATTTTTGGGTATTTTCTATCTCTAATTTTTTGTTCTCAAAAACTTTTTTGAGTGCACAATCAATCAGCATTTCATATTAACTTGAGCACAATAATTATCACATAAACATTTTTTGTTAGGATTTTAACGTGTTTCTGTAATCATAAACGTTGCTGGTCAACAACGATTGTGCTTAATTTCAATATAATTCGAGCACAATACTTGTCACGCCAGCATTTTTATTATTAAGTAAACATGATGTTCATGTTTCTTACATCATAAACGTTGTTGATCAACAACGATTGTGCTCAATTTCGTATTAATTCGAGCACAAAAATCGTCACGCCAACATTTTTATTATAAAGGAAACACGATGTTCATGTTCCTTGCATCATAAACGTGATTGATCAACAACGATCGTTCTCAACTTCATATTGAATCGAGCACAATGATTGTCCCACCAACATTTTTATTATAAAGGAAACATGATTTTCATGTTTCTTACATCATAAACGTTTTTAATCAACAACGATTGTGCTCAATTTCATATTTATTCGAGCACAAAAATCGTTGCAACAACATTTTTATTTTTAAGGAAACACGATTTTCAAATCTCTATAGTATCACAAACTTCGTTGATTAACCATGTTTCTGCTCATGTTATTATTATTTTAGTGATAGATTAATCACGAAATTAACAATGGCGTTGTTGATCTGAGCAATGATAATTGTATCCTTTAAACAAACAAATTGAAAATAGCTGCTTGTTCAAATGAAGTATGTTCGTGTTTGACGCAAAAACAAACAAGGTTTATGCTTGATTCTACCAAGGTTTTTTTTTCGGTGTATAAAAAAAATTACATATGAAGTGCATTGAAAAATAAAACAAGAAGAGAGACAGAAGACTACTCCTTATGATGAATCATTTCTTTTGTCAAAAATATAAGACAAAAACTATTTTTCTAACTTAACACCAGAATTGTGGGTGAAAAAATTATTCATACCATTTTCATATTAAATTTCACAATACTGTATAGGGTAACGTCAAACAACTAAAAAAATAAATAACAACAAACATTCAAATTTGATAAACACATCGAACGTGCTAGAAAGCTTTTTGAAGGCTAAGGTCTTATAAATGAAATAAACATACGGGGGCGGTAGTTTAGGTAGAAGACATAAAGCAAACGTAGGCATGCCAATATGAGGACTGAATTTCTAATATATTTTTTGTATACCTACTCGTTTAGGTAGAAAGGTACCAACAAAGCATCGAAATCCAACCTTCTTATTCTCTTGGCTTGTCCTCATTTGGAGTACATTAGGATGTTGTTTGTATATCGTTTGCAAGGATAATTCAATATTGGCCCTCGGGGATTGTATAATATTTATATCCTAGCTCCAAACGTTGACGACAAGAATATCAGTAGAGTACGTACATATGTAGGTATGTATGTATGTACTTGAAAAATAGAATATAGGTCTAATTTGCTAGTATTATTTACATCATTTATTATTTGAAAAAAAAAAAAATCTAATATAATTTCGCTCTTGAATTTGAATTATCTAATAGTCTGGTCCAGCTTATGCTTATTGAACGTCTAAATCTGAATTGCCTTAAGTAATAATTTATTCCCTTTACTAAATATTTGTATCGTAAGTGTTGTTTCGAAATCAAACCTTTTTTAATAACATAATTGAAAAGTTGATAAAAAAATCTGATACATGATATGGCGATCCATTAATTTACTTTAAATAATATCTATATTTCACTTAGTTTTAAAAATAACAATATTTCACTTAATTTAAGGGCAATTTATCAATCATTCTTAGAATAATTTATTAAGTTTATTTATCGAATGTAAACAAATTTTTAGTATAAATAGTGCTTGAAAAATAAATAAAAACAGATTCTCTTTTGAAATTCGAAGAAGTAACTTCTTTTAGGGCCAGTTGTACAAATATTTAACTCGTGGTTCAGCAATTTTAACTCACTCACTTTGGCGAATCAACTGAAGTTCAACGACGGTTCCAGCGTTACATATGCTACTATAACATACTTGAACCTTGAACCATCGCTGAACCCCAGTAATATCACCGAAATCAGCCAGTAAAAATATTTGATCAAAATTTGAACCACGTTTGTACAACAGGTCCTTAAGGAGCTACTACATTGGCTAAAGCACTTGAATATTTATCACAAGATACCACACTATCACAATTAATAAGGTATCCGCCGACCCATGGTCAGGTGCCATTAATAATCTACACGACAGAGGACATCCCACACCAACGCGTTGCAACGTAATGCCTGACTCAGAAGAAAAGGTCACAGATGGAGTAATTTGCAAGGTTTTCATAAAAGTGCCACCATTCTGGAAGCGGAGCCCGGATCTGTGGTCCCTCCAGCTTGACGCCCAGTTCCACACCAGTGGAATTGCTTTGGATACTACGAAATAATACACTCAGAGAAAAACCTCAGGTAAATAATTAACCTGGGCCTTGTTGAATTCACGAAGTGCACAATCCCATACCAAGTTACTGACATTTCAGAAATTCACCTGATTTTAGTAACCTTTTATTCAGTGTAAAATCAACCTGGTGGACTTTCTTGTCATATTCAGGTTGATTTAAGAAGATGACCTGTTATTTTAACACTATTTCTTCTAAACAAGAAATTTTAACAAGAATATAGTGTTAATTTTAACCAAGGTCATTTCTGTTTTACCACATATCAGGGTGAATTAACATTTAATGTGGTTATTTTTACCCATTGTATCTTACCTGCCATCATGTTAAAAATGCACTCTGCCAGTTCATTCCAACGTGACACCAGTGCTGAAACGTACACACACAGACAATTTAAGTAAAACGATTTGAGTTTAACCTGGACTCCTGTTAAAGAAGAACTCTGCCAGTTCATTTAAACGTGACATTAGTGTTGAAACGCACACACACAGGCCATTCAAATAAAATTATTTGAATCTAACCTGGCCTCCTGTTAAAGTAGCACTCTGCCAGTTCATTTTAACGTGACACTAGTGCTAAAACACACACACAAGCCATCCAATGAGTTTCAACTTAGGTACTGATATTTGGCACCAGTTTTTTGTATAGTGAATTGGCCCAGTGGATGATTGCTATCTCCATGTGTGAAAGGTTCCTAGTTCAAAACTGAAGTAAGTATCACAGATTATTTTTAAGTTAAAATATATAAATAATAAATGCCTATATGTACTTTCAGAATAATGCTTAAGGAGTTGAGCGATAGGCAGTGCAAGAGACGGCTCTTGGACGTATAGATTGATGACTTATGCTGGACTTACACGATTGGAAAACTGCCAGTAAAATGATAAAAGCAACAACAAAAGAATGGACAAATTAATTCTTTTTGTTGTGTAAATCCGGCATTAGATACAGGGTTGATATAATATTGAAACCTGTTAAATTCACTATGGGTTTTCAGGTTAAACTAACCAGATTTTCCTGTTAAACTTACAGGGCATTAAGTATTGTGTTATGTTAAATTAACTATATTTGCAGGGAAAATTTACAGGATTACAGTGTTAAATTTACAAATCAGGTATCTGGTTAAACAGTTAACCTGACTACCGAGTTGAAAAATAAGAACCTGAAAATCAGCTATGATTGACCAGAAATTGGTTGATAATACCTGCTTTTTTCTCTGAGTGTACACTCAGTTTGGAAACCTAGAAAGTCCGGGACGTGGTTACCAGCCCTCTATAGCCAAGGAAAAATACAATGGCCTGAAGACTCGACTTCTGTTAGCATTCCACGAATCGGAACAGAAGAGACTCTAGACTCTTCTTACCGGCAACACTTTCGATGGAAGCTTGCGTCACGCACTATATCGGAAGGCATTTTGAGAAACTTATGAATGCAGCAACTGCCCAACACGATCCAGTCCTACCTCGAGGTGCAGAAATTCAAACATCTGCTACTACCACTGACAATATGGCAAATAAGCAAGGAAACACCAAAAACCTTGTCAGTTTCAAACGGAAAACAAATTTGTGGACAACAATGGTGACTAGCCAGTCCGCAGATACCGCATAAGTTGCCTTTGTGTCAATGAGAAATCTTCCAAAAAATGTTTTCTTATAAACACTGGAGCTACAATTTCAGTCATTCCGGCACCCAACTACCTACCTTAATGTCTTTGGATGGCAATATTTCCTAAGCCAAGCCTTGCCGAATAATGAAAAAATATTGTTTTGAAAGAGATTTTCAAGAGCTTTCCAAAACTGAAAACTAGAACCTTCTATGATATCTGGTTATCGAAATATACGCATCCAAAATGAGATTACATTATTTGCTTTATTAGCCTGAAAATGCCTTTGGATCGATATATTTTCGCCGCAAAGCCCTACAAATGGTTTCGGTTTTCAATTTCTTAATTCTCTGTTCAAAAGTTATCCGTTTCCGGCAACCAAAAGCTTCTGCAATGTCTAGTTCAATAGATATTTGCAACCAAAATAATTTTAGTGAATTTTTACGCAATACGTTATATGCAAATATCTAACGAACCGAGCTATCAAAATTGTTGCGGTTTTCAGTGCTGAATAGGAAATTAACACACCTTTCCAAAAATGTCATAAAAACTTTTCATAGATATCGAAAAGAATATTGCAAGTCGGTGATTTTTTAAAATAAGTTTTTAATTAAATGTCGCCGCCTGAGTGCTATGTGTTCTATACATACTTACAGCCCTATTATTGACACGATTCAAAACTAGTTTTAATATAAAACTAGTTCTATGGGGGTTTTGAGTTTCAGGTTTTGAACATATTTGTATTATTCAATCAAAAATTGACATCTAAAACTTGAAATCAGAGTTTTAGATGTCAATTTTTGTTTGAATAATACCAATATGTTCAAAACCTGAAACTTGAAACCCCTATATAGCCTATTGAATAGACCGGAAAATGAGGGGTATAAAGGAACAATTACGTGCAAGGGTTTTTATTATTGAATATGTTTGTTTGGCTCATAAGCATTCTTAAAACCAAAAATGCTACTAAATACACCTATGCGTTTCTGAGAGAATGGTCACACTGGCCACTTTTCAATATTATTGGTGTAACTCGAAAACTAAGCTGAATTTGACAATTTTACATATAATACTTTTTGTTCAAAATTAGATTTTCTATTGAAGTAGATAGTTCAAAAAATTTTACAAACAAATTTAAGCAGGAAAATTTAACAAAAACCAAGCTAAAAAAAATCGAAAAATCAAGGATTTCTAAATTTTTTAATAAACTGTGCATAACTTTTATTGAAGCAAAGATAGGGTCAAGACATGCATAGACAAAATAAAGTAAAGACTAAAGGCTTTAATATGGCATATTCAAAAATTAATATTTGTTCAAAATTGACAGAGATATTTCCATTCAAACCTTATCCTTTTTTAAAATAGTTAACAGTTTCGGCCCGAAAGTCTCTTTTTTCGGTACAATATGGCAAATTTCACTTTCATAAAAAATGTTCGAAATCAAAATTTTGATATAGTATGACATAACAACTATAAGAGAATTTTTAAAAAGTATGTGAGTTCGCTATTTAGTTTTTCGGCCGTTTTTTAATGCTTTCAGACCTACAGACCGAACGGCTGGTCCGATTTACATAAGATTTAGTACTAGGTGCTAGGGACGTTAAATTTGTCATAATGTACCAAAAAAAAAGTCTTTCGGGCAAAAACTGCCAAAATTGATAAGAAATGGTAAAGTTTGAATGGCTATATCTCTATCAATTTTAAAATAATATAACTTTTTTAACATGTCATATTAAGGCCTTGAGACTCTTGTTTACTTTGTTCATGCATTACTTGAGCGTATCTTTGCTTCGAAAAAAGTTAAGCGTAATTTACAAAAAAATTTAAAAATCTTTAATTTTTCGATTTCATTTATGTTGGTTTTTGTTTACTTTTGCTGCTTATTTTTTTAAGAAATTTTCCAAACTATCCATTTCGATAGAAAATTTAATTTTCAACAAAAAATTTTAACTGTAAAATTGGCAAATTCGGCTTTGTTTTCGAGTTATACGTAAGGTACTGAAAAGTGGCCAGTGTGACCATTCTCTCAGAAACGCATGAGAAAATTTAGTAGCATTTTCGGTTTTAAGCATGCTTATGTTCCAAACAAACATATTCAATAATAAAAACCTATGCACGTAATTGTTCCTTTTTAAAAGGTCTATTCAATAGGCTAATAGAACTAGTTTTACATTAAAACTAGTTTTGAATCGTGTCAATAATAGGGCTGTTAGAGTTTTTCAGCAGTTTTGGTTAAAGTCCGTAATATTTCGTTTTCAGAATTCATTCTCGTTTATGTTTTTCTTTTTACCCTATTGATCTTTAAAACTAAGATTCGAGTAGGTACTTTTGAAGAATAAGAGCAAAGTCATGCGCTGCAGTCGTGCAATTTAGCTAAAATTCATTTAAACTAAAATCAGTTTTAATCAAAGAATCTAATTGAAATAAAGCAACAATTACCAAAATGACCTTCCTTTCTCAACATTGTTCACTGGGGGTAAAGTACTCTCAACAAATTGACCGCCCATAGTAAAACCTCAAAACTCAATTGACATATCGAGGCTTCACAATTATCTGTCATCCAGAATCCAGAATAACATGATTCGATTAATTGTGATCATTTCATTTACATGACATCAAATGTTTGGCCCTAAAAGCCACTTACCCTTTGAAATGAGTGGCTTTTCAGATGGCTAGATATTGCCGATGAAATTCAATCCGCCAGTACTGTGGCACCCGTTGCACCCACCCGTTTCTGTTTCGCCATTATAAATAAATGCATGCGTTGTCGAAAAATGGTATGCACTATGCAGTGCATCAGAGCTGATATCCAGTATGACAAGAGTGTATACGGTTGCAGCTACGGTATACGATAAGTTAATATAAAATTGATTGATTTACTGCGTCCACAAATGCATAGTGTGTGAGTTGCATACTATGTGATCCTATATGCAAGGATGAGCTGTGATTTTGCAGTCGCATCACTTTCCCCCAAAATGCACCAAGCCAAGCATCACTTAAAGGCAACACAAAACTATGCAACAAAAGGACGAATGACAAAAATTAAAGTTGCGAGGTTGAACGTTGAAATGGAAAAGATCCTTCGCACGAATTTGTCTATCGATTGCAAATTGAGAGAGGGGGAGAAAAGATTGAGTGAGTGCGATGATGCGCTTTGTCAAAAAAAGAATGCATCATTCCTCCCGATATGTACATATTTTTATTTCTACTTTATTCGTATAGAGACCAAGGGGTATATTCAGGAAGTTGTGTTTATCAATTCATTGCGATGAATAATGACACCCTATAGTGAGCTTGTATTCGATAAACGCTTTTTTATAAAGAAACTTTTTTTAAGAGAGTCAGAGAACCGGGGGTCGGGATTGCTGGTTGCTATGCCGAGGTGGCAAGGAGCATGTTTATTTGGGGAAAACATTTTCGAGTTCGGAAATAAAAAGGATTTTTTATTTGTTTGTCTGGGAGTCAACATCTATTATAGAGTCATGATGGGGATCAATGGACGAGTTCAACGGAGTGTCGCGGGAAAATCAACAAAAATACATATTTAAATGGCATTCTGGTTGGAAAATTTATACAAAAAAGGATGAGATGGAAAGAGGAGAGGATTTTTCTTTTTTTTATACATATCTTTACACACCAATATTGATGGATGATATTGCGATATGCTTTTATTTGGATTTTTCTTTTTTTTATACATATCTATACACACCAATATTGATGGATGATATTGCGATATGCTTTTATTTATATATCTAAAGACATATTTTTTACGGTATATCAAATATTTATCTATTGATTTAGAATTCAAAAGTGATATCAAGGATTTATGTATTTAGGTTTTGTATTACCTACTTTTTCTTCTTTATCGTAAGCTGGAAAATTGGAAGGTGTTTTTCACTTTGAATTTCATGCTGGCAAAATTGAAATATTAGTTCAAGTGTTGAACCATGGGAATGAATAAATGAAAATGTAAGTAGCTAAATAAATAAATAAATAAATAAATTGGGTGGCGCAACAGCTCATGGAGAACCAGGGCCTAGTGACTTACAACTCACAACCATTCCTGTGTGCGTGTTTTTGTTGGCAGGAATGGAGGGGACCTACAGTTTTTTGCCGAGTCCGAACGGCTTAATTGAGAAGCACTTTTTCATGACAAGTATACTCTTGGAGGATTTGTCAGTTCCTCGCAAGAGGCAGTACCTCGAATAAAACATTTCTGTTTTTAGGTGGCACGGCTGGGAATCGAACCCAGACCTTCGGCATGACAGTCCTACGCACTAACCATCAAGCCACGAGGTACTACAAATGTAAGTAGCTACGACTTAATTAACTCAATTTGTTTAAAGTTCAAATAGACTTAAAAAAAAACTCTAAGATAAGCTTGGCTCTGCCACCTGTCCTATTAGCATCCTTCTATAAGAAATATTATATTATTGAAACAATTTGCAGTTTCTTAAAAAAAATTGTACATTTTATTTTAAAACAAAACAATACAAGTTTATTTTTAATTTTCTTTTTTCAATTTGATAACAATTAACAATGTTTTATTTAAAGTTAGAAACACGCCCGTCTAGAAGAACCTGGTAGAGTAATGGTTAAGGCGTTGAAGTGTCATGTTACAGGTCTGGCGATTGATTCCCATGTTTCTACCACCTTAAAATAATATTTGTTTTCAGGTACTTCCTATTGCGAGGAATTGACAAATCATCTAAGAAATATCTTGTCCTGAAAAGTGCGCTTCTCATCAAAGCATTTCTTAGTTTAATTTAGTTCTCTTCTTCCTTTCCTCAAAGTGCAATTGGAAAAAAATCAAGGCATAAAAAAGAAGGTGTTGTATTGGGCGGCCTAAAATGAAATTTTGTTTTTAATTTTGTTCTCATTCTAAAGAATAAACTTTGAAAATTTCATGCAAATCGTTGGACCCATTTCCGAGAAACAAAGAAAGAAGAAAAGTGGGCGTAGCAGTGGGCGGATTTTAATTTAACAATTTTTTTTATTTTTTCTATGACAATATTAACAAATTGTGAAAATTTCATCCGTAGCGATGCAACCGTTTCTTCAGAAACCAGGATTTGAGAAAAGTGGGCGTGGACCGCCCCTGCAAGGGGTAGGAGTTCACCAACTTAGATTTAAATCAGCCTGTCGCTATTTTTGCAATTTACATATAATTTTACTGTACTAAAAGCAAATTCTTAATATTCCCGCTTTTTTTTTGTAATCGATTAATGCGAATGGTTTGTGAGAAGAAGTCTGTATCTATATACAAAATATTTATGTGTATTTATGTCCCTCCGACCAAAATAGTTCTAAATCAACATCAGGACTTTGTATTTGCTCGATAGATTATGCTGATTAAGTTTATCATCGTTGGGCATATAAATTAACTTGACAGTGGAGATTTTCAACGTGTTTTTTATTACAATAAACAATGTACCAATTGTTATAAACAGTACAGCAGTACTTTACTCCATTACCGACACATACCTTGAAATGACTTTGGATATAAAACTTAAATGGAGAGATCACATCAAAAAGAAAACAGAAGAACTAGACTTTAAGTACAGACAAATGTAGGAACTGGCTACTAGGAAAGAACACTGACCTATCTATCCAGAACAAACTAATGTTATAAGAATTTCAAAAGAATTTAACGATCCGTATGTTACCCTTTCCTTATACAATTGTTATGTACGACCCCATCTTGAGTACGCCTCTCAAGTATGGGCACCCTTCTACGAAATTCATAAAAGTCGTATTGAAGCAATACAACATTCGTTTTGCCTTGAAAGGTCTACCCTGGGCTGATCCGTTTAACCTTCCACCCTATGAACACAGAATTCAGCTTCTGCAACTTCAAACTTTATCTCAAAGGCGTGTCAATAATGATTTGGTATTTTTTCATCAACTTATCAATGGTGAAACTGATGCGCCTGACTTGCTTGCCCATGTAGGAATTAATTACCTAGGAGGATCCCACCACCTGCGAAGATTTGAACTTTTTCACGTTCCTTTTCACAGAACAAACTATGGCACACACGAGCCACTCAATCGCATGTGCAAACTTTTTAACTTGAACGCCTCATCTGTTGATTTTAACGAGTAAAATAGGATTAATAACATTATTTCGAACCAGTGCTCCACTCTCGTTAATGTAATAATTGTTTAAACTTTGTATGTTTAGTTTAAATGTTTTTTATATTATATCTAGTTTTGTATTTTTTCTAATTTTGTAGTTATACATGTGCTTGTGTTAGTTTACTTAATTTTACTAACCACTAACACATGCACTCATGATGAGCCTCTGATTGTAGAATGCAGCTTGCTCTAAGCTCACTGTTGGAGCACATAAACTATTTTCTTAAATCTTCTACTTTAATTACTTCTTAATAATAAAATTTGAATTTTTGGGCCACATAACATGGCATCCATATTTATGTTTAAAAATAAAGCTTTTAAATAATTAAAATTGTACTAAAACTGTTATTTACCAGGGTATAAAAACCTATAGAAAAAGCTCACTAATAAAATTCTAATTCAAACCACCATTAGTGGAACACATCGCCTTTTCATTTTCATGAGTTATAAGATCGGTTCGTTGGTCTATGAAAGTTTTTCTTAGTCGCAAATTCAAAGCAACCAAAATCTTTCTACGAGGCAGTAGAGATTCAAAGTTGCACGGTCGAAACTACTTCCGATCGTTCATTTTGGCGCCCAACGTTAAATATCGAGTAAAAAATTTAGTTCATTTTAGCTTAAAACTTTAATTAAAAGTTAAAAATTAAAAAACAGTGACAATTGACAGTAAATTCACAAGAACTTATAAAAGTGAATATCGGTTTCGGTGATCGCGTACCGCGAGTGCAAGGTGTACAGTACAACAAAAAAAAATCTAGACATTTCCAAGACACGAGGTTTCACATACTCCATCATATCCAGCAAAGGCTGTAAAGCACGAGGAATCGAATTCAGAGAAGCAGAAGCCACATCAGCAACGAAATCAAGAAAAAGGGGATAAGTATAAAATCACCCATCCAGGTACGTCCTATTAAAATTAATCTAATGTGTGTTAAAACATCAAATTTCAATTTAAAGGAATCCTTAACCAATAGAAATTTCAACATAAAACACACCTTCGACTAATTTACAGAAATTTAAAAATCGTAAAACTAAATTCAGCCTATTTTAATAAAGTCTAATTTAAAATAACTAATACATATTATCAATTTAATTAAATTAACTTAACATCATTATCATAACCTACATCTGCGTAAAGCATCATTAGCTTAAATATCGTTAGCTAAAACATCATTAACAAACATCATTTTCGCATTAGTTTCGAGAAAAAAAAAAACCCAATTCGCCGTACCTATGTATTGTGTGTTAACAAACGACATACACAAATCTCAATTTAGTAGAAAGCTTACGTTCCACACGTAGTTAAATTATTTGCTTGCATTAGAATAGCTAGTCAAAAAACCTAGCAAAGATAAAAAACAAATACACCGCAATTGCACTTCTTTCGTTCGTTCGCATTTCGCTTATTTCTCTACTCTACCCTTTCATTGCATAGACCTTCATTTCGCCTCAACTTTAATCGCCATTTAGCTTTGATATTTCGTCGTCGTCGGGGGAGAGAGTGCTGCATCGATCGTATGCAATTGAAAGAAATCCAGATCATCATCGTCGTTAGTTAGTCTTCAGTATTCATTCAGTTGCACATTTTTCGCCGTAGTTTAAGGAATTTTTCTCTGCCAAAAATACTCTCTTTATTAAAATATATTTTGGATAATCGTCGTCGTTGCTCATCACCGAAGATTTGGATTCATCGTTGGATTAAATTGGAATTTTAGTTGTACCCATTTATGTGAACAGTGTTGCCACTTTCCATATTTATTTGAAAATCAAAAAAAACAATTTATTTGAAAAGGATTTGAATTATTTTATTCGCCACAATAGCAACAGGCTATTTAGTACTATACACTTGTTGATAAATAAATAAATTGGGTGGCGCAACAGCTCATGGAGAACCAGGGCCTAGTGACTTACAACTCACAACCATTCCTGTGTGCGTGTTTGTTGGCAGAAATGGAGGGGACCTACAGTTTTTTGCCGAGTCCGAACGGCTAAATTGAGAAGCACTTTTTCATGACAAGTATACTCTTGGAGGATTTGTCAGTTCCTCGCAAGAGGCAGTACCTCGAATAAAACATTTCTGTTTTTTTTAGGTGGCACGGCTGGGAATCGAACCCACACCTTCGGCATGACAGTCCTACGCACTAACCATCAAGCCACGAGGTACTACATACACTTGTTGATAGTTAGTTACAAAAATGGAAGCTAATAAAGTTACCATTGAAGAGTTGAAGCTGCAACGATCTACAACAAAGGGAAGCATTACTAGGCTAAAAAACTATGTCGAAATTAAGTCGGATGTTCTTACTTCAACGGAATTAGAATGCAGATTAGGAATTTTAGAGGCGTACTTCAAGCAGCTTTTAATTTATCAGACGCAATTAGAAAGATTGGTGCCTACTGATAACTCTCGTGCAGAGTTGGAAGATCTTTACATTTCCGCAAAATCTAAAATTATGTCATTGTTAGGAACAGGAACAAACCTTAGTGCTAACGACACTACCTTAGCCATACCTCATCATTCAGCCAACCATTTGCCTAAAATCAAGCTTCCTAAATTTACTGGACACTATGCTGAATATAAAAATTTTATTCACTTATTTATAACATTAGTGGATAAAGATCCAAGTTTATCAAAAATTGAAAAGTTCAATCACTTATTGTCATGTTTGAGTGACCAAGCTCTGAGCACTGTAAAAACCTTACAAGTTACAGAGGATAATTATCCAAAGGCATTAGAAAGGCTTAAAGAGCGATATGACAACAACACCATGATTTTCTTGGAATATATTTCGAGTTTGTTGGAACTGCCAAACGTTCCAAAGGCTTCCTCGGTTCATCTCAGAAGCTTAGTGGACAATACTACATCTCTTTTCAACTCACTGCAATCATTAGGTGATTTTGAAAATATTTGCAATGCAATTATAATTTATATTTCCCTATCTAAAGTGGACACCGAAACAAGGTCAAAGTGGGATGAAAGCATGGACTATAAGAAGCTTTCAACATGGAAGGAATGCTCTGATGTTTTGAGCAAGCGCTGCCAGTATTTAGAGGTTCGAGATAGAAAACATTTGCCGGTAGAATCTACCCAAAGGGTGCCTATAAAGCCAAGGCCTTCATGTTCAAATCAACGTTTTCCAACTTCTCTCACTATATCTCAGCCTAGTTGTCTGTTTTGTGAAGATAGTAGTCATTCAATAACTCGCTGTCCAAAATTTATTAAACTTTCAACTATGGATCGTTTTGCCAGTGTAAAGAAGCTTGGCCTTTGTTTGAATTGCTTAGGCAAAGGACATGGAGTGTCTAGCTGTCCATCATCTTTGAGATGCAAGAACTGCAAGTTTCCGCACAATACTCTTTTGCATAGGCCGCAACGGTGGGAAGGTGTTGCACCTAGAGGAGGTGAGCCCAATTTAGCAACTTTAAACACAGCTTTGGAGAATGCTGCCACTACTCAAGTTATTTTAGCAACAGCACTTGTCTTAGTTCAAGATTCTACTGGTGGATTTCAGATAGGAAGAGTTCTGCTAGATTCTGGTTCCCAGGTGAACTTTATCAATGAAAGTTTCGCTAAGTCGTTAAATCTCCAAAGACAAAGGACACATATTGGGATTATTGGAATTGGCTCTACGAAAACAAACATTAACTCTCAAACGCAAACCACAATTCGATCCCGATTTAGTAGTTTTGAATTATCGTTGGAGTTTCTGGTAGCTCCATCCATAACCGTATACCAACCTGAGTCGGAACTGAGCGTGAGGAATTGGAATCTTCCCAGAAACATCAATCTTGCTGACGAATGTTTTTTCCAGCCGTCAAGGACAGACTTACTACTAGGAGCTGAAGCCTTTTTTGATTTGTTGCAAGTAGGTCAGATAAAACTTGGTCAGAACCTTCCATCGTTGCAAAAAACTTCATTAGGTTGGATAGTTTCGGGTAAGGTTAGAAATTTACCATCTTTGAAAACTTCTTGTGGTCTTGGTCTCAAGCAAGATACTCTTGAACAGTTCGTTGAAAAATTCTGGGAATTGGAAGAGGTTCAAGGATCTGATTCGAAGTGGACAGAGGAGCAAGAAGACTGCGAAAAACATTTCATGAAAAATATTGAGGTTTTAGATACAGGACGTCTCATGGTTCAGCTTCCTTTTAAAAAAGATCCAAGTTGCCTAGGGCTGTCGTATGACATTGCCTTCAAGCGTTTTTTGGCACTAGAACGGAGACTTTCAAAGAACCCAGCTTTGAAAAGTCAGTACCAATCTTTTTTGGAGGAGTATCAATCATTAGGCCATATCTCGCTGGTTCTAGAACCAAACTTGGAAGAGCCACACTACTACTTGCCGCATCAGTGCGTGATTCGCCCAGAAAGTGTGTCAACTAAACTGCGTGTAGTTTTCGACGCATCTTGTCGAACTTCATCTCACGTTTCGCTCAACGAAATCCTCATGGTTGGTCCAACAGTACAAAATGATCTAATTAGCATTCTTCTTCGCTTTCGTTTGCATACTTATGCCCTTACTGCAGATATCGTGAAAATGTATAGGCAAGTACTAGTTCACCCTGCCCATCGGAAGTTTCAGCTTATTTTATGGAGAGCATCTGAACAAACACCGTTCAAGACATACCAACTGAACACAGTGACATATGGAACGTCATCAGCACCATTCTTAGCAATTCGCTGTCTTCAATATTTAGAAGCCAAAAATAAGGACAGGTTTATATTAGGATCGCAAACTCTTCAGTCAGACTTTTATGTTGACGACATGCTGACTGGAGCTGACAGCTTAGAAACTTTGAGAAACTTGAAAGAGGAAGTTGTTAATATTTTGCAGCCAGCAGGATTTGAATTATCCAAATGGAATAGTAACTGCGCTGGAATCTTTGAAGATAACAATGAACTAAGCAGTAAGGAAATTCACCTAAATGACTGCAACTTAACAAGCACTTTGGGAATAGTTTGGAATCCTGTCAGTGATGAATTCAATTTCTCATACAAACCTACTCAAACATATTCGAAGTTCACAAAAAGAACTATTTTGTCGCTCTCGTCATCGCTCTTTGACCCAATGGGCTTGGTGAGTCCAATAATCATAAAGGCAAAAATTATTTTACAAAAATTGTGGATCAAAAAACTGGACTGGGATGCTTCAATCCCGCGAAGCATTGAGACGGAATGGCGACAGTTGATGGTGGATTTGCATTCTATGCAAAATTTATCATTGCACAGGCATACGCTTATACCTGACAGAAAGAGCTTCCAAGTTCACGGATTTGCTGATGCGTCTATGGATGCATACGGTTGTTGTATTTACTTGAGGTCAACCGATACGTCTGGACTGGTTCGCTGCAGATTGTTAGTTGCAAAGTCAAGAGTAGCGCCTGCTAGAAAAAAGCAGCTTCCTCTTTTGGAATTGTGCGCTGCGCATCTACTCTCAAAACTTTGGAATAAAGTTAAAAACATTTTTAGTTGTTCACCATCTGAAGTATACTTTTGGACAAATTCGTCCATAGTTTTGCATTGGGTTTCGACACATTCGTCAAAATTAAGTACCTTTGTGGGAAATAGAGTCGCAGAGATTCAAGACAACACTAAGCTGGTTCACTGGAAACATGTTCCCACCCTGCAAAATCCAGCTGACATAGTCTCAAGGGGTTGTACGGTGAATGAACTTAAATCTTCGATATGGTTTGAAGGACCAAACTTTTTGCTCAAGCAAGAGGTGGAGTGGCCTTCCATAGTCGAGATCCAGCTGTCTCCAGAAGAGGTTACTTTGGAAAAGAAGAAAACGGTTTTAAGTTGTTTAAAACCAGAATCAAACTATTTAATAGAAGTGATAGAGCGATTTAGCTCGTACACTAAACTCCTTCGCGTATTTGGATATATACTGCGGTTCGGAAAAAAGAGGCCAAAACAAGTTGCTGAGACGGAGGGAACTCCAGAACAAGTTCTTGAAACAAAGAATTTGGAAGTTGCAGATCTTGAAAATGCTCTGCATTGTATTGTGTACGTTGTACAAAACAATTCATTTGAGCAACAAATTGCAGAAATCAACCATAACCAAAATCTAAAGGGTTCCATCAAATGGTTGAATCCATTTGTGGAGGAGAGAAATGGGTTACCTCTCCTCAGAGTGAGAGGCAGATTAAAACACGCCAACATCCCAGAAGAATGTAAGCACCCTCTACTACTCCCAAAAAACAGTCATTTTGCTGAAATTATGGTGAGGCATCTTCATCTTAGTAATTATCATGCTGGTCCTAAAGCTCTTGTAGCATTGGTGAGGATGAGGTTTTGGATAGTCAATGCACGGGAGCTAGCTCGTCGAATAGTAAAAAACTGTCCGCATTGCGTGAGGTATCGTCCAAAGTTGCTGCAGCAGATAATGGGTAATCTACCGTTGGAAAGACTGACTGCTTCACGTCCATTTTTGTGTTGTGGGGTAGATTTTTGTGGTCCCATTAACACCCACTATAAAATTAGGGGCAAGGTTCCATATAAGACTTATGTTGCAGTTTTCGTTTGTTTTTCGTCGAAGGCAGTCCACTTAGAAGCCGTGTCAGATCTATCGTCAGATGCGTTTATTGCAGCCTTAAAGAGGATGATAGGTCGAAGAGGGTTTCCTAAAGACATACACTGCGATAACGCCACGAATTTTGTTGGTGCTCAAACTTTATTGAATGAATTGCGCAAAATGATGTTTAAAACCAGTTTTAGAGACTCAATTTTCAATTTTTGTACTAATGCAAATATAAATTTTCATTTTATACCCCCTAGGGCTCCTCATTTTGGTGGAATCTGGGAGTCAGCAGTAAAAGTGGCCAAGGGGCACTTGTACCGAAGTCTTTGCGGTGCCAAGCTCACCTTTGAAGAATTGACGACAGCATTAGTTGAAATTGAAGCCGTGATGAACTCAAGGCCAATCACACCTATGTCATCGGATCCCAGTGACCTTGAAGCTTTAACACCAGCCCATTTCTTGATTGGGTCATCGTTGAAAGCCATACCGGAGCCTGCTGATGAGGTTGCAAATATCAGCTATATTCATCGTTGGCGTCGTATTCACGCCGTTAAGACGCACTTTTGGAATAGATGGTCGACAGAATATATTAACGAACTACAAAATAGAACCATGTGGGCATCTCCTAGTCCAAATATCACTATAGACAGTCTTGTCATCATACACGAAGATAACGTGCCACCCCAAAAATGGATTATGGGGCGTATACTCAACGTCATTAAAGGTGAAGACGGCAAAGTAAGAGTTGCTGACGTGAAAACTACTCGAGGTATCATCAGACGTCCAATCCGAAAGCTAGCTGCAATACCATGTTGAAAGGAGATTCTTTCAAAGAGGGCGGAATAAACTATTTTCTTAAATCTACTACTTAAATTACTTCTTAATAATAAAATTTGAATTTTTGCGCCACATAACATGGCATCCATATTTATGTTTAAAAATAAAGCTTTTAAATAATTAAAATTGTACTAAAACTGTTATTTACCAGGGTATAAAAACCTATAGAAAAAGCTCACTAATAAAATTCTAATTCAAACCACCATTAGTGGAACACATCGCCTTTTCATTTTCATGAGTTATAAGATCGGTTCGTTGGTCTATGAAAGTTTTTCTTAGTCGCAAATTCGAAGCAACCAAAATCTTTCTACGAGGCAGTAGAGATTCAAAGTTGCACGGTCGAAACTACTTCCGATCGTTCACTCACTACAACAGAGAATCTGAAGTGTAAAAAAAAAATAAGCAAGTAAGTACTGAAACCCGTTTCAACATATGGCATCCAACATCGTGGGAGGTGCCAAAAGTAAAATTATCGAATATTATGTTTCGGAGTTGACACCCACAAAAGTGAAAACAATAAATATTTGTGTCATATTTTATGGGTTCGATATTGGTTTGAATTAAAATGCCGGCAAATATCTTTATGATGCAATGATGATGAATGTATTTTATTTTTCTCCATCAAAACAGAATTTTTCAATAAATTATCTTGATTTCTTCGATATTTTATTGCTTCATCTGGCTGGCTGTTGTTTTTAATGTTCTCCTAAATGATCAACTTTCGATTGATGGAATTTCTGACATGGTTTTTTGTACTTATAATACTTAAGACTTTCGTGAACTGTTTCCCCATTAAGTTTTGAATTTACAAATTTTAAGTCCATTGATAGCTGATGGTTGGAAGCTTCATAAAACTAGATACCATTGGGAATTATACTGCGAAGCTCGAAACCAAACTACTTACCTTATCAAAAGAGCTAAAGAAGATTTTACCTACTTTCTATTGGGATAAGAAAACACAATGCTTTAAACAACTCACCTGACCCAAATGAACTTAACAATGCACTTGTACTTAGTGCAGTTGCTGACACAAGCTTTTTTTTTTTTACAGTATTAGATCTTTGCCGAAGAGAGCTTAGTACAAGCGACAACTTGCGACCAAGGAATTGCCAAACACAAATTAAGTGCTTATCAGGCTCATCACTTAGTGTAGTGTTAGTAGTTAGTAAGCAAAAAACTACTTAAGACATACGCTTTACAAAATAAAATAAAAACAATAATTATAAAATAACAAATACAATGACATTGAAAAAATTAACAATTACAAACATTTAAGAGCGGGGTACACTGGTCTTCAATGTAGCTTTTAGTCTATTCTTACTTATATTAAAATCAAAAAAGTTTGAGTTCAAATTCAGAATGTTGCACATGCGGGTAAAAGGCTCATGCATTCCATAATTGGTACGGTGTTGAGATATATGCATTAGTTCTAGACTACGAGTGTTGTGACCTTCCCCACGGTAGTTAAGGCTAGTACAAGATAATAAATCAGGTGCATCAATAACGCCCGTCAAAAGTTGATGAATAAATACAATATCATTATTAATTCTCCTTTGCGCCAAAGTTTGAATCTGAAGAAGCTTAATCCGGTGTTCGTAAGGAGGAAGATTATAAGGATCGGACCACGGTAGTCCTTTCAAGGCAAAACGTATAAAATTACGCTGTACTGCTTCGAGTCTATTCTTATGGACATCGTAAAAAGGAGTCCAAACTGTAATGCGTATTCAAGATGAGGGCGAACAAGACTGTTGTAGAGAGCGAAGGTAACATAAGGATCCTGAAATTCTTTAGACCATCGTTTAACAAACCGTATATTAACATAGAGTTTGCCTTGTTGACTATTAAATTGATATGCTTCGTAAAATCAAGATTAAATGTAAAATGAACCCCTAGGTCTTTGAAACTATCAACACGACGCAATGTGTGCTGTGATATTTCATAATCAAATGAACTAGGAACTTTTTTTTTAGAAAAAATGATCGCCTGACATTTAAAAGGGTTGAGATTTAAACCTTTTTTACTACACCAAATAACAAAACTGCTTATATCTTCTTGCAAAAGTAAACGATCACTCACAGATTTGACGCTTTTGAAAATGTTCATATCATCCGCAAAAATTAGAATTTCACTATAACGTATATATAGGGATACGGCGTTGATAGCTAAGATAAAAAGACGTGGGCCCAAATGACTACCCTGGGGAACTCCAGATTTGGCAAAGAAAGGGTTGGAGACAGAGCTCCTAAATCTAACTTGATAAGATCTATTATGGAGATAAGAAGAAACCCAATTGATGAGTTTAGGAGGCTTATAGTCAAAGTGCATTTCAACCAGATGTTCAATTTGAATTAGAAATTGTATCTGAGATTAATGTTATTTACAGTATAGGAAATATCAGATCTGCTGCTGTGGGGGAGGATGGTATACCTATTTCTTTTATTAAGATTATTATGCCACGTATCTTAGGATCTCTTACACATCTGATTAACTTTTGTATCATATCAAAGTGGCCAAGGTTGTCCCTGTGGCCAAAAATGCAAATTCAAAGTCATGCATGGATTTTCGATCTATTAGTATTTTGCCATGGCTTTAGTATCTTGCAAGGCAAATAAATGGTTATTTTGAACGACATAGTCTCTTATCCTCTTATCAATCAGGTTTCAGAGCTAATCATGGCTGTGAAACAGCCATTGTTAAAATTTTAGATGATATAAGAATAGATTTTGATTCAGAAAATGTAACAATTTGGTGTCTTCTTGATTTTTCAAAGGCCTTTCATAGTGTGAACCTTCAAATTTTGTGCCAGAAACTTAAGGTCTACTTTGGATTTAGTGATAGGGCATCTCGTCTCATACATAACTATCTCAACAATCGAAAACAAAAAGTGGTTGTTGGTAGCAAGTTCTCACAATATAAAAATCATTCTAGCTGGAGTGCCACAAGGTTCAATTTTGGGTCCTCTACTGTTTTGTATCTTCATAAATGTTTTCATAAAAGTGTGTACAAATGTGCAACTTCATTTATATGCAGACGGTCTGCAAATTTACCTCTCTAGACCAATCGGACTGATCGAAGACTTAGTGTGTCCAATCAATGAAGACTTATCTGCTATTTGGAAGTGGTCTATTTCAAATGGACTTTCTCTCAATCCAGCAAAATGTCAGTCCATTATTATTATAAAAAAAAAATATACGACCCTGAAGTTGTTCCTGAAATATATCTTGGGAATATTCAGATTAAATTCGTTGATAAAGTTACAAGTTTTGGATTCAAAATCAATCGCTCCTTATTAGCTTGTGATCATATTAATTATATTGTTGGGAACATTTATGGTGGCTTACGCAAGCTCTGGCTATGTTCCAGCTTTTCACCTGAAAACACAACGGATTAGGCTGATCAAAACGTTGCTTTTGCCTTTTATAAATTATGGGTCAGTCGTTTATTGAAAACCTTATTCTCTCCCATACAATAAGCTATTTGTTGCATTAAATGATATGCTTTTAGGCTTCGACGATATGAACACATATCACATCTTCATAAGAAATTTCTTGGTTGTTCATTTCAGCAATTTTTATAAATAAAGTGCTGCGTATATTCATGCACAAAATTATTCAAATCAGAACTCCATTTTACCTGTACAAAAAACTACAACACACAAATTCTATCAGAGCTCTGAACCTTATCCCACCACAAATAAAGTTTTTAAACTCGTTGCGCTTATTCTTTGTTCATGCAAACCGACTTTGGAACTCTCTGCCTACAGTAATAAAACAAATAATTGCAGCAGCAAAATTTAAAAACACAATTATGGAATATTTTTCTAACAGCAATGTGCAGTGATTTCATTCACTTAATGGTTTAAAAACTTATTTTGTTTGTATTAATTCAATGTTGACTTTTTTCATTTTTTTAAATAAATACGTTTTATAAATTTAATATTGAATTTGAGTGTCAACATTTGTATAATTTTTAAGTTATTTTATTCAATTGAATTTTAATCTTGTTTGCTCTATTTAATTCATACATTTTCTTACTCATTTATTATTTTTTTTTATTTTAAATGCATATTACAAATAATTGTTTTTATCATCAATTTTAATTTATCTTGAACTATGCCATTATATTATAACCACTATACCTGTACTATAAAAGATAAATTTGGCATACTTGTACTTCCATACTTACTAATAATAAACTTATACTTAAAAAAAAACTTAAATTTGAAGTTAAGCGCTTTATTTTAAAAATAAAGACATTCTAGACGACACCCTACTACAGCCATTAGCTTTACAGACCTAGTACTTGTTGCCGTGTCGATTAAGTTGCTGCAAAGTTAATATGGGCTTTGTATATGAAAACCATAGTACTATCATGGTGGCACTCGAAGAGGGCGACATCTCAAGTCTCCAAGGGTTACCTTGACGTGGAGAATTGTGGAATAAGTGGAAGTGTGGACGTGAAGAATAGTATGCACGGGAAAGACGTATACTGAATTTATGAGAGTTAGAGTGAATCAGGTAGAAGGCATTTTGGAGAAAATATTGAATTTTGTTTTGGTTATCGGTTTTGTTTACATTTTTTTACTATGCAGATAAAGCTGAAAGACACAAAAATAACAATTTTGGATATTCTTTTTGGCTTATGGGGTTTTTATGGTGCAAGGGAAAGGGGAAGGTATACATGTGAAGGTGTATTTGTTTTTTCACAGCTGTAGGCGTATTGTCTTCAATATATTTGGGTTTCTATGGTGCAAGAGGAAGAAGTTGTTATACATTGGAATATAGGAAGGAAGGTATGTGGGTTAGTTTTTACAATTGAGTGGGTAGTTGAGAACCAAAACTCGTCATTTCCAAAATTTTCATTTTGTGCAAATGAAAAAAAAAAACTAATTAAGGTGAGATGGTAGATGTTATAAAAGATTTTATTTTATACCTATAATCTTTGTATATGAAAATTTTTCATATTTAAAATATCGACTCCATAAGATCGACTTTTAAAATCTCGACAGAAAAAATCTCGACTGGTTAAAAGGCCGACAGATCAAAATATAGACACAAATTTAACCGACTTTTTAAAATGTCGATTTTTCAAAATGTTGATTCTCAAAATGTCGACAGTGATCGAGATTTTATGAATCGAGATTTTAACAGTCGACATTTTAAAAGTCGACATTTTGAAAGTCGACATTTTGATCAGATCATAGTTTAGGAAATGATGTTTACAAGCGCGCGCTTGTAAACATCATTCCCTAAACTATGATCTGATCATTAATATCTAATATCGCAGTGTCATAGTGCAATAAATCGCATTTTTTGTTATTTAATTTTTGTTGCCTATATATTTTGACGTCTTAATTGCCTATTATTCAGGGTCGGTAACGTGTTTTAATTGTAATACAATAATAAAACATCCAGAAAATGAGGCAGTTAAAAGTTCGAAATATTAGGTAAAATGTAGGTAGGCAACAAAAATGCGTTCTATTGAACTTTCTTGAAGCTAAACAAAAGGTAGGTAATATAAAATTCATAACTACCTAAATAAGTTAATTATTATAAGAATCAAATAAGAACTTGTATCTTAAACATAGTCTTAAATTTTCCACAGCATCAAAAAACTGTTAAGTTCCTGTTAAAAATCAGACAAGAATTTATGATTCTTGAGTTTATAGTTATTCCATGTAAACATTTAAGGCAGAGCGTTGTTCTTTGGGTAACTTTCAACTGACCGACAGAAAAAAATATCGACAAGTCAAAATGTCGACTGGTTAAAATGTCGATTTATATTTTATATCGACTTTTCTGTATGGGAAAAATTCCGACAAGTCGATATTTTTCTCGACTTTTATCAGGGCAGTCGACTTTTTGTCAAATCGACATTTCAAACTGTCGACATTTTAATAAGTCGGTAAAAACAAAGTCGGTATTTTAACTTTCAAAAAAGTCGATAAAAGTCGACATTTTAACCAGTCGACATTTTTTTTGTCGCTCATTCGTACGTAACCCCTTGGAATGGATATGGAAAGTTTTGATGTAAATTGCACTGTGGATATCGAGAGTTTTGGAAACAATAACGATGTTTGACATCAATATTAAAGGGGCTTAGAGGGGTAAGGGTGTCAAATTTTCTTTAAAAACTATTCAATATGCCCAGCTTAACAAATCTGGATCAAAATCTCAATTTTTGATAAAAGTGGATAGGTATGATGAGTTTTCGTTCTCATCTACTCAAATGTAGGTGTTTTGTGTGCAGGATTTTTTACAAATAATGTACATGCAAACTTTTCGTACTTTTCAAACTTTTCTTTCGCTTATTTCCTTAATATACATATATACATATATTTTAGTAAAGGCTACATTGGGGTGGAATACCATTCTCAAAAAAATGGTTATTAAGGTGCAGTGCAATAACACCCACGGTAATAAAGCCCTTGGGCCGTGGGCGTTATTTCCCAAAATAAAAGGAAAAAATACCCACGGTTTATTTTCCATTTTAAAATGGCAATAACCCACGAAAGAAAAGAAATAAGAACCGCGAGTGCTATTGCTTTTTGGATTTGGCATTTAAGCCCACACTTAAAGTATAATCTATACTCTGCTTTTAAATACTCTTTTATTTAAAGATCTCAAAATGATAAAGTTGGATATCTTAATATATACAACAAAGTCGGGCTGAACGAATTTTAATTATCTATGGTTTGTTGGATTTGTCTCCGCCTCAAATAGGAGAATAACTATTAAAATATCAGAAAAGTTCACGGATACAAATTATATGCACTTTGGGTAGGTAGGTACCTGTTTTATTATATAAAAAAGAAATCAGAAAATAAGTTTGGAAACGAATCAATAAATTATGAAATTTTAATATAGTCGAATCTCCATATTTCGTTCTGACAAAATAAAATTACAAAATTATAATCAAATTATGTTTAAAATAACAATTAAATCTTCCATTGATCCACTTAATCAAAATAGCTTTTTGTTTTCTTTGATGTTTAGTAAAACTTTTAAAGGAATTAAAATAGTTTGATGAGAATTTTGTTTAAAATAATAATAGTAAAAATTACATATTATATAAGTAGATACACAAAAATGTTTATAGATGTTTTAAATTTATACATTTTACTATTTTTTTTTGTCTTAAAAAATATTAATATATCGCGCATTGAAAACAAAAGTGGCACTAAACGAAAAACCTAGTTTTCAAATACGGTCGTTTAAAGTTTGGACGACTTACGTGAATAGTCGATAGCTCTTTGAAAAAAGATTTAGGGCCTTATTACGGTTCGCGAATCGAACGTTCACTTTAAGTGAAAGATTTGGCGAATGTTATGTACGTTAGGGTTAGCGAATGAATTCATTCGCTAAAAATTCATCGCTGTCACAGGAAAAATTCATTATAATCAATTTTTCTTGCGACAAATGTCAAATAGAAAAAATTAAAATCAGAAAATACATCTCAAAGTGCGGAATTTTTGTAGTTTTCTTCATTTTATTTTTGACTTAATTATTTAATTGGTCATTAATAACTTATTTAATAATGGTCCAAAAAAAAAAACTGACTTTAAATGCAAACAAAAATATTTTAATATATCAACGAAAAAACATACAATAACCTGTTATAGCTATTTTGAAAGTCAATATTCTATTTCTTTTGTTTTTTTTTGTTATGGAGATGTTTAAAAGAATGGTTTTAGAAATTAAATTTCAAAGTCAAAATGTTTGAAAAAAAATTTTATATTTTGTAAGTTAATTTATTTCAAGTTTTGCGTAGTTAAGTGCCATGTTGTTCTTGATATCCAATGCTTTTATCAATTTTCAGTTAAAAATCGACAAACAAATGCAAAAATCTTTCTTAATTTTTGAGAAATTAATAAATTAAAGGTACCTACTTTCCTAAAAAACCCGAAAAAGGGTTATAGTTATGATTAGTTATTTTTTTGCTTCATGAGCATAAAACTAAGCAATGGAAAAAAGTTCCTTTTATTTTTTTTTAAATAGCTTAAAATCAGAACTTGACTAAAAAATAATAAAGGCTTTGAATTTTGCATACAAAAAAAAAAACACCTAATTGCCAAAAATTTTGAAAAAAAATCAACTTGATAGGTACAAAAATTCACAATTTTATTTGGCACAATTTACAAAGAAGAACTTTAAGCACGGTTAAAAATTTGGGGGTAGGTACTTTTTAATATTTTCTGGGTTACATAGGTATATGACAATACCAAAAATATATTTAAATTTAATATTTGGCAAATATTAAAATTTGGAAGTTAGTTCAAAATAGGTATATTAAAACTTAATAATATCAGATATTACAAAGGAATACGAAATCTGTATTATATTTTATAATAATACAAAGGTATTATAATATAATACTTAATTACCTACTTGAAATTTAATTTGTAGATTCTTTTCATGAAAATTAATACAAAATATATTACAAAATAATAGTAATGAAAGACTTTTTTTGTAAGAGTATTTATCTTCAATTAATAGTGGCATTATTATATTTATTGTATTTCACATACATATATGAGAAATAAAATCTTACTGCGATTGAAATTTTATCTACTAATTTGTATATTTTACCTCGAAATATTTCAACGCGCCTTCAAAATAATGCATATTTAAATTGTTTATTTTAAATTATTAGGCAGAAAAATGGTTGCTATATACCTAGGTACCTACCAACTTATACAAAATAAATCTGTAAAAAGTTCATTAGATAAAAAGTTTATTAGGTACCTACATACATACCTACCTACCTATGCTTACCTAATATACATAAAATTAGTTTTAAATTCAAGGTCAAATAGGTACTCAAAGAAATAGGTACCTACGTACCTACCTACCCTTGAATTTTGCAACAAAAACCTTTAAATAAAATACCTACCGATGAGTCGAAATGAACTTCGACGTTGGAGCCAATAAAGCTAGGAATGAATTTTTTGAAAATCACTGGTAAGAAATTTGAAATTAAATTTGTTTTGACAGTATTTGGAACTGGCATAGGGATTCCCACTTACAGACTAGTGAATAATATTAGGTTATCTTCTTACAAAATTCGAAGAAATTTCAGGTTAAATAAGTAGGTACCTACCTACCTACTCAAAGAAATACCTACCCTCGAATTTTGCGAAACAAAAAAAAAATAAATAAATACCTATAGGTACCTATTAAAATATAAACCTACCTAGGTATGAAGGTACCTATACCTAAACCTACCCCCGAATTTAGCAATAAAAACTTTAATTAAAATACATGTAGGTACCTATACCTATCTATCAAAAATATCTATGCCTTAACCCACCCCCGAATTTTGCATACAAAATTTAATTAAAATACCTACAATGTACCTATTAAACATAACTAACTCGAAATAATTTATAATATGTAGGTACCTACCTATGTAGGTAATAAAAACTATTAACAAAGAAACTATCTAGCAAAAAATTAATAGTAATTGCACAAAAACTTTAATTCAAATATGTACCTACCTACCTACATACCAAAAGACCAATCCTCGCAAAAAAGATTGCATCTAAAAATTCAAATACCTACACACCAAAATACCTACCACCGAAATCTTGCAAGAAAATTTCAATCAAAATATCTACCAAAAGATATATGCCTAGCCTATCCTCGAAACTTTGTAAGAAAGTTTCAAGTCAATTAAAAAAAAAGCAAAAACAAAACCTACCCTCAATAAGAAAATATAGCAACGACCTACACACGTTTGTCTTTTCACACTCACATACAAGAAAATCTCTGCAAATAATAATTTTTCTACTCGTTGCTACGAACTAGACACCAACGACGGGTGACGACGACGCAAGGGCAAGCAGAAGCGACACGATCAACTCGTTCACCACTTCATATAATTTCTTTGCTTCTCTGCCTGCAAACAAAATACATTCCTAAATAAACCAACACAAATCATTGTATATCCAATCTATAGTATTCTCATGAAACACGATTTTGTAGGTAGACATTTGGTCGATAGGTTCGCTGTGATCGCCTTACCGAGATCCCTTAACAAAAATTAGTATGACATTTGGACGCATAGATGGCCACGAGCTTTTTTTCTTCATGAGAATACTATAGAATTTATATACAATGCACAAATATTCATCTATTCAAAGAGGAGACGACAATTTTTTTCTTATTTTCTTCACGTTTTTCTATTCTTTGACATTTTAAAAACAGCTGATTTGCTTATCTCTCTTACTCCCTTTATTTCTTATGAGCATGAAAATAATACTTTCCTCTTGCTCTTACTACTTGTCTTCGATTCTTTATGTACCCCGCATCCACAATTCTCCACGCAATCGAATGCGGTCGAATGTGGCGCCCCCACAGGGTCCACGTTCAACTAAAAAAAAATTTTCATGAGAATACTATGGTTTTCATATACAAAGCCTCAACTATTTGACCTGTACTATAAAGGAGAAAAGGACAAAACGGTCTACAGGACCAATAACGACGAGACATTTATGTATGTCGTTGGAAAGGTATTTTTATGAACTACAATAGTTACTATGAGGGCTTACTTCAAATTGCTGTGTGAAAAAAGTTATTCGTTAAATAGAATTGTGTTCTGGTGCATTCTATTATGAATAAAATATATTTAGTATGGGCTAAATTTATGAAAACTGGTCAAAATAAAATGCACGACTGGGTCGCACGTACTTGCTCTTATGTTCAAGACACTGCGATTTTAAGAAAATTGTATATACAAACATGGAAATTATGAAAGAAAAAAGTAGAGAAGCATGAAATACAACATTTAAATTAGCTAAAACAACTCTTTTGACAGTTTGAGGTCAAAAAAAGTATGCCATCTTAATATCCGTGATGGAATATGATTGTATGGGAAAAAATTTTAAAATCGTTGAAGCGGTTTTTTTTTAAATTAATTTTTTCTATATAAAATTCTTAAAACATTTTTAAGAACAAATTTTGGTATGCAGATTTAAACAATATATTTATGTGTATATAAAAACAAAATTTGAAAAAAAAATTGTCAACCCGTTTTTGAGATATCGAATTTTCAAAAAAAAAGTTTGAAACTTTTTTAAAAATCCAAAAACTTTTTTTTTTTTTTAAATTTTGATATGCAATATTATTTAATCTTATCTGAAATTTGTATATAAAAAAATTCATTTAAATCCGTTAAGCTGATAACGAGAAAACTCAAAATAAAAAAATACGTTCTATGACAGGTACTACTAATAGTTGCTATGTGTAAAATTTTATAATTTTTGATGGTAGATCGTACTAATTTTAGTATATGAAAAAAGTTTAATCGAAATCGTAGGAATCGTTTTCAAGTAAAAAAATATTTTCCTTTGCGGTTTTTTCACTTTTGTATGGAAGGTACCGTTATTTTTTCATAAATCTAAAATTTTTTCAAAAATGTTTTAGAGAGTACTTAAAAAGGCTTAAATATCGAGTTTCAAAAAAATCTATTATGCTGTTTTCGAAATATTTGATTTTCCAAAAAAAAATTTGAAATATTTTTTAAAAATCCAAAAAATATTTTTTCAAAAATGTTGGTACACAAAACTATTAACATTTTTTGGAAGCTTCTGTGTAAAAAAAATAATTGAAATCGGTCATACCATTTTGAAGAAAATCTAAAATTAAAAAAATGGTTCCTTGGTAGGTACCATTAATAACCATTTTTGAAAAATGGTTTTCCACCCAAAGAAAGCCTTTACTAAAATAAATTTATTGAATTTTTTTTAAGAAAAGATGTCGAGCCGTTTTTGAAAAAAATACGATTATGTAAATTTGCCAAAAAAAAATGTATGACAGGTACCGTTATTTTTGGTTCTAAAAAAAAAAAATGAAAAAAGCGTGTCGGCAGAATCACCAAGAACCACTATGTACCATGTTTGAAGAAAATCGATCGAGCCGTTTATGCTGTAGATGAACAGACAGACAGACAGACAGACAGAATTGTGCCACCCATTTTTTTGGTGTTTTTTGTCATCGTAATATCATGTTTGATTGTTATCTCAAAATTTTTTTTTGCACGAATCCAAAACTTGCCTTACCCTGAGCCACACGAGCAAGTACTTGCAAGCAAGTTGGCTACATACACTGCCTGTCAAATTCATAATTTGCATTCCACTTGCCTCCCACTTGCTTTCCACTTACATTCCACTTGCTTGTCTCCCAACTTGCTTCTCAACTTGCTTCACTACTGGCTTCAAAACTTGCATGCCAGTTGCTAAGCAATTTGCTTGGGTTTGTTTGTGTTAGTAAACAAATGTGTATGTATTGCAACTTGCTTGCAAGTACTTGCTCGTGTGGCCTCGGGGTTATAGTACCTATAATCGCAAGTAAAAATAACAACAATGTATATGTCATTGGAAAGGTATTTCCATACAATACCTTTAACAGCAGTTCAGTTCAAATCACAGTGTGAAAAAAGTTATTCGAAAATTAATGAATTATTGTGGTTCATTTTAGTGTGAACAAATGCTTTAATTTTAGTAATACGACTCGTTTTTATTGGTTCCTAGACCACCTTCCATACAGTTTTGCCGATTGTCCTTTATAAGTTATTATTTTTGTTTAATCAAATCGACTGCACAGAATCAAAAATAAAAAAATGGTTACACATTAATTTTGACTTATAGTGAAAATTTATATTCAGATAGATGTGAAATGAGAACTAAAGAATACAACTTCGATTTGGTTTGCTATAAAAAAGGAATAAATAGAAGAAAGTCAACATGCAGAAATCTAGTATACAAAACAGTTGGTTGTCATACATTTCATCTTGACTCTATATGATCAACAGTAAAACAATCTTTTTAAATATTTCCATCACTATCACCATAGATACATGTAGTAAAAAAAAAAATGAGAAAAACCATCAGACAAAAGATTTTACCCATCAAAAAGCAATTAGATTTTTGGATAACTTAACAAGCAAACACACAGTGCTGTGTGCACCAGAATGACGCTGACAGTTGTTTCTTGAAAATTGAATCGTAGCCAAGAATATAGAATTTTGTATATTTAGACTAGTCAAATGGTGTTCAAAAGGGACTTGAAGTGGAAAGTTCTGGTGTAATTATTTTTAGTGGCTCCCTTTATGTTTTTGGGGTCGCTGAACACGAATCTGAAGTTGTCCAACAAAATTTTTCACGGCAAATATGAGAATTCGTCAAAAAACGTCGAAAATTTCGACATTTTTTGTCTTTTTTCCTTATTGCTCAAAAATTATTTTTCTTTTGCAAAAAGCGCTTATGCAAAAATAAAGACAATAAGATTACCTACAATCTACGCTTATATCATTTTTTTGTACAACTTATGGTTTCTGCGGAAACAGTCGTTGAAAAACAGCCAAAAATCCGTCATTTTTAAAAACGATTTTTTTTTGTATTGTTTTCTTCATTACATGAAAAGTAGGCCATGAGTTATTATGTTATTTGCATTTTCTACCAAACAGTCAAAATGTCCATTCAAAAGTGTTTTATTTGTGACAAAGATTGGAGTATAGTGCAGTGAAAGTGGTGAATGAAAAAGCAATTGAAACGATCCTTCAAGCCAGCAAGAAAAGAAAAGACGGAAAGGGAGCTTCTTTGACAGGTAAGAAATCAGTGAAAGTGCATACAACCTGCCAAAAAAGCTATATAGATGGTAAATGGTAGGTAGAAATGGTGACAAGAGCGTAACACTCGCTCTTTGCCCAATTAGCACTGTATTGCGCCGTTTTGATACCATAACTCGTTTGACCTGGGTATGAAAGCAGTCTAAAGTGAGGATTTGCGGGTTTATTCTCTGAGGGGCTTATTCTTCAGGTGTCCCGTTCCTGGGTTGGATGTGAGATTTCCTCCAGTGCGGGTTGGAGATCATCTTCCCCAAGAAACCAGAAAAGCGTTCCTTGCTTTGAAATAGGACGGCTGTGAAGTATGGTTGAGGTACCTTGTGAGTGAGTACAAAAGACAGGAGTTGGGTCATAGGACACTCACTCAATTGGATCGCATCTCGCCCGAGCTTGCAACATTATGCCGAGTTCCGTAGGTTGTAAAATAGCAACGAAGCGTGATCGATCCGACCGTGTGATCATCATTGCCATTGAGCATCATGAGCCCCGCAGAAACCCGGGTTCCTATTACTCACGGTCTTTGGATCTGGGGGGGAACATGATGCAGAACGCAACCGATTTTCGTCTCAGATCCATTTCGTGGCGTTTAGAAAAGAGATCAAGTCTTTGATCTTCATTTCGGAAAGTTCGTTTAGGTTCTCAAAAAAAGCCATTCCAAACGATTGTGACTCTCATTCTGGCTAGACCTGAACATTTACAGAGAAAATGAAGGACTGTTTCCTTTTCTTGCTGGTCTCCACAGCTGTGACAGTGAGTATTGTAAGGAATACCCAGCCTCGCCGCATGTTCTCTAATTGAGCAGTGTCCAGTGCAGGTTGCTACGACCCTAGCTATGTCCCGCTTGGGTCTACACATGAGATATTTGTTCGGGATTTATTAAAGGCGGGCCAGGTTGTTCTGGATATTTTGCAGTTTGTTCAACTGCTCCACCTAAGATTTGATTCCCTAAGGAAAATTGACAATATATTGACTCTTTACGCAAGTGAGATGTGAAGGGCTGATCTTTGCCTGGCTAGTTCATCTGCCCGTTCATTTCCCTCAATGCCACTTTGGCCAGGAAACCAGATAAGAGTGACCTTGAGGTTAATATTTAGACTTGCGAGCTCATCAGTAGCCAAATCAATGGCTTTCTTAGACGCCTGACTGTCTGTAAGGATGGCTGTATTACTATTTTGGTTTGGTATCTTGCATGCCTCCCTAATTGTCAGTATTTCAGCATGAAATACACTAGCAAAATTCGGTAGCTGAAATGACTTAGAGATGTTGTAAGACTCAGAGAAGACTCCTGAACCAACACCGTACTCCATCTTTGAGCCATCAGTATAGATAATTGTGTCTAAGTCTCTCATCACGGCGTCATCATCCCAGTCCCCTCTGGATGGGAATACGACTTTAAAATCTTTACTGAGGCTCATTGTAGGAGCACAGTAGTCAGTGGGAGGCGAAAATATATCAGTGGGAATCAAATTTGTTATATTGCTGTGACCATAAGGTTTAGCAACTCAAGAATTTGATTCTTTAAGTCTTAAGGCACTGCAGGATACTAGATATTTAATGTGGAGACCAAGTGGTAGGAGGTGCAGAAAACGCTTAAGGCATCCGGTGGGCAAGACATGTGGTACCAAAACTAGCTGTTCTTTGAACCTTTTTGAGTTTGTCGATGTTATATGCCTTGTTAAGTGCGGGCCACCAGACAATCGAACCATATGTTAGAATCGGCCTTACCACTGCAGTATACGTCCATAAGATCATCTTCACTGCACCATACTCCAATCTTTGTCACAAATAAAACACTTTTGAATGGACATTTTGACTGTTTATATAATACTTTAAGACAACTATAATTAGAAAATGCAAATATCATAATAACTCATGGCCTACTTTTCATGTAATGAAGAAAACAATACAAAAAAAATCGTTTATGGAATTTTTTAAAAATGACGGATTTTTGGCTGTTTTTCAACGATTGTTTCCGCAGAAACCATAAGTCGTACAAAAAAATGATATAAGCGTAGATTGTAGGTAATCTTATTGTCTTTATTTTTGCATAAGCGCTTTTTGCAAAAGAAAAATAATTTTGAGCAATAAGGAAAAAAGACAAAAATGTCGAAATTTTCGACGTTTTTTGACGAATTCTCATATTTGCCGTGAAAAATTTTGTTGGACAACTTCAGATTCGTGTTCAGCGACCCCAAAAACATAAAGGGAGCCACTAAAAATAATTACACCAGAACTTTCCACTTCAAACTACCATTTGACCTGACTAATTGGTTCTTTCAGAAACACCAATGAGTACCTAACCTGGGTGGGGTACGAATGGACCGAATGGACGTCCAGTACTTTTTTGGCTTTGGTACGTTCTCATTCGAAATAATGTCATGACCCCAAAAAGAGTAGAAGTCGACCAATAAAAAACAGTTTCGTTTCTTTGAAAGTACTGAAACAGTAGGTACTAAAAAGTATTGAAATTGGGGATTTTATCGTCAGTGTATTCGGGATTTTATAGCATGTGGGATGTTGGTATTCCAGAATTTTGGAGTTCAGGGTGGGACTCGGGCAAACTTGCTTAGAGAGCTGGGTGGAAAGATGTGGAAAATACCATGCTACCAATATATTTTAGATTTTTACTATGGACTTTTGACATAGATATAATATGGGATACTTGTTTCTTTTTTCGGTTGGAATCTATGATTTGATTAACGTCATTCAACTTAATACACTAACATCCCTATCAATAAAAAGTGCTCAGATATCTTCTAATTTATGAATTAACTAAAACGTCGAACAGAAGTTAGTTCAGGAATAAAAATTTCATATCACTAAAAATATAAAATGCTTATACAACTAAAGTTCATAATCTTACCGTAAATCTACTACAATCAGCTAGAACTCTGCTATAACCAACAGAGCACATATATGTATGTTCTTTCTCACTAAATGTGAACTTTTGCACATACACTCTTTCATTGTAAATAGCATGATCGAATTAACTTAATTACTCATTTGATGTACGAACTTTGGTGAGTTAGTTCATTACCTTGAGCTTTGATTAATTGATAAGATTTGACACTGACTTAAGATAATTCGTGCTTTATTTGCGTTTATGAATACCGGTGTAGGATTTATGTTTGAATTAAGTATTGACCCTTCTCATAACTGAAAAAGTGCAGTATGCAAATAATTTCTCACAGTACTTTTATATTCTCCACGACAAAGTTTTATTCCAATTAAAACTATAAACTCAGCATTCAAGTCTAGTCGTAGTCGAACACGGGCTTTTCACCTCTCAACAAAACTGTCATCACCAAACTCTTGGCATATTCTCATATGAATTCATTGTATAGCTGCAATTGTATTTTTCTATTCAAATTCAACAAAAATGAAAATCCACACAAGTACTCGTAGCTACCTACATAATGTACATAGAAGATAGATACATATTCTTTCTCTAAGGCATCTTTGAAAATTCAAGGTGGAGGAAACCCACTTAAAAGGACATTTAAGTTGATTGCACTCGGTTCATTCGGTGCTAATTAAATCTGACTCCATTTTCCATTGCTGGGGCATAGCGAAGTAAAACTGTTTTATCCTTTGCCAAAAAAAAAAAGTTATCAATAAATCCTTGTTCCAGGGTATTATAATATTTTCTTTTTACTTCCGTTGTGTCATTTAGTTTGGTGTATCTACATATTTTGTATTACTTGCTTGGGTACTTATAACCTTTGCCTAAGGGCAAGTTAAGGATTCATACAAAAATTTTTCCTCGTGATTTTAATCAAAACTGACAATAGATTGAAAGAGAACCCGAGCAAGTGGGTCTCGCAAATTTTAGTGTAAAGGAGGGTCTACACTATGCCGATCAACATTGTTTTGGTTAACATTGTCGATTAACATTCTAGTGTGCTATCCCAGCGAAATATCCAACCAACACAACAACAAAAATGAATAAGTGCTTTATTCAACTTCGCTTAGGACATACTTTCTTTTCACACAGTCATCTTATCAGCCGATCCGACCGACCTATATGAAACTTTTGCTCAACAAATGAAATATTCACCAATCAACATCTTTACGAATGCCAACAAATTAAAGAAGCCGCCACCAAAGTTATTGGAAGTTCAAACTTCAAAGATCTCCTAAAAAATCCATCATCCCAAAATATTAGACTTATTTTCAATTTACTTACCTATCTTAACTTAGAAAACTTAATCTAAATATATGATTTATCATTAGCCGTAAGTCCATGAGGCTAGAGCTATATGTTAATTTAAGACATTAATTTGTAATTTATATTTACACTTTGATTAATAAAAAATAAAAATATAAAAAATTCTGATCGATACGTCATGACCCAACCGGAGGGTTCAGGCTTTGTGTATAACCTTTTTTATATACAAAGGTTCAGGGTTTTAATCCTGGGGGTACCCAACTATTTTTACTTTTTTTTTGTGAACAATAGAGTTAAAATGAAATTATTAACATTAAATACTTATTCACGACAAGTGTTGCATTTTTCATCTAATAAAAATTGATTAATAAGGCACAAAACCAATAAATAATGTTCATGAAATTAAAATCCTACAAATGTTTTTAATAAAATGAAATTTGTTGAACAACTTTATCGATTGCTATCCATTTGGGTCCGTTTGCGTTCGGGTCAACAAATGTTGATTGGCATTGTCGATCAACACGTCTACACTTACTCAACACTGTATTGATCAACGTTGTTGATCTACACAATTCAACATAATGTGGACGCAGCTTGTGTGTGATGTGCTTTTTGCTTTCTTCCAGCCGAGGTTATGCTCGCCGGTCTCGCCAGGGTCGTCCTGAAGAAAACACGAAACTTCAGAGGAAAAAGTTTGTAGCGACATCCAAATAAACAATTGAACGCACTAAATAACCGCACACCTAAACGCGAACCACAGCTGACTGCCTGTCAAATGTCATCTTTCTGACACCCGACATAACCTGCCATGGACATCCATTTGGGAACTTTCTTCTTTTCTAACCTTCGTGGCTCTCTGGTCGATCGGCAGCTGCAGTGGATGTAATTTATTTTTATTATATAAGTCATTAGCTTAGTATACTCATTTAACAAATATTATAATAATTAAAGTTAATGAATTAAGCAACTTTAGCGTTCCATTACAAGGTCTTAAAACCTTATTATAAAATCTTTATTGAAAACAACTCTTATATTTATAACACACAATATTCTGTTGCTATGGGTTTGTGGTACTTCGGTTAGTTCTGGTACTGGAACGATTTATTTGCGTTTCTGGTCTTGCTGACTTGTATCGGTTACACTGGCTTCTGATGCTTTAGTCCTAGTCCTGGTGGTTGGTCTCGGGTAATGAAGCTTCTGATATGGTTGGGCATTTAAAACCCGTCCTGTTATTCTGACGTTAGGTTTGGGTATTATGCTTTAAGTGTCTTTAAAAAAAACACATCAGGCTTAAACGCTATGGTAATTCAGCATGTACTTCGCCCCTGGTGCCCATTATCCTTTCTTAGTTTCTTTGATTTTCTCTGAACAATTAAAATGATACTGTCAAAAAAATTAAAACTTAAAACAGAAAACTATATAGTTTTAAGAAAAGTGATAGAAAAGTGTCATGATAAAACACTATCATATTGGAAATTTATCATGATAGAAAACTACCATAAACGCAACACTATCATGACAGAAAACTATCTATCATGAAAGGAAACTAGCATGATAGAAAAAATCATTATTCAAAACTATGATGAAAGCAACTTACCATGATAAGAGACTATCTAGTTATAAAACTCATGACATAAAACTATCATGATAGAAAACTATAATGATAGAAAATTATCGTGATAAAAACTATTATGAAAGAAAATAATCATGACATAAAATCATGCGAGACAGCTTACGTTGAAAAACTTCATGCGACAGAACTATCATGATAGAAAAATATGCGAGAAAACTATCATTTTAGCAAAGTATCATGTAGATTTGCAAATGCACATGTATGTGAACTCGCTTTTGTTGGCCGATTTTGAACTTACCGTATTGCGGTCGATTGTCTGATAGCCACGCTGCAGAACCTTATGCAAACAAAATAAAATGCACGACTGGGTCGCACGTACTTGCTCTTATGTTCAAGACACTGCGAGTTTAAGAAAATTGTATATACAAACATGGAAATTATGAGAGAAAAATGTAGACAAGCATGAAATACGACATTTAAATTCGCTAAAACAACTCTTTTGACAGTTTGAGGTGAAAAAAGAGTATGCCATTTTAATTCATGATGGAATATGATTGTATGGGAAAAAAAATTAAAAATCGTTGGAGCGGTTTTTTTTTTAAATTAATTTTTTATATATAAAATTCTTAAGACATTTTAAAGAAAAAATTTTGGTATGCAGATTTAAGCTATATATTTATGTGTATATAAAAACAAAATTTGAAAAAAAATTGTCAACCCGTTTTTGATATATCGAATTTTCAAAAAAAAAGTTTGAAACTTTTTTTAAAAATCCAAAAACATTTTTTTTTGAAAATTTTGATATGCAATATTATTTGATTTTATCTGAAATTTGTATATAAAAAAAATCATCAAAATTCGTTCAGCCGATAACGAGAAAATTCAAAATAAAAAAAAACGTTCTATGACAGGTACTATTAATAGTTGCAAAGTGTAAAATTTTATAATTTTTGGTAGTAGATCGTACTAATTTTAGTATATACAAAAAGTTTAATCAAAATCGTAGGAGTCGTTTTTAAGCAAAAAAATATTTTCCTTTGCGGTTTTTTAACTTTTGTATGAAAGGTACCGTTATTTTTTCATTATTGTAAAATTTTTTCTAAAAATATTTTAGAAAGTACTAAAAAAGTCTTAAATATCGATTTTCAAAAGAATCTATGATGTCGTTTTCGAAATATTTGATTTTCAAAAAAAAAATTTGAAACATTTTTTAAAAATCCAATAAACATTTTTTTCAAAAATTTTGGTAAACAAAACTATTTATATTTTTTGGAAGCTTCTGTGTAAAAAAAATAATTGAAATCGGTCGTACCGTTTTGAAGAAAATCAAAAATCAAAATCAAAAAAATGGTTCTTTGGGAGGTACCATTAATAACCATTTTTGAAAAATGGTTTTCCAGTCAAAGAAAGCCTTTACTAAAATAAATTTATTGAATTTTTTTTAAGAAAAGTTGTCGAGCCGTTTTTGAGAAAAATACGATTATGTAAATTTGCCAAAAAAAAATGTATGACAGGTACCGTTATTTTTGGTTCTAAAAAAAAATTAAAAGAACGTGTCGGCAGAATCACCAAAAACCACTAAGTACCAAGTTTGATGAAAATCGTTTAGGCTGTAGACGAACAGACAGACAGACAGACAGACAGAATTTTGCCACCCACTTTTTTGGTGTTCTCTATCATCGTAATATCATGTTTGGTTGTTATCTCAAAAATTTTTTTTTTGCACGAATCCAAAACTTGCCTTATAGTACCTATAATCGCAAGTAAAAAGTGAATTTTAAAGACATTCGACGCGACCTTTGACGTGATAAACACCATAATCACATTGAAGAAAATATACTGTATCCTGAATATGGAATACGATACGAACCGAGTTCCCATTCGCGATCGACTCACATCAGATTCACAATCAAACACCTAGTTCTACACAATGCGTTAAAAAAATCCGCTTTTTGCAGAGCTCATGCAAAACTACTTTTTTATTCTAGAATTGACCTAAAGTGTCAATTTCTTTAAGTTTCCAAAAATTTGAAAATACTAGAATTAATAAAACAAGTTCATGCGACCCACCAATGCATTTTATTTGTATTCCTTATATTAAACGGTTAAATGAACATTCATCCTATGATGCCGCATTTAGCACTCCATCCTCAAAATTTTGATTCTATTTTCCACTCAGGTTGTAAGCTATACAACCCCCATTTAAATATTCACACATCCAAACACACAGGATGTTTAATCAAATTTTATGCCCTTATTCGCCCACCCTTATCCTCCGCGTGTCTGCGGGTTTTGTTGGTGTCGCGTTGAGTTGAGTCGAGTGGGCTTGTAATAATTTGCAATTTTCATTTAATTTTGATTAAATTTTAGCAGAAGCGTCAACAAATTTGCTTTCATTGCGCTTTTTTGATCCTAAATGAAATTTAATTTGAGAGTATTTTGACGGTAGGTAAAAGGAGATCTTTTATGGGCAATGGTGTTGTTATAAAATTGGAGAATAGATGCAAAACAGATATACCTATACAGCCTACACTTAAATGGAAAATGAAAGGAAATTGTTATGATAGAATTAAAAAGAGGAAATTATTCAAACCTAGAGATCATATTTTTGGTAGAACGTAAATGTGATAATATACCAGCCAGCGCAGCGCAGTTATTTAAAGTGGTTTTAAAATGCGTCATTCTAGAAGTTTATGTGGGCTTGAATCGTTGCTTTGTGGAAATGAATTTTGCGGAAATTAATTTTTTTCTTTACAAATGAATATGAAGGTTAGAAAGTGGATAATTTAGGCTTTTTATTATGATCCAGTCCTTTCGAGTTCTAGAAAAAACTGCTGACACTGTGTGATGTCCTTGATTTGATACGTTATAATATATTTTGATTGTGGATTTTCAAGGAGATTACTTTATCAAACAAAATACAGTGATGCAAAATCCAATGATGCAACGAATACTGAACGTCGATTTGCTTATTTTATCTCCAAGTGGTAACCATCGCATACTGGTCTCGATCATCCGGACTTGACTTGCTAAACTAATAAGCTCGGACTTGCTAAACTAATAAGCTCGAGTGTTAAACAAAAACAAAAATAGAAACACTATAATCTTCTCTTGGAAATGACTGGCTGTATAATTCGGTTGAAGTCTTTGACGAGCCTATCAGAAGGATGGTGTAAGGCAGATGAATTCGGCATAGAGAATCAATGGTGTCCCCAACAGTCGTGAAAACAGACAACGAGAAAAGTGTTCCCACTAAAGACACTTCTTCTTTTATAAAGACGGCAGCGAAAGAATTCCCCAGATGGAATCAACGGTGGCGTCCAAGGTTCCAGTTGGACTGTCCCACTTAGTGATCACCTTATACTGGCTACTACGACATATTTGAAGCTCATGTCTATAAGGAGCGGTTAGTCCGGCTCTCATCCTTGAAGTTGTATTGTGAAGGGTCTGGTCCTACAGATTTGGGGTGATGCTGTCGGGGTGGCTTAACAGTCACGTAGAGCTATTTTAGTTGCAAAGCAACCGCAAGCCACAAATTCTGACGGATTTTCTGTTGACGCACCTAGTAAACGAAATAAGGGCAACAACCTTCGGATCTGAACGTGGAATGTTCGGTCTCTCTAAGGACCACGTGCAGCCAAACATTAAGCGAAAGCCCTAGACAACTACCAAGCAGACATCACCACCACCCAAGAAGTGCGATGGGAACGGCTGGTCAAAAGAAAAATGAAAAACTGCAATATTTACTACGGTAACTGTTACCGACCATAAGGGCAACGTCGTTTTGGACGTTGATTCTTCGTTACAGGCAGACTTAGGCAAGAAGTCTTAAGTTTCAAGTACGTGAACACAGAAGATAAAGATGAGAAAACCAAGGACGAGTTTTACGAGCTCCTGCACAAGACATATGAACAAAACCAGGAACAGAAGACGTCTTTGGTGCAGAATAGGAAGATATAGCCTGCACGACACCACCTCCGATAACGGACTCAGGTTATAACTTTGCTGCGAGGTGAAACGTTGTGGTAGCTAGTACGCAGTTCCCGCATCTCGATATTCACAAGGAGACATGGCGAATTCCGGATTAATCGACCTCCAACCAGCTTGACCATATTCCGATCGACGCAAGGCACTCCTCTAGTATCAAGGATGTCCGAACGTTCCGAGGAGCCAACGTTAGCTACGAATATCCAGACCAAAGCCAAAACAGGGAAATAGTGTGAGGAAGTTCGATGCGAAAACGCCTGGTTTGACGAAGAATGCCGGCAAGTACATGCGCCCAAACAGCAAGAATACAAAGCGGTACTGCATAGAAGGACCAGGGCTGTTCACGAGCTCTACGAGCAGAAGAGGAGAGAAGAACACTGGCTACTCAAAAGGAAAAGGAAGGAACATGAGAAGAGCTCGATGAAGGAAACAGAGGGATGCCATTGCAGGAATGCAGTTTGGAAGTTTGAGGAGTTTTGACCAAAAAGTAAAAAGGGTATACAAGGCCTGAACCAAAGCCTGCAACGACAATCAGGGAACCATAGTAGTTGGTTCCGAAGATATGGACAAATTGTAAATGGACGACGACGAACCGAATTCTGGTGCAAGGCAGATTGCACCATCAATCCTGGACGAGTTAGGCCAACAATTCCGTCCACCCGATCTCGAAGTAGTAAAGGTATATGTAAACTTAAGTCCATTAAGCTGCTGGAGCCCATGGCCTTGCCATCAGCCTCACAGTGGCTGGCGATGAATTGGTTAGGAGTATGCACTAGCTCATCTGCAAATATTGTCGCAGAAAAGCATTCCCGATCAGCCTCTGGACTGCAGAACTAACAGCGACATCAGTCTTCTTAACATCGCATACAAGATCTTCTCTGTCGTACTTTGTGAAAGCCTGAAGTCATTCATCAAAAACCTGATAAGTCCATATGAGTGTGGCCTTAGGCCAGGGAAGTCCACCATCGACCAAATATTCGCACTACAGCAGCTCTTGGAGAAAACCCAGGAGTTTCAAATCGATACCCACCACCTTTTCATCAATTTCAAGGCCGCGTATAATAGCATCTATAGAGATGAGCTATATAGAGCAATGTCCCTGCCAAACTCGTCCGTTTGCACAGGATGACGATGGAGAATGCACGCTGCTCCATCAAGGTCGACAAACACCTCACCTACACCTCTGATGTCAAAAAAAAGTTTTAAGCAAGGCGACATGCTGTCATATGCGACTTCTTCAACGCGTTCTTGAAAGAATAGTGCAAAACTCTCACGTCAACACTAGAGGCACAATCTTTCAAAAGTCCGTCCAACTACTGGCTTACGCTGACGACATTGACATAATCGAACGAACAAAGCGTGATGTCAGTGGTGCGTTCGTGAGTATTGAAAAGGAAGCCAAGAAGATGGGTTTAAAGGTGAATAAAGGCAAGACCAAGTGTATGCTGTCAACAAATAAGGACACCCAACACTGACATAGACAGCTATAATTTTGAGGTGGTCAGAGACTTTGTCAACTCAGTGTCTTATTTATGGCATCCACATCCATGCTCCATCTGATGACCTTCAGCAATATTTTAAATATTCCAAAAGAAAACATTTTCAATTTTATAATATTTTATTATAAATAATTGCACTTTAATTCTCGTAAGAGTTTGGTATTTTTGATATTTGTTTTTTGACATCATGAGGTATAAATATTTTTCATTCTTTACTATAATCTTAGATATTAAAACTAAAATGCTCACAAAATCGTCGTACTTGTTATTGAATACAATAGACAATCTCCAACCCCTAAAACCATCCTTGTCTACCAGTACCCCTCTTATAAGGGCTCTTTGGAGCCGATTTGGCTTTCGGTGGTGGCTGCGAAGCTACACTTGCCTCCGACTGGCTGTCGGTTAAGCCAGCACTATACATCTCCTCCATGGCATCGTCCATCTCGAAGAATGTCACTTCGAAGGAATCTTGCTGCATGGATGGCTGCGATGGATGCACGGCTGACGATAGCTTACTCAGCATTGGTGGCTTGGGTGTGGACCTAGCAGTATTACTTCCTCCTTTTCCACTTGCATTTGTAGCAGCAGCAGCAACATGTGGAGCAGGAGGAGGTGGATTTTTTTTAATTGCTTTGCCCGCAAGCATCTTAGCATCTGTATTCCTCAACAGTAATTCAGCTGCTCCTTCTATACCCACAGCACCACTTCTTCCACTAGAATCAAGACTTGATGCTGATAGAATCACTTCATTTTGGCTCTTTGTTGTTGTGGATTTGTTGGTGTCAACCGGAGGCGTCTTACGTTGCTGGTTCTGTGACTCCTTAGCCATAACCGCATCGTGCTTCAACGACTGCGGTGGCGATATGAATCCATATTCAGTAATAACTGGGTGAATGTCCGGAGGCATTGGGTTCGTTGCCTGTTTTGACGATAATGACACATCCTCCACCAGCTTATGAACTGATTTTGCATTCGTAATGTCGCTGTCCTCGTTTGCTTCATCCGTGCCTGTCAACTCAGCGCCAATTTTATTCAACAGATCCAACAGCGTGCTGGTTTTTTCATCCTCGAATTCGATAACTGGTGTTTCGCAACCAGTGCCATGTGGGGGTGGTGATAGTAATATCAACCTGTGAAAAGAAAAAACACTCGCATAGATTGACATCTACTCTGAATTCAGAATATCAGAATGAACTCATTTCTTACCTCTTTGCCTCTCCGATGGCTTTTTGTAGATGTTGCAAGCTGTTGTAACTCTCCTTGCTGCAACAGCGACCAATTTGTGAATTCTTTGCCGCTCCTTGCAGCACCAGATTCCATTTGTGGACGGCCGATTGATTAGCCACGGTGCGAGCTATACGACGAAATCGAGATTTTGGATCTTCATGGACAGGTGGTTGATTGGGTTCACTCTCGATTTTGATTTCGTTGATGTCACCTTCACCGTTGACGTTGTTCGAGGATGATTTATTTGCTACTGCAGTTGGAACTGGGGCCACTTGGAAGCCACGCATCAGTCGTCGTTCCCAAATTTTTGCGTGCTTGGCACGATGTGCTGGATGGAAGAAATAAGAACGAATTGAGTTCAATGTAAATTGTGTATTGGGATTTCTCATTGAGAATGGTCAGAAGTCAGATGAAGTAATCATAATATTGATGTACGCAATACATGTTTACTGATGGGTCTACCCAGCAGGAAATTTGCTCCTCAATGAAAAATAAAGGTGCATTCCTCGTCGAAATCATCTGTTCTATTCATTGAGGAGAAGCTCTGCATAGATTTCATTCATTGAAAGTCATGCAAAAGGTAAGTAGATTGCCATTCCAGTTGCATCTTCTGCTTTGCTCTTGAAAAAAGGTAAAGAAAATACGAAACAAAGCAATAACCTTTTTTGACATCATAAACTCAAATGAATTCAATACTGAACGGGGAGATAATTCCTGTACCTATTCAGTGGTTATTGCAATCCACACAGCATTGCGTGTTTTATGCCTGCTATGCGAAAGAGAAAACAACCTTTTCTTTTCTTTCGCATCAAAAAGTTGAATGAATTCTATATAAACCGTGATACGAAGATTTCCTGCATACAAAATTATACATCCTTTCAGTGGTTTATCTGCTCTGAATTGTTACGGTCGTAGCTATAGGTAGATACATTTTTCGTTTTTCTGCCTGTTGAATAGATATTTGACCTGAAACAAAAAATTCCGATGCGAAAGTAAACCTTTTTTGTTTTGGTCTTCCTCGATCGGTCACGTGACATTTCTTTGTTCTAGAATATTCTAGAATTGATTTTGTGATCGAAGAGAACAGACGTATATTTTTTAAGTGTTTTTCAATCAAATTGATAATCATGTTCCTATTTAATAAAATGATAACCATGACGCAGGAGACTAATCACATTCACCTAGGTAATTGAATTTGATATTAGATTATTTTCTATAACTCTTAAAGTTTGTATTCCTCTATTCCTTAACTCCAAATTGAACAAGTATGACGATGATCATCATTTTTAAGAAAATTGCAGCCAAAAAGACGAGGAAATACCTACTTTCTAAAATCGAACAAACATATACGTATAGTTATTTTGAATTACATTGTTTGTTCTGTTTATCTTATTTATTCTAGTTACTTTAAAAAACTAACTATCCACTTTTCTCTTTAATATTTTATTAGTTAATAAACTTCTTAAATACATTATACTAGTTGAATTTATTTTATTTTATTCGTCATGAATCCAGCTTCATTGCAGATGCTCCGCTTCTTTTGATGAAATCAAAGAAAAAATGCATAAAGATTTCAGTCACATTTTTTCTTCTACGAAAACATCCCCTCACAGTTGACCTATTTTTCATGTATTCATTCGCGTTGAAGAAAGCATCACACAACGAGAACCATTTTTTTTCTGATAAGAAAAAGAAGTTATGAATTCGAAAGTGCCATGAGCATAGTGATTTCATTACAAAATATTCATGGAGAGAGTGTGTAGGTACTTCCTTCCAATGACAAGCCCATGTTAAATTCATGATAGGATTCCCTAAGAAATTCATGGGTGCAGCTCCTTTTCCGTGAGGAAAAACCTACTTATTCAGTATTGAATTTTTGGAAATTTCCTACTGGGTAGATTGAGGCATACGCAAAAGTGATCAATACAAATTGACAGTTAATAAGGCTTTCTGCGTATCGACACATTATTAAATATTTAAGGCAGGCAGGCCCTTCCTTGCATTAATATTATTACTTATGGTGAAATTAATTATATATATTATGTACATATATAGCAAGGGAGACATTTTTGGAATACACTTATCACAAGTAGAAGATGGTTTATCAAGTAATTAGCTTAACTTGGAAAATAAATTAGAATTAGAGAAATGAATTTCTCGAAACCTCTAAAAGATATTTTCACATTTAACCTTTAAGGCAGACACTTTGAAGGAATTATCTACAAAGAAATCTTCCTACCACTTGGCTCAAAACCAAAAATTATATTGTAAATTCGCAAAGTAGCTATGCAGCAACACACATTTGTCATGAAAAAGATGTTCATAGAGGTCATGGCATGTAAATAGAGACTGTTTTGAATATTTTTTCAGCGCAAACAATGCAGCTCAATTGCATGAATCAAGACCAATATTAGCCGTTTTCCTTTGGAGGTGGCAAAGTACTTATGAGTAAATGAAAACCCTAAACTAGTACTACCAACTGCATATGCTCTCATGTGCGAGTAGATACATTTAACATGGGAAAGCAGTTTGATGTGTTCCTTGGAAAAAACCTAGCAAAGTACTTGCAAGTACTTCGCCACCTCCAAAGGAAAACGCCTATTGATACTGCTACGAAATAATTCAGGCGAACGCATTATTTCAATGATGATCGATTTCAATTGGGCGCCACTTTCCGAACTTTCTCTTTGGAGATATTTGAATCAAAGAGTAAACCTTAAAAAAGCCAGACACCATACTCGAACTAAAAACAATATTTGAGAAGAAATCCGAACGAAAGAGTGTAACTTTTCCAAACTGAGAATGGATGCTATCTACTTGGCGTTATTTTTCTCTTAAAAATGAAAAGAATTGAGTTGATAAACACCTTATTTTTTTAAGCGAAACCATAAATACACTTTGAGTTATTTCATCTAGTAAGTATGTGACATTAAATTTGTATTTACTGTTTTCGGATCAAATTGTGAGATATAAGTTTACTTACGTTTCTCTTTTTTGGCAGCTGAAGAAACATCCCATCCATTGCTATCGAAAATCTCCAACAATTCATATCGCACAGTCGAGATATCTGCTTTAACTTCATTGATATCATCCTCAGTAACAGGAGCTTGTTCTAGTTTTCTATGATTTGCTGAGACATAACGCCATACTAAAGACCACATAATACTGGCATAACGATTTTCAGTTTTGTTTTCTCCACGCTTCTAACCATAATACAAAAATATTAAATCAAAACAATATTAGGTATTTTCAAAAGTTTTACCAACAATTATTACCTGTGATTTTTTTCTTGCAAGTTCTTTACTTGATTTTCTAAAAAGTCTAATGAGCCATTTAATTGATGGGAAGACATTAAAAGGTGGTGGCAAAGTAGAACTGTCTTCGAAATAGCTCATCCAGAGTTTAGTTCGAGCAAATTTCCATTCTGTATCCGAGTGAAGCTATACTCAAATGATTTGAAATTAATTTCAATTAAGGAAATTCAATGATTTGGATGAAGAAAAAATTACCTCAATCATAGCATATGAATTTGACATCATGGCAATTAGGAGATTCAATAATACTATCACATTGATGACGCTGTATGACCCGTACATTAAAAGGCCCCAAAAACGGGTGTATGACTTTATGCCAGATAGTTCGAAATTTTCCAATCCAACCATTCCAAAACTAGCCCAAAACAATGACTGGGATGATTCGAAGAGGCTATACAGAAAATAAATTATTTATTAAAAAAGTAATCAACACGTTTTAGAAAAAAAAAAAAAAAAAAAATTACAAACAGTATTATTCCTTACTTGTGACCATTTTATATAATGAGGGGTGTATAAAGGAACAATTACGTGCAAGGGTTTTTACTATCGGATATGTTTGCTTGGCCCATAAGCATGCTCAAAACCAAAACTGCTAATAAATTTACCCATGCGTTTCTGAGAGAATGGTCACACTGGTCACTTTTCAATATGATCGGTATAACTCGGAAACTAAGCCGAAATTGACAATTTTTCATTTAAAACTTTTTGTTCAAAGCTAAATTATCTATTTAAATTGTGTTTAAAAAATTTTATAAAAAAATTTGTTGTAAAACTTATTTTCACCACTGTATTTAACTGTAAAGTCAATAGCTATTGTTGCAATTCTGCTTTCATGTTAACTTCTTGAATTATCAAATGTACAGTCTTTATTGAATTACCGAACATTAAACATTATTTCTTTTATTCTACTGGCTGCCTTTCATTTCAATTATCTAAACTGTAACAGGTTATGGGCCCAGGTCACTCAGAGATATAAGAAAGAAGTGCTGTTTAAGTTTGTCGGCTAAATAATTTTCTTAGTTAATTTGTAAGTCGAGTTTAATTTATCTACATAAAATTTGCGATGGGTTCGTTGTACCAGATTGATAAATTGAACGGAGGAAATTATGGAACTTGGGCAATTCATATGAAGAGCGTGCTTGTTCACACTTATCTCTGGTCGTATGTCGATGGATCTAACAGGTTGGTGGAGGAGCCAAAGCCCGAGGAAAAGACTGCGTGGGAAGCTGCTGATGGAAAAGCTCTGGCCACCATCCTTCTGAGTGTGAGGCCATCAGAGTTACTTCACGTCAAGCATTCAAAGACGTCCAAAAATGCATGGGACATCTTTCGTGAGCTTTACCAGCCAAAAGGTCCTGCAAGTATGGTAAATTTGTTCAAGCAGTTGCTGCAAGCAAAAATGTTGGATGGTCAGTCCATGCCAAACCATATCAACGATTTTACAGGTGTAGTAGACAAATTGCATGAAATACAGGTGCAAATCCGCGAGGAGCTGTTGGCAATTATTCTACTGTGTAGTTTGCCAGAGTCTTACGAGAATTTCATAGTCGCAATTGAAAGTCGTGATACTTTGCCATCGGTTACAAGCTTGAAGACAAAGCTTATGGAAGAAGAACGGAGAAGATTAAATAAAGACCAGAACAACGGTGCGGTAAGTGAACATATTTTTGTTGCAAAATCACGTGACAAGAATCATGGTAAAAATTCTTCCAACTACGGGAAAGGAAAATGTTATTCTTGCGGTAAACGTGGGCATTTCGCATCTGAATGTCGAAAATCAAAACAAAGACAGTTATCTTCGTTTGGTCTCTTTTCCTCAACAGATGCATCGATGCTTCAACGGAACGAATGGTGTTTGGATAGCGGTGCGACATCCCACATGTGCTGTAACAGAGAATTTTTTACCGAATTCCATGATGTCATTGAAGGAGAAAGAGTGCAGCTCGCAAATGATAAGTTCGTCATATCAAGTGGAGTGGGAACAGTCAGGTTGACATTCAGTACAGGTGACATATTTCTAAAAAATGTTTTGTTCATTCCAGAACTGCAAGGAAGTTTTATATCAGTGAGTAAGATAACAAATCATAATTACACAGTGGATTTTATACATAATTCAGCTGTAATAAGAAATCCAAATAAAGTTGTTGTTTTGAAGGCCTATAAGAAAAGTGAACTTTATATTGTTAAACCTTATACTGAATTAATTTCCTTTCAATCCAGCACAAAAGCGAATACCTTCGAGAAATGGCACCAAAGATTTGGACATCTCAATATGAACAGTCTCCAACAACTCAAAGATAAGCAAATGGTAACCGGTTTAAATGTGGATCCCTCTGAAGTCAACCTGGACTGCGTTGTGTGCGCAAAGGGCAAATTGACGGTGCAACCATTCCCTAAACAATCATTTAATCGGAGTAAACAATTGCTAGAGCTGGTGCATAGTAACGTCTGTGGCCCAATGAGGATTCCATCAGCCGGGGCAGCGAGGTATTTCATCACGTTTATCGATGATAAATCAAGAAAAATACAGGTATACTTCCTGAAAACCAAGGATGAGGTATTCAGTATATTTAAACAATTTAAAAGTATGGTCGAAGTCCAAACGTCAAGTAAAATTAAATGTTTACGGAGTGACAATGGACGTGAGTTTGTAAACACCAATTTTAATGATTTTTTGAAACAACAGGGAATAACACGTCAGCTCACAATCCAGTACACCCCGCAGCAGAATGGAGTAGCTGAGAGAGCCAATCGAACGTTGGTTGAGATGGCTCGGTGTCTTTTGTTGGACCAGAATCTACCAGAATACCTGTCAGCGGAGGCCATCAACACTGCCGTTTACCTGAGGAACAGGTCTCCATCTAAAATATTAGGCAATATAACCCCATATGAGTTATGGACAGGAACAAAACCTTGCGTTTCACACCTGAGAGTTTTTGGTTCCCGGGCTATTGTCCTAGTCAAAAAGCCTGGTCATTCAAAATTTGCTGCGAAGGGAAGAGAGTTGCTGCTGGTTGGATATTCAGAGGAATCCAAGGGATACAGGCTTTTCGATCCCAAAACAAGAAAAATCGAAAAGAGTCGCGATGTGAAATTCTTCGAAAATAATGTACAAAATACTTTAATTGACACTAAAGATTTTTTAATTGCAGAGAATGAGAACACCGAAGCCAGTAAAAAACAATGCCAAGACACTAAAAGTGATGAAACAGGTGAAACGTCAAAGGCAACATCCACATGCACAAAGGATGGAATAAATTCAGCTGATGCATCTAGTTCACCGGGTAAGAACTTGGTTGTCGGTCCTGGGCGGCCTAGAATTATTCGGAGTGGCAAGCCTGGTAGGCCCACCAAACAGTTTAACATGGTGGAAGCAGTCAACTCAATCGGAGTTGAGCCCTTGATTCCATCATCAGTTGCAGAAGCCAAATCCTGTAAGGATGCAGCCGAATGGGAAAATGCCATGCAGCTAGAGTTTAAAGCACTCATAGCTAACGAGACCTGGGATCTTGTGGATCCACCATCGAAGGACACAATAATTGGATGTAAGTGGGTTTTTAACCTGAAAAGAAAACCAGATGGAACCATTGACAGGTACAAATGTAGACTCGTAGCTAAGGGGTGTTCCCAAAAGTACATGATTAATTATAATGAAACTTTTTCCCCCGTTGTCCGGTTCTCGACAGTCAGATTGATTTTAGCTGTAGCAGTGCAGTATGAGCTACTGGTACACCATCTCGATGTGACATCAGCCTATCTCAATGGTGAGTTAACCGAAAACGTTTTTATGGCCCAACCTGAAGGATTTGTGGATCAAAAGTATCCCCAGAAGGTTTGCAAATTACGTAAATCGTTATACGGTCTGAAACAAGCTGGGAGACAATGGAATTGCAAGCTTAACGAAGAGCTGCAGAAAATTGGGTTTCAAAGATGCAATGGTGACAACTGCCTGTATGTCATGAACAGAGGTGCTGAGATCAATATATTGGCTGTATACGTGGACGATTTCCTCATCGCTTATTCAACAGAGTCATCAATGAGTATTATAAAGAAGCAAATCGAAGCAGCTTTTGATTGCGTGGACAAGGGACCTGTTGCTCAATTTTTGGGTATAGAAGTCGAGCGCGCTGAGGAAAGGGGCGCCATTGCAATTCACCAACATCAATACATACGAGAGCTACTGGGAAGGCATCGAATGGAAGCATGCAGGTCATGTTTAACACCTCTAGATCTTGGGATGATGATAACCAAATGCAAAAATGAGTCATGCAAGAAAGAAGATCCAAGCTACTACCAGTCAATTGTGGGAGCTATAATGTATTTGGCAGTCTCTACTAGACCTGACGTAAGCCATTCCATCAGTAAACTATCACAGTTTAACGTCGATCCCCATAGTGAACACCTTGCAGCGTTGAGGCATCTGTTGCGGTACATCAATACAACGGTCGATGCAAAACTGATGTATGCTAAGTCTGCCGATGGACTCAAGGGGTATGTAGATGCGGACTGGGGAGGCAATGTTGACGATAGGAGATCCTACACGGGATATGTTTTCACATTTGGAGGCGGAGTCATCTCATGGGAGTCGAAGAAGCAATTGTCTGTTGCCCTCAGTAGCACGGAGGCAGAGTATATGGCGCTTTCGCAAGCCAGCAAAGAAGCCGTGTACTTGCGGAACTTGATATCAGAGTTAGGGCTGCCTGTTACTAATAATTGTTCTGTTCTTTTATTTAATGATAATATAGGTGCTCAACAGTTGGTCAAAAATCCGGTGCATCATCCGAGAAGCAAACATATCGACATCCGCTACCACTATATTCGAGATCTGTATGAAGATGGCGTTATCGATCTGAAGTATGTCTGCACTGACGATATGATGGCGGATATTTTTACCAAAAACTTGGCAAAGACGAAACATCTGAAGTTCAGTTCGATGTTGGGCATCCCGCTCAAATAAAATTATTTTGAATAGCAACACTACTATTGTGGGGGAGTGTTGTAAAACTTATTTTCACCACTGTATTTAACTGTAAAGTCAATAGCTATTGTTGCAATTCTGCTTTCATGTTAACTTCTTGAATTATCAAATGTACAGTCTTTATTGAATTACCAAACATTAAACATTATTTCTTTTACTCTACTGGTTGCCTTTCATTTCAATTATCTAAACTGTAACAAAATTCAAGCAGGGAAAGTTTATTTATTTTACACTATAAAGAGTTAAATTGTCCTTTATAATTTAATGTTGGTATTAGCCCTAGGTCGAATAAATTTGCTACAAAAATATGTTATTCAAGTTCTCTTCGGAAGCACTTAGTAACAATTACGCATAAAAAATGATTTAAAAAAAAGTTGTTTTCATAATATTCAATTTTCTCAAAAACTAAAGCTCCTAAAACCATCTGGTTTTCAGCATTCGACCTAAGGCTAATACCAACATTAAATTATAAAGGACAATTTAACACTTTATAGTGTAAAATAAATAATGAAAAATCAAGTAACAAAATTAAATTTTTTTTTTTAATTTTGAGTTTTCAAACAAATTTTTCAAAAATTGTTAACTTGATTTTCTATATAGTAAAAGAATTTGTATTAAGCTTTTAATGATGGTATAACACAGTATTGTAAGTATTTCCGTTGTTTTTAAATAGCTATTTTTAGTCTTTAATTCAATGTTTTGGGAATTCGTCCCCCCTTATAGAAAAGTGGGGGAAATATACCACTCCTTTTATATAATTTATTTCTTAGAATATGTCCAAAAATGCTTTCATAAAGTATTGGCTTGTAACTTGGAAATATTCTGTGTACTTCTTACCTTTGAAGAAACAGTGTTTCTCATATGAAAATAAACACTGTATCAACAAAATTAATAATAATTAATTAATAAGGGCATATTAAACACAACCACCTTCTTTATACCATAACTTGCTCTCATAACGTCCCTGGAATGACCATGAATCAATATATACATACTTACTTTTTCCGATATTTCTGAGTAAATTTATCAAAAACCATTGATGTTGTAAGACAATAAATAATATTGTTTTTTAATTTTTTGAATTTTCTACTGCTCTTATCTTTCTTAACCTTGCTCCTACCGAAAATATGAATATAACTTCTTCCGTAGGAAATGTACTATTCTTTCATTCTGTAGTGTACACTTTTTGCTTAAACGCTTAATTTTCAAAATATTCCCGAAAAGTTACAAAAGGGGATCTTAAACCCCCCCTCCTGCCTAAGGCTCGTGGCCCTGGGCTGGGGACTTTTAGTATGTTATACCTGGGGGTCACCCCTATCACACAAAATAATTACCCAGAGAGCATGATTTATTGCATTTATTTTATAATTGTGAGTCTTCGTTGACTGAACTATAAAAAAAAAAAAATTAAAAAAAACAAAGATTTTAACAAATTGTGCATAACTTTTTTTTAAGCAAAGATAGGGTCAAGACATGTGTTGTTAGACCAACGATTAATTATTTTAATGCAGTCTTTATTATTTGATATATTTTATTAAAAATTAAATAAACATGTTATTCAATGAAAAGTTAGATATAAAATGAAAAATTATTTTCTAGTCAGATAAAAATAATAAAACAAAAGTCTGAGCTAGATACAAATCTTAGAAAATAATACAGTAGAAGCTGCTTACACTTAATACAAAGTGTAGTTTTTATAATCTCCAACACTCCTCCTTAAGCAGCTTCAGCCTCAAATCTTCAAATATTTTCTTACTCAAAGCTTTTGTGAAAATATCAGCAACTTGTTGCTTGGTGCGTTAATATAAACAAGGTTCACTGTCTTCCCAATATGTTGATTGACAAATTTCCGACGTATTTCAATATGTTTCTTCCCTTTGGTCACTTTTCCTTCTTCAGCGTTTTCAAGCATATGGATAGCTGCTTTGTTATCGATAAGCAAATCAAAAGGTTCTTTCATAGCAATGCCTAGCTCTTGCATTATTCTACGAACCCAACAAACTTCTTGTATACCACTGACTGCTGCACGATATTCGGCTTCCGCTGACGAAATAGAAATCACTGATTGTTTCTGAGCCATCCAAACTATAGGCCCTCCATAATCTACAAGAATTCCACTAGTTGAAATCATATCAGGCTCTGTTCCACCATAGTTTGAATCCATGTATGCTTTCAGCTTCGCTTCGCCACCGAAAAATATACAAAAATTACTTGTTCCATTAAGATATCTTAGAACACGTTCTCTCATCTTCCAGTGACTTCTTCGTGGGTCACTGACTTGTCGACCAAGGTAATTTATAGTAAAGCTTATGTCCGGTCATGATATGGTTGACAAATAAAGTAAACTTCCAATAACTTCACGATAAGGCTTGTTCTTCAATGGACCGTCATTTATTTGTTTTTCAGTTAACATTCCTGGCTCAATAGGTGTTGTTACAGAATATGCTTCTTGATATCCGTAACGATTACTTTCCTTTTATATTTTTGCTGCGTTACCAAAAGTCCATTTTCTTTTAGATGAATTTCCATTCCGAGATAATATGATCGTCCTTCCTTTGGTCCTGTTGATTTTATTTTGAAGTTATTTGCTAGCTCTGACAGTTTAAATTGTATCTTGATTTCACGTCGACTAATAACAATCCCATCATCAACGAATATTCCGTGAATAACAGACTTATTATCTTCATTATAGAAAATACAAGGATCATCATCAGAGTCTTTTAATTGCAGTCTTTTCAAAGTTTTGGTAAATGTGGCATTCCAGTCCTTTGGAGCTAGTTTAAGTCCATAGAGACTTCTTTTGAGACTTAATAGTAAACGAATACTTGCATACCTTGCAACTGGTGCAAAGGTTTCTTTTCAATCTATTCCTTGGATTTGATCAAAACCTCTTGCAACAACACGTGCTTTCAGACGTCCATCTGCTTTCTCACGTAAGACCCATTTACACGTAAGTGGCCTACGATCCTTCGGTAAGCTTACCAGCTCCTAAACTTCCATTTGATTCAATGCTTTAATTTCATCTTCCATTGCTCTTCTCCAACCAGGATCTTGTTGTGCCGTCTTAACTGGAATATCTTCAACATCACCAATAACTGCATAATCACTGTACTTTGGGTGTGGTTTGATATTTTGTCGACTCCGTAAATTATGTATTGGAATATTTATTTCTTCACGACTTTCGAAATTCTCCTCCTGACATTGTTTTTCTTCTTCAAGTAAGTTTTCGTTTGTTTCTTGAATAGTCATAATTTCATGGTTTTCAAAGTCCTTCTCTTGCTATTGACGTTCTTCTTCTTCAAATAAAAGTTGAGTTGACAGCACTTCTCAGTGTTGTTCCTCTACGTGTCGACTTTAACTGTCTACTTTTCAACATAGACAATTGCGTAAACTATGTCGACAATGATGACAATGTCAACAGTGTCAACAATGACGTCGACAATGTCAACTATAGCTCTAAGATCTGTCAAACTGCAAATAAATTCATTAGAGGAATTTTGGTTTGAATATAGTTGCAAGACTCGCGGTCGTCAAGTGAGCTCTTTTCTCCTCAACGATTTCAACCGCAAAACTTTTATAGCGTAGCAAAAAGAGTAGCAGTATCTTATCATTGCCGTTATTGGATTTATTTTCAGCAAGTTCCAAATCAAACATTCAAAACGGTGTTGTATCCTATCGAACACTATTGCAAGATCTCTGGAGAGCATTTCAGGATAATGCCGGATTTACACGAATGGAAAGCTGCCAGTATAATGACAAAAAGAATGAATTTGTCCATTCTTTTGTTGTTGCTATTATCATTATACTGGCAGTTTTCCAATCGGGTAAGTCCGGCATAAGAAAACTCCAAATTGAATTAAGCCTTGGCTATTTGGATTAAGTATGCTACTGTGTACAATCGAATCACTTCATTTTAATATTTTATACAAAAATTCAATTTTAATTTAAGTTTAATAATTTTGTGGGTTAATTTAAGAAGGCAAAATTAAAAACCATTTTTGTGTTATGAATTTTCTACATTGTTGACATGTTGGTGTCAACAATTTTAAATTGTTTACGTTGTTTACGAGTAGCTTTTATAATCTCCAACAACATGCATAGACAAAATAAAGTAGAGACTAATATGGCATGTTCAAAAAGTAAAATTTTGTTCAAAACTGACAGAGATATGCCCATTCAAACTTAACCATTTCTTATAATTCTTCACAATTACAATTTAGTAGCATTTTCCTTTTTAAGTATGCTTATGGGCCAAACAAAAATATTCGATAGTAAAAACATTTGCACGAAATAGTCCCTTTTCAAAAGTTCTATTCAATAGGCTATAAGGGAACAAGATTGTTTTTAATATTTTTTTGAAGAAATTAATTTTTGTGATAGAAGTTTGGACCAAAAATCACAGAAACTCAAAGTAAAGGATCTTACCCAATAATTACAAAAAAAAAATCACGTTGTTTTTTCTTTGAATATTCGGTACAAAAATACGGGGTCAATTTGACAGAATTCAAAGGTTGATTTTGCTCCAATTAGTGGGACGAAACGGTCTTTTAAGATCAAACTATCATTTATTAAAACGTTGGTTTGATTTTCAGAAATAATGTTAAAGTAATTAAAGTCTGAATCTTTTTTGTTTGCATTAATTTATACTTTCTAATTCAAGGGAAGAGGTGGCATTGTTTTTTCTAATTTTAATAATGTGTGAGTTGTTTTACCAATTTTAAAAACGTATTTCAGGCTTTAGGGATTTTTCTCTAAGATAAAATCACCGTTTTTCTACCTGGGGTCACAAAATGTCCCGGGAGGCTGATTTATTTTCTCAGGTAAGAAATATTTTTAAAAAGTCAAGATCATCCTTGTAGTAGTTTATAATGAGGAATTCAATTGAGGCCGTGAGAGCCATAGTGACCTTATTGCAATTTTATTGAGATTAGGTAAATTATAACAAAAATTGAAATTGTTTGTTTAAAACAACATTTCTGCATTTAATGTTTTATATGAGGTACTGCCTCTTGCGAGGAACTGACAAATCCTCCAAGAGTTGACTTGTCATGAAAAAGTGCTTCTCATTTAGCCTTTCAGACTCGGAAAAAAACTGTAGGTCCCCTCCATTCCTGCCAACAACACGCACACAGGAATTGTTGAGAGTTGTAAGTCACTAGGCCCTGGTTCTCCACGAGCTGTTGTGCCACCCAATTTATTTATTTATTTATGGTCATTTTTTGAAAAACTAAATACAAGCTTTAGAATTTTGTTTCAAACTACAACAGCCTTATTTCTTGGATTTCACAAATGGGTTGCACCTCGGAATAGTGATCGATAAGCATCAAGATTTAAAATAGCTTTTAATATACCTATACACACTCCATTTTTGTAACTCTATATGCCAATCATTGGGGGGGTGCCAACGATAGGGCTGTTTACCCTATGGCCTTAAGTCCTACAAATTAGAGTTTCACTCGGCGATGAATCAAAAATTCAACGTTCAATTGTTCTTAATGCTAAGCCGTGAAAAATCAGTCAAAGGGGCAATTAGGCCCATGGGCAAGGGTGACAAATTTTTAAAAAATTAATAAAACGGAATTTTCAGATACAGAAAAGGTTTAAAAATGGGTTGATGTATTTAAAAGGGAACATGAAACAGTTGCAGGTCATTGATATTTGAACTCAATGAAATTTTTTGAAATCATATAAAAATGTCATATAAGGACTTACGAGGTTCTAACAGAAAGCAGACGAAAAAATATAGAGATTAGAAATGTCAGAGGAGTTGTCATTCTTATGTATGAATTTATAGATAGTCTCCTCAAGACGTTTAGAAATAAAAACAAATTAAAATTTGGCCTTAACATAAGTCTTGTTCTCAGAATTCCTTGGAGTTTACCAGAAAACGTTGCAAAGACCTTTTCTAAACGAAGTCCAACAAATAATCTTCGGTCAGATCGTTGATGTCACACATTGATGATTACATACCTGCCATGTTGTGGTGCTTTGTCTCTTCGAAAAGTAAATTGCGACAAGAAAGTCGTGATTTAGGAATGTTTTGTTGGTGATTTGCAACTATTCTCATGGAGTTGCGAATTACGACAAAAAAAACGTAATTCAGTGATTGTGCAATGTTAATTACTAAATATTTAGGTATCGCAAATCAATATTTTTAAATGCTATTTGTGAAATTATGCTTTTGGAGAGTAAATTACGCCAAAACAGTTGTATTTTGCTATGAAAAGTACAAACTTGAATCATGGATTTTAATTGCAAATCACGAAGAAACAAATTTTGTAAATTGCTACGTTTTGACTGTTAAATTACCAGTTTTTGTATTAATTTGGGATGAAAATATCTTGATTTACGAATTAAACATGATTCGTAAATTGCAACTGCAAATTTTTCAATTGGTGATTTTTCAATTCTTTCCGTGTTGATAATTTTTTTGATTAGTAGTTTTTGAAAAATTTGGAAACAAACATAAAATACCCTCAAAAAATTTGATCTACTCGTTTAGAAGCCCTAGTGGACTAGCATGGAAGTGAATTGAAACCGGTAGAAATGATAACCCCCTTTTTTTAAAGTCGGTTAAAATCGCATCATATCTGCAGTGACATATGGCTTATAAGGTTTCATTGCAAAGGACGGCTAGTATCATTTTTGCCCAGGGCGGCGAAAAAGCTGGATCGGGCCCTGATTACAATGATTTTTCAGAAATAATGAAAAATTGCACTCAATTAAAAACTCAACGTCGAGCTACGTTGCGTGCGTCGGTTGCGTCAGCGTCATCAACAGTGCCTGCTACTCACAGCTTATGCTTATGCCACATAGTTCGTTTGTTGAATTTTGGCGATAAAATTAATTTCCCAAACCAATGGTAGGTAAATAAATAAAATTTAGTGCACTTAATAATTTGGGGACATTGAATTCATTAATATGGCCTTCACAATTTAGGTAAGACCATGGTTCAAATTTTCAAAATTAAAAAAAGCACTGTCCACCAATGTTTTGCAATTTTCCCAAGGAAATATAACTAATTTTAGTGCTATTCCTTTACAATTTCTTTATTAAAAATTATTATAATTATTATTAGACCTTCTGAAAGAAATTTGACATTTCAAAAACTAAAAAATACTAACAAATAATCTTAAGTGAAATGTGGGTTTTGCGGTTATTAGTTTCCATTCAAAAGCTATATGACTGGGAGCAGCAAGAAAACTTGGGCTTTGGGCGGCGAATTAGCTTAATATCCGCCCCTGGTACTAGGTCTTCTACTTGGCTGATTTATTTCAAAAGTACATTTATATAGAATTTGTAACAGAAAAACCTTCTTTAAGTTAACCTTCAAGGTTCTTTCAAGGTCTTTAACTTTTTTTTTATAGCGCTTTTTGCTCATTCCCCCCATTTTTATTTTTTTAATAACGGTTCCTGCCATACAATTTTGTTTTTTGAAATTTTACATACACTCCTCGTCAACTGAATACGCACAAACATTTTTTAATATACTTTATCCATTTTTTCCAAACAGTGATGGTTATTATGCCATCTGTTGATGCTAACTATTCCCTTAAGATGTTAAGCAGATAATTCCGAAAGAATTATCCAAAAACAACCGTGAGTTTTTCTTCAACCACTTGCAAAGTGTTTTATATGCAAAGTAGGAGTTTTTTTTTTAGTCAACTGAATAGGTACAACCACATTTTCTTCGTTGTTTATAAGTTTTTTGGAGTGCTTGACAGTTTAAATTAACGATTTTAGTGTTTTCAGTAAAATTTAATTCTTGATTTCAAATTTTAAGAAAAATGGGTAGATCTACGTGTCTTAACAGTGTGGAAAAAGCTAAAATCGATTTACTTAGAGACCAAGGCCTAACTGGACGTGCAATAGCTGATAAAGTTGGCCGAAGTTTGAATGTAGTTTATTCTTACTTGAAAAATAAAGATGAATACTGCAAAAACATGAAGGGAGGTAAGAAAACAGCAACAACAGCAGCTGAGAGACGAAGAATTTTAAGATATGCATCAAATTCTTCTGATTCTGTGGCAAAAATAAAACAAAAAGTCGGCGTAAACGCAAGTTGCTCAACAGTATTAAGAGTAATCAACAACTCATGCCATCTTAAACGAATGAAACTTAAGAAAAAACCACCACTTGACGAGAGACGGAAAATGTTGCGATTAGATTTTTCAAGACTTCACATGAGTTGGAAAAAAGAATGGTATCACGTGGTTTTTTCAGATGAAAAAAAGTTTAATTTCGATGGCCCTGATGGGTTCAACTTCTATTTTCACGACTTAAGAAAAGAAAAAAGATTTTTAAGGCGCCATCATAGTCGTGAAGGTGAAGGAGGTGTCATGATATGGGGAGCAGTCAGTTATTATGGAACAGTTGAGCTCGAGGTTGTAACATCAAGAATGACAGCAGCTGGGTATAAAGTAATTTTGGAAAGAAATTTTCCTAAATTTTCTAACATCTTTGGACCCATAAACTGGACCTACCAACATGATAATGCGCCTATTCACTCAGCGCGCATAATAAAAACATGGATAGAGGAGCAACAAGTACAGTTGCTTCAATGGCCGCCGTACTCACCTGATCTAAACATCATAGAAAATGTCTGGGGATGGTTAGTACGCAAAGTTTATGAGGGTGGTCGTCAGTTCGAAGACAAAGAAACCTTAATTTCTGCAATCAAATTAGCGTGGAGCGAAATTTCGTTAAATTACATTAAAAAGCTATACGATTCCATGCCGGATCGAATTTACGAAGTAATTAAAAATAAAGGTGGAAGTACCCACTACTAAACTTAAACAAAAACTTGTTTCATTCCATTCCAATACCAATTTTAATTTTTGTACCTATTCAGTTGACTCAAAAAAAACTTCTACTTTGCATAAGTTACACTTTGGAAGTGGTTGAAGGAAAAACTCACGGTTGTTTTTGGATAAAACTTTGAAATTCTGTTATTTATATGTTACGAAAATTTTTACCATCAACAGATGGCATAATAACCATCACTGTTTGGAAAAAATGGATAAAATATATTCAAAAATGTTTGTGCGTATTCAGTTGACGAGGAGTGTAGGTAGTTGTATTTTTACGAAAACGGCTTCACAACTTTTTTTTACAAAAAAATCGATAAATTGCTTCTAGTAAAGGCTACTTTTGGATGGAGAATTTCCTTATCAAATTTATTCGTATCTGCAGGTTGTGAAAGTCACTTTTTACAATGCAGAAATGCATGTAATGAGTACATAAAAAATTCTTCGAATAGTTTCATATAATTTAAATCAAAATTGTTAGTTTTAGTTTTAGTCTTATTTGATAAAACTTACAATATTAAAGCTCTTGCTTAATTCCATGAATCAAAACTAACTAATAATGACGCATTTGTGTGCGTCATGCTTAGTCTAGTTTGTGTTTGCACAGAAAAGATGTACATCTATCACATGAATATATCTACATATATATGAAGGGAGCTTATTCATTAATGGAAACTTACTTTCCGAATCTTCTCCATTTCATACAAGAATCACCATTCTCTTTCCAATCAGCAGCTCCATCTGTTCCATTGTAACACTTAAGTTTCTCCAAATCAGCAAAATACCACAGCAGCTGATTCAATCCACAAGCAAACGCAAACAATACCAATGTATAGATGAAAAAGAATTTAACAATATCAATGACCATCCGCCCCAGTGATATCTGCAACGGTCCCAAATGTGGATTTATCGAAAACAAATGAACCAATTTCAAGGCTGAAAATATATTAGCTCCAGCAAAAAGTCCTTCGGCTATTAATTGTGGATCAAAAGCATTCCATTGTTCACGTGGTATTAAAGCTTGATTTGGATCTTTCTCAATTTCAGCTCGTTGATCAATATAGGCAAATACTCTGAAACAGATTTTTCTGTTTTGTAATGCTTGTTCTCAACCTTGTTTTACAACTTACATACCTCAAACAAAAGACACTTATATATAATCCATTCCGTAGGAAATCAATAAAGTTCCACATATTTCTCAGGTAGCTTTTCATTCCAACATTAAAGATCTCTTGTAATTCTTCCCACAAAAACCCAGCCAGATAACAAACAACTATCAGTTCAAGCTTCGTTGGAGCATTTCCCCGTTGATTTTTGGAAGTATTAGCGAGTTCACTTTTCATTTCATCGGTACCAAATAATCTAATAACATCATCTTCGGCACGTTGAGATACAAGTATTAAGATAACTAAAAGAAATGGAAATATTTGATAGGAAATAACCTAAAAGTCCAATAAAACAGGATGACTTACATAGGAAGAACAAATAGGAGGACGCATGAATAAGAAACTTCATAAAAGGCTTCCGCATTAGTTTTCCAATATCCGAATTCGGTGCAATCATGTAGATCAAACAATATAATGGGAACATTATTGCTACTTGGACAATTTTAAGGACCTTTTGGACCTCTGTCTTGCGACGAAAACCAGGAAGACCTTGATACCAAATGGCTGCCAAAAGTTGTTGCACATTCGGATGAGCTACGAACTTATCAAAAACGTATTCAAAGATTATTGAAGATGAACTCTAGACCTCGTATAGATTAATTTTTACCTTTTTCTGCTTATAACTGATTGCTTGTTCCAGAAGACTCAGTGTCATTCGATCTCCTGGTTCATAGCTATGCGCTGGATCATAGTTGATTATTATCGCAAGCTCTTCGGAAGTTCGCGTTTGATCTAAGAGGTCTACTGCGAATTGTTGGCACTGTCTTCGTAATTCAAGGTACTCAGCTTTGCATTCCTTTTGATGATAAGAAAAAGAAAATTCATTTTAGTAAAAATTACTATTTTTTTATTATTGCCTTACCTGTTCAGTAAAGGCTAAATTTCTTAGGTCCCACGACAATTCAAAGGCTGTCAACAATGGATCATGTGATGTGAGACTTATAAACGATGGACTAGCTAAAGCTTTGTAAGTATTGACACGAGCTAAGGAGAATCTTAAGGCATCTTCGGTTGAGTGACGAACACATTCTTCACAACCACATCTGGAAACAAAAAATTATTTATAACTAGTTGATAGACTTTAAGCTTAAAATATCTAATTGTTCCGAAATTAATCTTGGAGGCTGCGGGGCCTAGGATTGTCAACGTCGGGTATCCTTGGTAACTTAAAACTGCTTGTTGGATTTGGCAGATAATTGTAGGTCTCCTTGGTGGTTAACGCAGATAATTGTAAGTATCTTAGGTGGCTAACCATATGCACAAAGGAATGGTGGAGGGCTATTAGTCCCTAGGCTGGAGAATGGGCAAAAATCTACTATAAGTCAACCTAATTAGAATTAATGTGTGATACGTCATTGAAAAGGTTATTTTGTGTAGGTACTTCCTTTTGTTATATGACCGTTAAGGTGTAGGTAGTGGGGCTCGAGAGAAATTTGGCGAAAACGTAAAATAGAACAATAATACATTCATACAATTACCTACAAACATAATAAGTAAATGTTTTGCTAAATATATCTCAAATCTTATACAACCTGCACCATACCGGCCATATCAGGAAATGAAGTTCACGCAATAACCTTTTCAATGACGTATGGTATGACACATTAAAGTTGAGTAGGGACTAGGAAGACTACTCTGCCAATTGTCTAATTAAATTTAATTATAGCATACATACGTAATATATGTATACAAATCAGGCATGCAAAGTAATGGGATTTAAAAGTACATCAAGTTCTTAGTTTATGTGGGTTTAATTTCCAGGGTTGGGGGTTATGTCGATGGGTTAACTTCCCAACATAAATTTGGGTTATGGCAACAACGGGTTAACGGATAAGGACTTGAGAGTATGTACTTGGAACGTGAGATGCATCTCAAAAACTTTGGATTGTCTTCATATGGTATAAGACAGACATAACCACAATCCAGGAGATGCGCTGGATAGAATCAAGGATGATGAAAAGAAAAGATTGCGACATTGTATTAGAGCGGTGATAAAAGTCTGCACCACTATTAGGATGTGAATTTTCTATGGGGAATAGGTAAAGAAGTACTTTTTTTGACTGTAATCCGCATCAACGCCACTTATCAACATACAAGGCTCAATGCCTCTCACAATGGACCTGAAAGTCTCTGGATGAGTTTAATGACCTCCTGAGCAGAACTTACGGAACCTAATTGCACACCTAAATGTCTTAATTGGAATGGAAGACACCTTTGGCGGATAAGTTGGTTTGGTAGACGCAGCCTCCACGAAAAGACATATCGTGTGTTCAAAGGTAAAACTAACTGACGAACATTTTACACTTTTAAAGGAAATTAGACTGAAACATAGTTTTTGAAGCTGAAAATTCAATTTCCGAACATTTTTAAATAAAGTTCCAGGGTATACCTTTCAATGTCCTTATAAAAAACGTGCAAAATGAGGCTTTTTGCAATGTATTTCATTCTCATTTTCTTGAACTTTTTTTCTGCACTTAGTGAGTTTTACCTTTGAACCGACGCACGATATGATAATGGGCTCAAACGAATAGACTTTTCTAGGTGATAAGAAGTACTAGGTTTCCATAGCTAAGAGTCCACAAAGCAACCTGGCCCTGGCGCTACCCAAACAGTCAACATGCCCACCAAATCGACCATGTGTCTACGTAAGACGCGGATCAAACGGCAATTCTGACCATTTCCATGTTGCGGCATTTAGAGCTCGACTGTCAAATAAAAAGAAACTTCGAACCACCCAAAAGAAGAAATTCTACATTGATTGTCCTTGCATAATTAGAGTCACCAGAGACTACAGACAGCACTTGGGTAAGAAGCTCTCCCCTGTGCATTCACTTGCCACAGACGCCAACCACCAGTGGTCTCAGTAATGCGATATCATATAAAAGGGACAGCCGAAATCACAATTGCCTACCATCAACAGCTGAAAAAGGTAACAAAAGATGCACATGCAAATATTCTGCAGCGTGAAACAGGAGCAGCGAGAGAGGAGTAATCGAGCAATGAGAAGAGAGGAAAGGTAGACCCTGCATAAAAAAGGCGTTTGCAGCCTCCCAGCTCAAGAAGATCGAAGAGTCTTGCAAATCGATTCAACTTCCGGGAGTTTTATGAAAAAGGGAAAAATAACTGGCTGCTGGTCTTAAGACTGGGACGCATGCTCTTCGAAACAGCGCAGCGTAAGTAATCAATCTATAGTCCACAATAGCACAAGGAATAGTAGATGTATTCAAACAGCATTTCCCCGCAGCTGCTAAATGGGTACCAGGTATAGAGCGAGAAACAGGACAAGAAGATAACCCAACTTCAGTCAATGAAGACCCAGTACTAGGATAAGCACCCATGACATATTCCAAGCACAGACATATAAGAAGTGGTAAATCCGACCCTCCACCCTTGAAGTCATATTATGGGCCTAGTCCTCCAGGTTGGGAATCATGCCGTTGCATTGACTTCCCGGATCATGTAAAGCTATTTAGTTGCGAAGCAACAACAAGCATCGGATACGGACGGCCTTACTGTTGACGAACATACCAAACGGAATAAGGACAATGAACTTATGATCTGTACGTGGAATGTTATGCCTCTCTATAGACCACGTGCAACCGAACATTAAGCGGAGGACCTAAAGCCGACATCGAAGAAGTGCGATGGGATGGGCCAGGTAAAAAAATCTATGGCTGACCAATTACTGAAAATAGTTGACCTTTTATCACGATCTAGAAATCTTTCGTATGATATACATTTTTTGCAAATTTCCCATAAATGAGGTGCCAAAAATCGCTCGTGACCTTCAGCGACCTTGAGAATGTTTAAGCCTTTATTACAAATTATCTAGAGCTGACCAATTTCTGGGACCACTTGACCTTTTCTGACCAATTAGATGGCATCTTTTTTTTATCAAATTTCCCTCATATGAGGTGCCAAAGGTCCAGAGCTCAGGGCAACATCGTGGTAGAATCGCAGTCAGTGCTGCAAATTGTATATTCAACCTGGACGAACAAAGACTAACAGTTCCATCTAATAAAGTTTCAGGAGCTGATATCTAATTTTGGCGATCGTTTGTGCATGATGAGGATGGGGAATACACGCTGCTCCATCAAGGTCAGCAAAGAACTTTGATGTCAAAAAAGTTCAAGGGAAGGCGACTCGTTCATGAAAGAATATTGCAAAACTCCCACGTCAACACTATAGGCACAATCTTTCGAAAGTCCAATTACTCGATTACGCCAACTAAATTGGCAAAATCAGACGAACAAAGCATGATGGCTGAGAAGGAAGTCAAGAAGATTAACGCGTGAATGACGGCAAGGCAAAATTAAATGCATGCCGTCAAAAAAAAAAGGACAACCAGCACCGACGCGATGTCTCGGGCAGAACGTCACCATACCCAGCTATAATTTCGAGGTGGTCAAAGACTTTGTATACCAAGGCTCCGCCATCAACTCATTGAAAAATACCAGTGCTTTGATCAAACGAGGAATAACTCTTGTCAATCGCTGCTTCTTTGGGCCCCTGGAGAAGAAGGTACAACAACGATCTGGTCGGACTGAGCAGCAACATCGACCTAGCCACTAAACTGAAAACCCAGAGACAGGTGTCTGGATCACCTAGAGTGAATGGGCATCAATGCTCAGGCCTGGAAAGTCTTTGAAACCAACCCTATAGGAAGGTGCAGTGCAGTACAGGAGGGAAGCATAACAGGTGGGACACGCTAGTGAAAGTGGGGAGCTCAACCAACTTGGCATACAAAACTGGAGACAGTTAGCTAGAGACTGGTTGGAAGAAGCTTGTTGGTTGAGGCTCTATGGCCTATAGCTCCACCTAAAGTAAGTAAGTAAGTTGGGTGATCAGCAAAAAGAGAGAGTTGATACTCTTTTGAAAAATAAATCCTCCAAGGATATTTGGTCCTGCGTGTGAGTAGAGCAAAACGAGGAGAAGATACAACCGAAAACTTTATGAGATGTATAAAGGTGGTAGTCCAGAAAATTAAAACACATCGACTGCAGTGACTCGGCCACATCGAGCAAATGGTTTGAATCTCAGCCCTCAAGTTCAATAGAACGGAGGAGATCGAAGGTCCGGTGTAAGGACCAAGCCATCGTGGTTGCCAGAAAACGTGGTCTAAATGACTGGAAGCAGCGTGCTCTGAATCAGATAGATACAAAAATCGATGAATGATATCACGAAAACTTGTTAGGCGATATTAAAGACTTGTTTTTTCTTTACACAAATCTACAATCTAGTCAATCTTGTCTTTAAAAATAGGCTTACTGATATTCCGTATACCACTTTTCACTTATTTTGCTTGATTTTCCATTTTTACAATGCTAAATTAATAAGAGTAGGTTACTCTTTCTGCGACCTATGCTTATATTATAAATGTAAAGGGATACTTAATTGTACTTACTTTATATCATGAGGAGTTGGTACAGCTGCTCCTCTATCCAGGAGCAATTTCAAAATTTCAAAATTATTTTTATGAGCAGCAAGTATTAAGGGTGTTATATCTGGAGCAAACATGGCCGTATTGATGTCAACTTTCTGCCAACTCTGTAAGAAAATATCAAAAGAATCAGGTTATCTATAGGAAAGAAATCTTTTATATAAGCTCAACGACTTATAGCAAAAGTTTCTCTTAAAAATAAAAAAAAAGCAACAAAATACTTGCACAAAGTTAAGTGCCTTGCAAGCGATTATTAATCTTTCGTTCTTCCTTGTTTTTTTTTGAGGAAAACCAATTGCTTTAACGCTCACACCTAACCACACAACTTTTACACAAAGTAACTGCTCCCCAATGATCAATTAAGGACATACACTCTCCATATTGCATTGAAGTTTTCATATAGACTCAAGAGACTCTTCATTCTTTCATTCTCTTTTTTTTTTTGACAAGATTGTTTCATGTGTGCCAAATATACATATAGAAATAAACTTACATACAAATCTCCTTCAGTGTAAATCAGTTCCTCATGCTCCAACAATAGTTCGACAGCTTCAACGAACTCCGCATCTATGGCATGCAACAGAGAATCCTTTGTATCGACTCCCATAACAACAAGCAGCTCCACCATCTCCAGATTCTCACTGTCTATGGCAAGAGTAAGAGCGCGTCGACCCAAAGGATCCATACAATTGATATTGATGTGTTTCTTGCGATGTGCTCGTTGTAGTACCCTATGAAAAAAGGACGAAACATAAAAGAAAAAAAAAATGTAAAAGAAGCATAGATGTGATGTGTGTGCTTGGGAGAGTCAAAAAGGATCTCCCTAGGACCGACAAGCATAATACATATATTGAACGGGTGATTGGCTTTTAGGAACATGTGTATACAATGGAGAGAGGATTACACATCCTTATACCAGAAATGTTCAACGACACCAGAGATGTGGGCGCAGTAGTATTTTCTTTTCTTCATTTCTTTTCTTTTTTTCTTCCGAGACACTAAGCTTGCATCAAAAATCAATGAAGGAAATCGATGGGTTACCAAAGAGGTGGTATACCACTGTCACTCTTCCACCCTCGACGACAAAGTCTCATCTTAACCATCAGTGCTATTAAATGGACAATTTGCTAAGGAAGCACAATAGCGTATGTCCTGGGAAATGATAATATTGGAGAAGGAGTGGAGGAGGATAAATACAGTGACAGCACAGCAGCGTAAGGCTGATTTAGTAAGTCCTGATCAAAATAGGTTAAGCAAACACAATACCAGCCAAAGAGGAGTGAGGAGGAAATATGTTCAAGGATGGTATTGGTCTTTTTTTTCTCTTCCATGTTGCATGCCTCATTTGATATAATGACTTAAGTATGTTACGTTCACTGGAGGAAGGCAAAAGGAATTACTTGTTAAATGCTGCACGGAATTTTTATTAAAATTCAACGGAAAGGAGAATAGCTGTATGTGTCGTAGGTATTGTCAGAAATGTGAAGAGAATACGTTATTTTTTGTTTGCATTCAACCAGGAGTTGAAGGGGACAATGATTGATGGATGGCATTTTTAAGTTGTTTGTTTTTTGTTTTTAAACAATCGACTTTATTAGATTTACATATTTTCTAATGCGTTTTCCATTTGTTTACTAATGCCACATCGCTGACCGTTGTTTTTTAATAAAATAGAGGGTGATTAATAATTAAAAAAAAAAGCTTTTTATAAAATTTTTCAAATCATTATTTTGCAAAAAAAGCATTAAGAAATTTGAAAATAAAGTTTAAACTTGATTAACTTTCATCCGCAATTCCAATATTTTTGAAAAAAAAAATACTTCTTGGAATAAAAGGAAACGAACACAAAATCTAGAGAATAATTTTGCCCTTTTCATGGTTTCCCCTTACAATGAAATAGTTCCAAAATAAAATCTTTTAAAATGGGGAAAAAGGCATTTTTTAAATAAAGAGAATTACAACAAACTTAACGTTCAATTATAGTAGGATTAAACGACCAAAAGATTTTAAAAGTTCTCATGTAACGGCATTCTACAATAAAATTGTCACTTACAAGCTTTTTGAAGGAGCTAAAGAACCTCAGAAACGACTACAACCCATTAAAAACTCAATACTCTATATATTCATTCTATTTAACATTTTCGGAAAATTGGAAATTGACATCGCCATTCAGTGCAGCATTTATGTGCTCAATTTTTTATTTAAAACAGCAGTGAACTTCTTCAACACTTAATTTGCAATTTTCATTGATATTTTTTAAAATCGAGAACTCTTGCCCAATTGACATTCCTTGATTAAAATAAAAGCTTTATTTCAGAAATTTTTGAGCACAAATTAGGCTATTAAAAAAAGGGGGAATGAGGAACTAAGACGCTCATGGGATTTTATTGTAAAAATCATCAAAGGGGCCACCACGGAGTGCTATTAAATTAGAGGGTGCATTTGGAGTACCTTACATGTGTTAAAAAACCGGCTTTTTGCGTTGATTTTGGCAATTATTTTAAATTTTGAAAAATAAAAATAGATGGCAGCCCTAAAAATTTTTTAATATTTTTAAGAAAATCCAAAATTTACTTTTTTCAAAAAATTGTGTTATGCAATATTATTGACATTTTAAAGGAGCTTTTGTATAAAAAAAAATTGATTGAAATAGGTTCAGCCGTTAAGGAGAAAATAGAAAATCAAAAAAAACCGTTGTATGGCAGGTACCGTTAATAACGGTTTTTGGAAATTTTTTTGTTTATCAAAAAGTACACTATATACACAATGATACACTGATTTTCTTATCAAAATCGTTTGAGCCGTTTTCGAGATAAATTAGATTTTTCTTTACGGTTATATGGAAGTGGTGCCGTTATTTTTGGGGATAAACAAAATTTCAATTCAGTTCAAAATTGTAAAAAAATCGCTTCAGTAGCTTAGGCTGTACTTTGAGGTACAGACAGACAGACAGAATTGTGCCATCCACTTTTTTCGTGATCTCTATTACCGTGTAACGAGGTGTTACATGCTTACCTTTTACCACCAACATCGCTATACCCAGCAGGTACCTTAAGAATTGGAGATCCATAACCAGCGACACTGCAATACCCAACAGCAAGAGATATGCATATGAGGCCAACACACCAACAACATACACAGTATGTTTCCATTCACCTCATTACAATTAACACCCACTGGTTACGGAAAAGGTATCATGAGGAGTTTACTCCGGCGAATGAAATGACTCTTTCGGTCAGTGCTGAAGTCAATAGAGCTTGATTCAATAAATCAGTTTCACTTAAGCTGTGGACAAGCGTAGTCGATTTGGTCTAATTGCCATCAGGGGCTTCGGTACCTGTGATCTTGCCACCAGGGGCTTATACCTGTGATCTTGCCACCAGGGGCTTATACCTGTGATCCTGCCACCAGGGGCTTATACCTGTGATCTTGCCACCAGGGGCTTATACCTGTGATCTTGCCACCAGGGGCTTATACCTGTGATCCTGCCACCAGGGGCGTATACCTGTGTTCCCACCAGGCACCAGGGGCGTATACCTGCGATCCTGCCACCAGGGGCGTATATCTGTGATCTTGCCACCAGGGGCGTATACCTGCCGATCTATTATTGTTAGCTAAAAAGCCCATCTCCTAAACTGGTCTATCATTGGATATTGTATAATTACTATTTGAATTTGTATGCTTTATTCTATTTATAATAAAGAATTTATTATAAGGTTATAAGGCCTTTCAAATTGAAGTTTGGTGTTTTTCTTCAAAACCGACCGTGGCAAACCAGCGAGCAAGAATCCAAAACTTGCCCTATAGTACCTACCTATATGCAAAGATTTTTATTAAATTTAGCTAACTAAAAATTTAAAAATTTTTTTTTTTAATCCATTTCGATGGTAAATTTTTTTCTCTACGAAAAAGGTTGCCGGAATTATCTCGAAATTTTGCTTTGTTTTCGAGTTATATTCAAAAAACCGAAAAGGGTGCTTTTGTACCCCTTCTCCCCCCTCCAAAATGCACCCTCTACTTTAATAGCACTCCGCGGTTTTCTCTTTGCCAATGACTTCTTTGATGATTTTTGCAATAAAATCCCATGAATGTCTTAGTTACTTTTTATATGACATAATCAATAGCCAGTCTGAAATCTTGATGAAATTCTATCAGAGAAAAGCTGATTGTCGAAAAGTGTGAAATGGTCTGGTAGAATTGGAAACAGCTCCTTCTAATGCCATGTGCATTTTTCATATGATTGTAAAAAGAACACGGAGTGGACGCTGAGCTGAGGCGGAGCGGACGCTGAGCGGAGGTGGAGCGGACACCGAGCGGAGGCGGAGCGGACGCTAAGCGGAGGCGGAGCGGATGCCGGGCGGAGGCGGAGCAGAGGCTGAGCGGAGGCGGAGCGGAGGCGGAGCGGAGGTGGAGCGGAGGCAGAGTGGATGCTAAGCGCAGGCAGAGCGGACGCCGAGCGGAGGCGGAGCGGAGGCTGAGCTGAGGCAGAGCGGAGGCGGAGTGAACGCTGAGCTGAGGCAGAGTGGAGGTGGAGTGGACGCTGGGCGGAGGTGGAACGGAGGCGGAGCGGAGGCGGAGCGGAGGCGGAGGAGAAACTGAGCGGAGGCGGAGGAGAAACTGAGCGGAGGCAGAGCGGACACTGAGCGGAGTCGGAGCGGACACCGAGCGGAGGTGGAGCGGACGCCGAGCGGAGGCGGAGCGAACGCTGAGCTATGGCGGAGCCGAGGTGGAGCGGACGCCGCATGGAGGCGGAGCGGACGCTGTGTGGAAGCGGAGCGGACGCCTAGCGGAGGCGGAGTGGATGCTGAGCTGAGGCGGAATGGAGGCGGAGCGGACGCTGAGCATAGGTGGAGCGGAGGCTGAGCGGATGCCAAGCAGAGGCGGAGCGGACGCTGAGCGGAGGCGGAGCGGACCCTGAGCGGAGGCGGAGCGGAGGTGGAGCGGAGGCGGAGCGGAGGCGAAGCAGAGGCGGAGTGGAGGCTGAGCGGACGATGAGCGGATTCGGAGCGGAGGCGAAGTGGAGGCTGAGCGGACGCCGAGCGGAGGCAGAGCGGACGCTGAGCGGATTCGGAGCGGAGGCGGAGCGGAGGCGGAGCGGAGGCGGAGCGGAGGCGGAGCGGAGGCGGAGCGGACGCCGAGCGGAGGCGGAGCGGAGGCAGAGCGGAGGTGGAGCGGAGGTGGAGCGGAGGCGGAGCGGATGCCGAGTGGAGGCGGAGCGGACGCCGAGCGGAGTCGGAGAGGAGGTGGAGCTGAGTGGACGCTGAGTGGAGGCAGAGCGGACGCTGAGCGGAGGCGGAGGCGGAGCGGACGCTGAGGCGAGGCCGAGTGGACGCTGAGCGGAGGCGGATCGGATGCCGAGCGGAGGTGGAGCGGGCGCTGAGCCGAGGCCGAGCGAACGCTGAGCGGAGGCGGAGCGGACGCTGAGCCGAGGCCGAGCGAACGCTGAGGCGGAGCATCCTTATTAATATTGATTTCCTACATTGTTTTGATGAGGAATAACCAAATCTTAATTTTTGTTTTAAACAAATTCTTTTGATAATTTAAAATTTACAGTAGGTTTCTCTTAGATTATTACATTTATAATAACTAGTTTTATACATGTGCAAAAGCTGTAAGAATTTTTCTTTTATCTTACAATATCTAACAAATGTACATAATGCTACTACATGTTTCAATGATCATTGAAATCTTATTTATTAAGTAAGAAATATTGAGAACAACTAAAATTCTATCCAGTTTTTAGCAGCCAAAAATCAATTATTTGCTTTGCTTTTCTTCTCGAGTCAATTTTTTTTAATGAACAGTTCTTTAAAATCTTATTTTAGAATTCGAAATTTTGTAAAAATTGAAAAAGAATTTTTTTTCAATATTTTGCGGTTATTATATAGTCCAGTCAACGAAGACTCAAAATTATAAAATAAATGCAATAAATCATGCTCTCTGGGTTATTATTTAATGTGGTAGGGGTGATCCCTAGGTATAACATACTAAAAGTCTTCAGCCCAGGGCCGCGAGCGTTTGAGCGGAAAAGTGTACACTACAAAATGAAAGAAAAATAGATTTCCTACAAAAAAGGCCTTATTCATATTTTCGGTAGGAGCAAGGTTAAGAAAGATACGGGGAATAGAAAATTCAAAAAATTGAAAAACACTTTTATCGTCTTACAACATCAATGGTTTTCGATCAATAAACCCAGAAACAACCGGAAAAGTACGTATGGTAAAATATAACGAAAATGAAAGATTTTTCACATTATGTTTTAAGTGTACCTAATGATATGTGGAAACAAATCGTGAAAGGGTAGTTTGTCCCTCATTTTTAAATATTTATGACATATGAAAAAGATTTCTACAAAAAAATCCCCATGATTTAATTATTTTTGATGATAGGGCAAAAAATCGAAAAAAGGGGTTTCCAACCCCCTAAGCCCCCATGTCACCTTTTTTTGTGGTTTTGTATTCCTTTGACCTTTATTTATGTCAAATATACAATTACGTCATCAAAATTCTGAAAATACATTAGATACATTTTTAAACAAAAATACACGAACAAAAAAATAAAAATAAATGGGTTTTCCCCCTTTAACCCTTTTTTATGATTTGGCAATGCTTTTTGAAACGGAAAGTATTTTTTTTTTCTTAGTCTATTTCTAAAAATCTATAGAAATCAGTCAAAAAATTTTCGTTTTCTTAAACTTAAGGCCATAAAAAAAAGCTTCAACGAATTACGTGGGTGTGTTACTCCTTTTAATCCTGCCGACGACTCAGCCCCGCTGTCCAGGTGACAGGCATGGTTTTTCTAGTAGTTTAAATGTTGGAATATCGAATAGCATCAATTCCATCCTTTATCAAATATGACAGTTTTTCGGTTTATTTTGCATTTTAGGCAGCCGGGAGGATTATTTGGCCGCACTGTCCAGGTGGCAGGCATGGTTTTTTTTTAAGCTAAATACCAACTTCCATTTCCAGGTGGTTTCATCCTTAATCAAACCTGACATGTCACCCCATTTTTTTTAAACAACTTTCAAAATTCACCAAAAATAAATAATAAATAATTCAATTTATTTATTTATGTAATTGTTATTAAAACACTTTATCTTTACTAAGTATGAATGTAGAATATTTTTATTTTTATTTTTTTTTACTTTGGAAGTCAAGAGCGAAAATTCAACACAACTGCATTTATTGATTGAATAAACAGAAATGAAGAAAAATCTCAAGTTTGCTTGCTAAAGTCTACTTTTTCGGGGAATTGAGAAAATCCAAAGTTGACCAACTTTGGGATATCACAAATTATAAATTCGTAAATATTTTGTTAAATATTTATTGATGGAACTAATGGACGAGTTCAAATTGTAATGGATAAATTGAATAAAGGAGAATAAGAATAAATCTTTCGGGATATCACAAGTTGAGCCGATCAACTTCGAGTGAATAAAAGCGCTTTCTCACGTTGAGAATAAAAATCCCCAAGTTGTATTCAACTTCGACAGAATATATTGGGCGAGACAATAGTGGTTGAGTTACGTAAAGTAAATCATTGACTTTCACGTTAACGATAATCGTTTGGACGATTATGATTTTTGAAATTACGGAATGACCCCCAGCTTTCAAATATTTACTGAATTTTCAAATGAACTCCCCCAAAAAAAGCATTTGACATACCTTCTATCGTCAAACTAAATGCTTGCAATTCGTTTTGTAAAAGGTGGCTACCAAAAAGGTGACTCAATCCAGCTTCAGGGAAGTCTTGACAAAAGTTTAATTAAATTTAAAAGTTAAACTAACGTTTTATATTTTCAAAATCCTCCAACTAAACTTAAGTGATTTTTTTCCAAGTGAAAATCACTAAATTTCCTTTGGAAAAAAATTGACGATAACTTCTTTTGTCCTTGGAATTTTTTCCATTTTTCGAAAATTGTTTATGATTGGAAAAAAAATCCGGGGTAGAATTTATTTGCTTATTGCATTTGCTATTTGCATTAAATGTGTACATTAGGGTGGCCCTTAAATTGGACATTGTCTTGGATAGCCCTCATTCGATTCAAAACAATTTCCCTAATTTTTTTCAGATTTTTATTTCATCCCCCTGGTCTCCTTATTTTCACTTCAAGGTACAAATAATGGAGTTAGATTGATTCTTATAACACGAGAAAATAAAATCAGATTTAATGAGAAAATGAACACCTTCATCTCAATCCACTGTGCCAAATCTTTCACAGTCTTCCTACTCTTTCTAACTAGTGCCATGCAATTCAGGTTGCATTTAAAAGACCTAAGGTCTTACAGGCATATAGTAAAAATAAAAAAAATATAGATTAGATTCAGACGAGAAAAAAATCGTATAGGAGGGGGGTCTATTTTCTTCCGTTCAGGCGGGAGGGGAAATTTTCTAAAAATTTGACCCAAAATAGAAAACAAATTATTAAAAAACAACGGGACCACTTACAATGACATGCTATAGCTTCTTTTAAAACCATAAATTCACTCTGTAATATGCTTTTAAAATCAAGATTTTATTGTAAGTTTTTGAAAAAATAATTTTTAAACTTAAAAATAAAAAGAAAAATAATAATAATAATTTCTTACGTTTGAAAATTATTTTTTTTCAGAAACTATTTACAATAAAAATTAGATTAAAAAAAACATATTAGAGACTATATTCATGGCTTTAAAAAAAGCTATAGCGTGCCAATGTAAGTTTTGCCGTTGTTTTTTTTAAATAATTTTTTTCTATTTTGGGTCAAATTTTTAGAAAATTACCCCTCCCGCCTGAACGGGGGGAATAAGACCCCCCCCCCCTCCGTTACTATTTTTTTCTCACCTGAATCTAATCTATAAATTCTGACTTTTTTCGCGTGTTATAAGAATCACCCTTACTCCATTATTTGTTTCTTGAAGTGAAAAAAGGGAGACCAGGGGGGTGAAATAAAAATCTGAAAAAATTAGGACATTTTTGTGTTTCTCTATTAAGAGTCATTTGATGCCTATCCAAGTTGAAATTTCAAATAACCCAATATAAGGACCACCCTAGTGTACATATTTTGTAAAAAAAACAAAAATCGGGCATTTACAAATCTTTTTTTGCGAAAAAACTGTACACATTTTCAACACTTTAAAGTAGCTCTATCTTTTCATTGATTTCTCGTATGTAAAAAAAGTGTCATTGTATTTCTTACAGTTAATATTAAAACCTTAAAATCAAGCATTAATAATTTTTTGAAGGAACAAAGTCAGGCGGTTTTCAAGCCCCCTCTAACTTCACTATAAATAAAGCCAGAACCTTCAAATTTGCAGTATTTGCTGAGCTCACCAAATTTCAACTATTTCGCATTAACTAACTGACTGACTCACTGCCTCACTGACTCACTGAATCACTGACTGACTGACTCACTGACTGACTGACTGACTGACTCACTGACAGATCAGAAAAATTATGGAGCACTTCCCGACATTGTAGAAACTTAAAATTTCGCAAAACGGTAAGCCTTGTGGTGCATACAAAGGAAAAAATCGAAAATTTACAACTTTCTAATGAGGGGGCGTGGCATCCACCCACTTTCTCAAAAATTCATATAAGCTATATGGAGCACTTCTGATTCATATAAAACGATGAAAATTGGTATAGCGGTAGGGCTTGAAGTGTACTTAGAAAGAAAATAATTGAAAAATTAGAATTTTCCATTCAGGGGCGTGGCATTCACTTTATATTCATCAAAATTCTAATAAATTATATGGAGCACTTCCGATTGTTGTAGAACGATGAAAATTGGTAGATCTGTAGGACTTAAAGTACTTTGAAAGAAAAAAATCGAAAATTTGGAATTTTCCATTTAGAGGGCGTGGCATCCACCCACTTTTTCAGAATTGCTATTGTTTATATGGACTACTTTCGGTTGTCGTAGAATTATGAAACTTTGTAGAGCGGTAGGGCTTGATTTTCACCTGGAAAAATAAACCTTTGCAAAAAGGAGTGAAATCACAACAAAAACATAAATGTAAAAAAAGGGCCTGTTTCTTATATGTACCTTCAAGAAACCTGTCCGTAAAAAGTCAGCAAAAAAAAGTAATGAGATCTAAAATATATGCCAAGTCATAAATTCATGAAGTGTAATATCAAACATCTTAAGTTGAGTAGAATCGAAACAATTCCAAATTATGACAGAAATTTAATATGTTTGTTTGGCCCATAAGCATGCTCAAAACTGAAAATGCTACTAAATTCACCCATGCGTTTCTAAGAGAATGGTCACACTGGCCACTTTTCAATATTTTTGGTAAGCTCGAAAACTAAGCCGAATTCGACAATTTTACAATTAAAACTTTTTGTTCAAAATTAAATAATTGTCTTTTGAAATGGATAGTTCAAAAAAATTTATCAAAAAAAATTAAGCAGGAAAAGCAAACAAAAACCAAACTAATAAAAATAAAAAATCAAGGATTTCTAAATTTTGTAATAAATTGTGCATAACTTTTTTTGAAGCAAAGATAGGGTCAAAGGGCTTTAATAGGCTTTAATACGACATGTTCAAAAAGTAAAGTTTGTTCAAAGTTGACAGAGATATGCCCATTAAAACTTTACCATTTCTTATAATTTTTCGGATCCTTGGCCCAACAGCCCCTTTTTCGGTACAATAATGGAAAATTTCACATTCGTAAAAATGTTCGAAATCAATATGGCTGTATAAACATATCATATTAAGGTGTTAAGACTCTACTTTGCTTTGTTTAAGTATGTCTTAAGCGTATCATTGCTCCGAAAAAAGTTATGCACTATGAAAAAAAATTTTAAATTATTGATTTTTCGATTTGTTTTATGTGGGGTTTTGTTATTTTTTCCTGCTTAAATTTTTGTTTGAAATTTTTTGAGCTATATCCATTTCTATAGAAAATTTAATTTTGAACAAAAAGTTTTATGTAGATGTAAAATTGTCAAAATTGGCTTATTTTCCGAGTTACACCAAAAATAGTGAAAAGTGGCCAGTGTGATCATTCTCTCAGAAAAGCATAGATGAATTTAATAGCATTTTTGGTTTAAAGCATGCTTATGGTCCAAACAAACATATTCAATACTAAAAACCATTTTTAAATGGTGATAGTTTCTAGGCCATCAGTTGGAGTAGGGAAACTGTTGAACATTTTATGTTAAAAATTGCGTTTTCTTCAAGGTCTGCTTAAAATATTTTTCGATATACGTTTACTGTTTTAAATTTTAACGTAAAAAAAAAATGTTTTGATATTTGACTTTGTATAATTTTGTATGCGTACATGATTTTTGGCAATGTATTTTTTCTGAGCATTTCTTATCTCAAAATAAATAAATATACAAACATTCTAAGGCCTTAGTACAGGTAAAATAGGATAAATAAAACAAAAAAATTGGTACAACTATGAAACTTGGTGAAAACGTTTCATGTACTATGAGAATGAAGAATCAAGAGAGTCTATAAGAATATTTCATATGGAAGGGTGTTTTTTTGAGGGGAGGAGGGGCGTTAGTTGTGGTGTATCAAACAGAAAAATAAACTTTGGTGCAACCTAAACATATGACACATGTTTTCAAGGTAGATTTAAATGCTGAATCAAATGACACCAAAACCAAGTCGATACGACCTCCGTGAAAAATATATCGTCATCTTTTTAGTTAGGATGACCATATTTTCCGTATAAAAGTCAAATATTACCGAAAACTAGTTGAAAATGGTGGTCCGTCGATAAAACTTGGTATAAATGGTTCATTTGTCTTGAAAAGCAATAATAAGAAGAGCCTATAAAAATATCTGTGATTAAAGGGTGCTTTTTTTGGAGGGTTGTGGTTATCGTGGGATTATTACCATAAAACTTGTTACAAAAAATGGTACCCTCATGAAACTTTATAAAAATAGGCCCAAATTTCCTTATATATTTTACCTCTGGAATCCATTTGTATTCTTAACTTATCGAAAATAATATAAAAAGCGTTTATTCGAAACTTATCCTTCGGGCTTAAATCTTAATCGGGAGCATTACCAACGGTAGCCATTTTTTTGCGAATTCGTTTTAGTGTAATCATGTAGCTGCCATTAGGTAGAAGTTCTTTAGAGCGCATTTCAATAGTGTCGAAATTATCACGCATATTCTCCAGTTGTTCGGACAATGATCTATACAATTTCGCGCACGTCAGTAGTGTTACGTCTTCGCTTTGCAAAACTTTACTGACTTTTTGAAAACTTTGTAAAATATCGTTCCAAATTACAAGCATTAAGGCAAATTCTAGTTAATTCACTTTGTTTAGTAGATCACCAGCTTCCCTCCTAGCATCTCATTTTAGTGTATTATCTTCAGAAATGTCGTTTAAAGTATCTAATAATTTATTATATGATTTGATGATGGCCAAAGTAGCTGCAGCATGAGCTTCCCATCGTGTATCTGAGAGTGATTTTATCACATTATCATTTTGCAGAGCAGATTTTAACGTTTGCCATCTACTAGTTGATGCAGAAAAAAAAATTATAGCGATTGTACGACAGAAAAAAAAATCAACTGCGATAAGACAGCAATCCACAGCACAGTGACCAACAAGATTTAAAGAGTGTGATGCACAAGGTGCATAGACTGCATATGTATTTGTCAGAAGAATTTGCTGTTGCATCCCTTTATACTGACCGGACATATTTGGAGCATTGTCATATGTTTGCCCTCTGCATTTTAAAATTGATATGTTATGTTCACTCAGATACTTTAATGCTTGATTAGCAATACCGGATCCAGTATGAGAATGCATCTCCAAAAACGTAAAGAAGCGTTCAATAGGCTGGCCATCTTATATGAAAATACTTGAGCGTTGCCGTTTGCCGAGTTTGAAGATTTGTGAAGATTTACTATCCATTTTGTTCGTATGAGCAATAAAGATTCAGTTGCCTCATTGTGTTTACTTTTGTGGCCCCTTTTGTCGTGATGCCCCAGGCCTGGGCCTGGTTGGCCTAAGGGTAAATCCTGGACTGGTTATGAACTACCAGACTAAAGAATCAAGAGAGTCTATAAAATTATCTTTAGGTTGTTTGACGTTTTTATGGGTGAGGGAAAGCACAATACTTTTGCCAAAAACAAAAATTGATCCCAAAAAAAAAATATCACCCTATACAAAAAACCCACAAAAACAACTTTTCTCCCTTGATATTTTTGTTAATTCCTTTGATTCTTCATTCTCGTAGTAAATGAAACACTCTTACCAAGTTTCTTGAGGGTACCATCCTTTTCAATTTTTCTTTTTAAATAACCACACACTTCCTCCTATCTTCAAAGGCGAACCCTCCCATGTGAAATAATTCTATAGACTCTTTTGATTCTTCATTCCGTTAGTTCATAGCACATTTTTACAAAGTCTCATGGGGGCACCATTTTTGTCACAGGTTTTATGGTAGTAGTCCCACCAGTACCGCAACTTTCCACAAAAGCACTCTTTAACCACAGATATTTTTATAGACTCTTCTTATTATTGCTTTTCATGACAAATGAATTTATACCAAGTTTCATCGACGGACCACCATTTTCAACTAGTTTTCGGTAATATTTGACTTTTATACGGAAAATATAGTCATCCTAACACAAAAATGATAGTAACTTTTTTCACGCAGGTCGTATCGACTTGGTTTTGGTGTCATTTGATTCAGCATTCAAAACTACCTTGAAAACATGTGTCATATGCTTAGATTGCACCAAAGTTTATTTTTCCGTTTGATACACCCAAATTTACACCCCACCCCTCCTGAAAAAAAAACACCTTTCAATATGAAATATTCTTATAGACTCTTTTGATTCTTCATTCAATCAATCTTCATGAAAGGTTTTCACCAAATTTCATGGTGGTACCATTTCTTACTTGCAATATAGGTAGATAGGTAGTATAGGGCAAGTTTTGGATTCGTGCAAAAAAAAAATTCGAGATAACAATCATAAACATGACATTACGATGATAGAGAACACGAAAAAAGTGGGTGGCACAATTCTGTCTGTCTGTCTGTCTGTCTGTCTGTCCGTACCTCAACCTACAGCCTAAACCACTGAAGCGATTTTCTTAAAATTTTGAACTAAAGGTTTTTTTGTAACACTCCAGAGGGGAAATTGAAATATTTTTAGCTCAAAAAATAACGGTACTTGCCATACAACCGTTAAGGAAAAGCTCATTTATCTCAAAAACGGCTCCAACGATTCTGATAAAATAATCAGTATATTATTGTAGACATGATGTACCTTTTAGTAAGACAATTAATCACCAAAAACATTTATTAACGGTACCTGCCAAATAAAGGTTTTTTCGATTTTTGGTTTTCTCATTAACCGCTCATCCGATTTCAATCATTTTTTTTTTGCACAAAAGCTCTGTTAGAATATAAATGATACTGCATACCAAAATTTTTGAAAAAATAAATTTTGGATTTTTAAAAAAAGATTCAAATTTTTTTTTTGAAAATTAAAAAATTTTAGTTTTAAATGTATATTAATATATACTCAAAATTGGCATACCAAATTTTTTTTTTGAAAAATGTTACAAAAATTTTATATATACAAAATTAATTTTTAAGAAAACGGCTCCAACGATTTTAATTTTTTTTTTATATATATTCATATTTTTTCAAGTAATCAAATGGCATACTTTTTTTTGAGCTCTAAGTTATTTATTAGACTGTTAATACAATTAAAGGAACGATTTATATGCTTTTTATACTTTTTCTATAATTACTTGAATATTTTTTAAAGTTCTTAAGTCCCACACAACTTGAACATAAGAGCAAGTACGTGCGATCCAGTCGTGCATTTTATTTTTTATTCGAAGGCCTTTCTGTACTACACTTTGTCAACGAAATTAAAGGAACAAATATTTTTTCAATTTTTGTTAGCGTTTTTTGAAGAGCTGCATCTTTGTGACGAGTGGTCGTATTGAGTTGAGATAAGAAACATTTTACAGCTTTATGTTTTTTGTTTCGAGATTTGTTTGCAAACGAATTTTTTTGAAGTACCGTTATTGCGTAATGGCAAAAAAATGAGACGAGGCAACAACATTTTTTTTTTTTATTTTTCTTGAAGGTCCTCATTACTATGGATAAATTTTTTTGAGTCAATTAAATGTCATGATTAGATACCTTGCTTATTCAGCTTCAATTCAGTTTTTTTGTTGTTGTCGTACGATTTTTTTGACATGGTTTATCTGACTTTGAATGAAAAAAGATACTTTTAGCCTTGATTACCAATATCTCAGCAAATAATGATGTTATAAAAAATTCAAAGACAGTTTTGGAAATTTGAGAAAGCGTTTTACAAGATTTTTTTAAGATTTTGTAGAAATTATTTTTTTTTACCGTTCACCATTAGTTTAAGAAAAGAACTAAAAACCGACGTTTTGTGGTCTTTTCGAAAATATTTTTTTCTTTGCAAATATTGATTGCATTGCTTGCGTTGGTATGTAAATATATAGACTTTTAAATCATCAATATTCCTCTTAATTTTCAAATTGATTTATCGAACCGGTTTTCCTCACCAAAACTTCAAAGTCTTACAAACCAGGTAAAGGAACAAATTGTGTTGTTCCTAAACAATGCGTAGTCGTCATCAATATGACAAGAAAACCGTAATTCCAGTGGATTTACTTTTTATTTCATTTTAATTCAAAAAAGTATCTAACTAATGCAAGACTGTGAAAAAAATCCACTGGAATTACGGTTTTCTTGTCATTTTGATGACGACTACACAATTTGTTCCTTTACCTGGTTTGTATGACTTTGAAGTTTTGGTGAGGAAAAACGGTTCGATGTGTCAATTTGAAAATTAAGAGGAATATTGATGATTTAAAAGTCTATAAATTTACATACCAAAACAAGCAATGCAATCAATATTTGCAAAGAAAAAAATAATATTTACGAAAAGACCACATAACGTCGCGGTTTTTAGTACTTTTCTTTCTTAATGGTGAACGGTAAAAAAAAAAATAGTTTCTACAAAATATTTAAAAAATCTTGTAAAACGCTTTCTCAAATTTCCAAAACTGTCTTTGAATTTTTTATAACATCATTATTTGCTGAGATATTGGTAATCAAGGCTAAAAGCATCTTTTTTCATTCAAAGTCAGACAAACCATGTCAAAAAAATCGTACGACAACAACAAAAAAACTGAATTGAAGCTGAATAAGCAAGGTATCTGATCATGACATTTAATTGACTCAAAAAAATGTATCCATAGAAAAGAGGACCTTCAAGAAAAAAAAAAAATGTTGTTGTCTCGTCTCATTTTTTTGCCATTACGCAATAACGGTACTTCAAAAAAATTTGTTTGCGAACAAATCTCGAAACAAAAAACATAAAGCTGTAATGTTTTTCATTTCAACTCAATACGACCACTCGTCACAAAGATACAGCTCTTCAAAAAACGCTAACAAAAATTGAAAAAATATTTGTTCCTTTAATTTTGTTGACTAGTGTATTTTACCTGTACTACCTGGACTTTGATTTATTCCACAGATTGGCTTTTTTATACATTTTTCCTATTTGGAGAAACAAAAAAATTTCAGTTGGTGTCCCTTTGAATGATTTAAGTTCTATTGAACTCAAATCCACGTTAGGTATTTGATATTGCACTTCTGTCAGAAATTTTGATCACGGTCTGCTATACTTTACCTGGATTATATAATAAAATATCCGAAAACAAGTATATGAAGGTCTTACTAAAACAAAATATTTCAAGAATATAATCAAAGCTATATTTTGGTATTCTACAACTTCGAATCAGATTTAGGCTTCTTATGACATTATCTGAATAGTAAATTTTTTAATTCATATTCCAGATATATAATTTTCCCATTTCAGCAATCCTCCTGAGCCATCCTCCTGAGAATCTTAAATCCCAAAAATATTTATTTATGTATATTCAAACTTTCCATTGTGGTTACAAAAATATGTGCCTATGTTCATATATGAAAATCTACACTATTCTTTAAGAGCATCTTACAAAAGGATAACATAATAATCTGCCCTGAGTCATGAAAAAGTCCATGTTATCCTAATAAAACTAAGGATAAAGCAAAACAAAAAAGAAACGTACCTACTTATCCTAGTATAAAAATTGAGCACTAAAAAAATTGAAATATCTTTGGCTGGACCTGCAACACAGTCACAATTCTTGTCACGCTTCGCTCATAACCCGAACAGACATATAAACGAGAATTTCAGGCTGGCGGGCGGTCGGTCCTGGTCGGTAGGTAATTGTCGGTTTATCGGACCAAAAGTCAAGCCAATGTGAATAACGGCAATGGCCGTTATGATCGTTCAAGTGGAACGACAAAAAATTAAATAAACATTGTGTGTATATGTATGTGATGATTGTCGAAGTGCTTAAGGCAGTATGCTCACAGTGGTGCGTGTATTTTCTGCAAATACAGTCTGGTTTACTTGGTTAAGTACAATCAAATAAACTAAAACATAAAATCACTTGAAAAATTTTAGAAGCCGAATTGGTTAGTTGAAAGCAGAGTTTCGAAGTTTTTATTTACGAAATAATAACTGTAATTTTTTCATACATATCAGCAAAATTACAAATCAGATATTTTAAGAGATGAAAATGCGACAAATAAGTTTAAATGAAAATGAGTCTAACTTAGTTAGCCGCACTGTCCCAAATGCCACTCATTGACCAAGGATAAAAGCAACGAGCGATGCAAAATAGTCTGTTCACTGTGGCGTATGAGTGTTGTGTGTCTCTCATAAAAGGATATGACATGGCGATAAAATGAGGATATAATTTCACATGGGTGCGTGTGGGGCTCTGTGGAGTTTGGCTATGGGTCATGAATGCGTGAAAACTCATGTATCCTTTGAAAAGGATCCTAATGTTAAGGTTTAGGGTCAATTTCTTCAAATCACTATGCACTATCATGGACAGTTTTGGTGATGTTTGGTTTTCGTTTAGCCCTAAGGTATGAACAAATGTTAGAGACGGAGGATTTTATATGAGTGTTCTCTTTGAAAGCATTTTACTCATATCTCTGTGTTTTTTTTTTTGTGTCTGTTCTTTTTTTTCCATTTAACTTTATCCCTTTGTGGGTGGTTGTCATGTCATGATGAGACTATGGGTGGTAGTCTCTAGAAACAGTCTGAAAATGAAATGATGCACAGCAGGAGAAAGTTATGGTTGAACAATAATCACTTGACATAGCATATGTTCAAAATGGCCAAACAGAATGTTGTGTACCTACATTATTATTATTATTTTGATATCTTTAATGATGTCAAATGAAGACATGGAATGTCTAAAGTTAAAGTAGAGATCATAAATGTTGGATGGATTTGGCAGTGGCAGAAGATGAGTTTATAAATTGAATTTATGATTGGATAAGATACAACATGGGTTTAATAAGAGATACACAGACATAAGAATTTGATTGAATGTTTAGTACATTTTTCATACAGATTTTACACAGAAAGACTTTAGGATAATATTAAATAATATTTTTGAAATATCTTATCAAATAAGAAGGTTTCAAAATGAAAAGCTTTAATAGAGTATTGTGATTAAACGGGTTTAAGTGTTCCTTTAATTTTCCAAGAACTAAAACAATAAATTGTGACGAAAAGTATTTCAGGTCTAAAATTTCAATTTTTCTGCATCACTTTATTCAAGTGTTAAGATTTCTTCTCAGCAACTACTTACATTCAACTGAAAATTTCGTGATGCTTCATTTCCCAAAGCCCTCAAAAAGACTACTTTTCACAATTCATTGCATCTAAACATGATACTTACAAATTGATAAGAACATGATTTAAAAGAGAACATACAATCATCAATTTTCTTTCACAATACCATGGAAGAAAGAAACAAAAAGACCAAAAAAATGAACGTTTAGAATGAAGGATTAACTCCTTTTTATGTAGGTAGGTACTTTTATTTTGTAAACTCACCTTCTTACATTAGCGATATCACCCCTTTCAACAGCTAACAAATATTTTTTCTCCTCCAGTAAAAGTGGCTGTGGTAAACCCATTGGCAATAAGCCCCCATAACAACTGGGTTTTCTGTTATTCATCTCATTGGCATTTATTGTCGTGGTGGTGCCGTTAGAACATACCTGTCAACAACAAAAAAAAGTTATATAAGATTTTGAGTTATAAAAAAATCGATTAGGTAAGAATTTTTTCTTTCATCTTTCAAAAATTATAAAAAGATTATTTTTGTACAAAATATATCATCGATTTAATTTGAGGTAGGTAGGTACTGATGGCAGTATAGTTTGTATATTAAATTTATGCTGAATATGATTTTATTATCAGTGAGTCGACACATTATTTTTTTAAGACACATTCGCACAAAACTATGTACTTATATTATTAATTTAATTGTATGGGCCACAACCTCACCAAAATTTTTTGTATGCAACTTTAGTCGATGTTTCGTTCAATTATACATGCACGAACGCTGCCACTTATTGGTTTCATTTTGATTTTTGTTGAGTAATCGAGTATCGTTTCGATCTCACTTCATACCAGATGACCATACCTAAGTATACATCACAAGAATTATTTCCTTTTCCACCCAAACCATCGTCACGTGAAGATCTTACTCCGTCACACATAGTAAGAAGAAATTCATCGCGACCACAGCATCCAAGAAAGGAATTTGATTAAAAAAATATTTAGTTTATTGTAATACATAAATTACCTAAATTAAAATTTCTAAAATAATTTATCGCATTGAAGCGAAACAGAGCTTTGTAAGCTCCAGAGTTTGGACCTCAAATCGTAAGATGGTTCAGATTTTAATTTTATTGAATTTGAGTTTTTATATTTTACATATTTCGTGCTAGGCATAGGATTATTAAATTTCCTAAGCTCCTTCTCCGTCCGTGTCCCGGAGCTATAAAAAAGGTGCTTCGCACACACGGACTGGCGTAAGCCAATCCTATAAGATCAATTCCTCGGCCAAGAAAATCACGCTCTTAACCGCGCTTTTACGTCTTATAAGCGAAATACCGCAGATCCAATCTGGTAAGGTAATCTCTATCAAAAAAATTTCTTCTTTATATTTTTCTGATTAGTTTTTTTTTTACATATGTGCTAACGTAGGAACAAGTGACATTCGAACGCACATTTTCCAAGTTCGAAAATACCTGCTGGCTGGTACTTTGCGAGTGTCGCCAAGGCCACGTGTGTCGTCGTCGGCACATGGCCAGCCAGCGAGGCAAACACTATAGGGATCGCAAGGGTACCTTTGGATCCACGCGTATGTCCAACTAAGGCCAGCTTAAACATACAAGTTTAAAGTGCGAATTGTTTTTTAATTAAGGCATCATCGATTTTAAAATTGAGCATACTACCGTGGGAGTTTCGACTCGACTATAGTAGCACAGCAGACAAAATATATATATGTATATTCTATGCATATTTACTTACCTGCGATTACTCACCTCGTCATCCAATTTAAGCCGTCATCATCATAACCATTACTTACCTTATCAACCATCGCCATCGAAGTCCAGAAAGCAACTGATATTTGTTATTATATTTTTTTTTGAGTTAATATGAAAATGTATGGTACTCTCAAATGGTAGTCACTCAATGTTAAGAGATTTGCTAAAAGATAAGTATAAATTCCAACTCATTCATGATCACCTATACATACATATGATAAACATAATTTTTTGTTTTAAATTTAGCTAATTAAAGTAAAAGTGTTTAGAAAGAAACTCATCCCGATACCCGATTACCCGCCAACAAGTTGTGCGCACTACTTCGCTGGAGGAGAGATTCGGTGAGTCCTATGTTAATAAGTTTTTAAGAGTATGCATTTTTTTGTTTTGTTTAACATGTGCATGAGGAGATTAAATGAGTTAAGAAAGAGTACATAATTAATCATTGAATGAAAATTAGAACTACCAAAAAAATTAAACATAAAATTTAACAGACTATGATGATAAGAGTGTCAAAAGAACTGTAACTACTGTTGCATATTTTAAGTTTCATAATTGAAACCATAACCTACCTCAACAAATTACTGAGAGAACCATACAGGAGGTTAATGACCTTTTATTTCATTTTCTATGAGCTTAACGATTATTTCCATTTTATTTACAACCGTTTTTCTAAATGTAGATTTTTTTTTTTTAAAGTATCATTATTTAGATATTCGATTTTATTAGAATTAAGAATTGGAATGAACTATGTCCAGAGTTAATATTATTTTTTTTATGGGAAAACATAGAACAATAACCTAATCAAGAAAAAATATGAATTGACCACTGGGGCGTATACGCGTTTTTTTTTTTTCTTTTTCCGGTTTTATTAAATTTATTGTTTGTTTAATTTCATGAAATCATAAATGAAATCTGAATGTATTATTAGGATTATACTATTTGAGTTAAATAAATATTATGAATTGTATTGATGGATGAAATTTTTAGAGTATTACTGTCATACACAATGATGAGTGTTTGAGATTCTTAAGTGAGCTTAGAGAAGTGGAATGAAGAAGGGTAGATTCGACGGTGGAGAGATAAGTCAGGCTTAATTTTACCTTGACTTCAATTTAGGGGTTATCGTGAGTGAATTTGGAGTGGTGCGGTAACCATGGAGTTTTTGCCTAGTGCAATAAACAGTGGGAGGGTTACACTCCGGAACTAAGTACACCTTAAGTTCCCAAAAGGAGGGTTATTAGATAAGACAGGTGATTTTAAGTAGTTTTTTAGTTTTTCTTGTATTCTTGATAATTATTCAGGCACGTTTAAAGTAAACGGCAGTCCAGTAGCGGGTGCAAGATCCCACCCCTCCGACGAGCAAGCCTAATGGCCATCGCTAGCGTGCCTAACCGCACTCTGCTGACTGGACAACCTAAGCCACCTTTCTTTGGGTTCAATTGTGGTCCTGTGCATCAGTGAAACTCATTTAAAGAGCATGACATCGCATTAAGTGGTTTAGGAACAGCGGTTCCGTTACACAGGTGGCGCCCAACGTGGGGCTAGAATTTTGTAGTTTTTATTCGGTTTAAAAGCCTTAAAAAGTTTTTTTAAAATACCATCTTTATCGGTTTCAGATTTTTAAATCCTAATCTAAACTAATCCTTTTTTTTTAACAAACATTTATTTTAACCATCAAATTTCGTTTTATAAAACAAACAGGATTTGTCCAGGAGTACAGTTACTTAAATAGTACATCGTGTAGCATAATCCTCGTTAGTTTAATAGAAAATTAAAGTTTTTTTTTATCATGTTACACTGGCCTGAAAATTTTCATGTAAATTTCGATTACAACTTTTTAGAAGCACTGAATGATAGAGTTCTAACTTAACGGTTTAGCATTGGCCTGGAGGATTTCTGCGGACGACCGGGAGATATCAGTCCAAGTAGACCTCGTCTCCGTCAGTTGCGCCCGAGTTATGTTCCAGCCAATTTTACGGATTTGAGTCAAAACTTTTAAGAAACAAATACAAAATAGTCCCAAAGAAAAAGATTAACATAAGACTCTTTAAATGTCACAAAGTTATTTTATAACTGAAACAATTTGTAGTTTATATACAATTACTTAGAATTTAATTTTTTTTGTTAAGTGACCAAAGAGGATGAGTACAAGATTTAGCTTATCTCTTTGCAGCACTTAAAAGATAGATTCGTTTAGTAACAACAACAAATGTAATAACAAATCAATAACCTTCTGATTACTTCGCAATTTTCACCGTCGAACGACCCTAATTCTACCACGTATCTAAGCACACAATAATTAATGATTATAGTACAATTATAAACATTTTATTTATACAGTTTCCAAGTTTTTTTGGTTGAGTCGAACTCGTTACGGAAACCCCCAACTTTTTATTTTATCCTTTCCATTTTAAGAGCAAGTATCTTATGAAATTCTGACATACTTAAAAAAATTTAAAAATATTTATAATGCCACCAAAAACCCAAACGGGAGGTCGACAGGCGCGGAAAGCGAACGTAGATGACGACGAACATAATACTAACTCTGTAGGTAACACAAACGATGAGCAAGATATCCCTGTTCCAACTCCATCTGGAGCACGCCAACTAAACCTTTCTCAAGATGAAAATCTGAAAAGATATATTCAAAATATTGTTACAGCTGCAATAGGCTTAGCTAGGGCTGAAGATCTGCAGGCTCGTCGGGAAGAATTTGAAGCCGAAAGACTTAAAATAGAACAGAGGATTAGTAGGACTATTAGAGAAGAGTTAAGAACTATGGGTATGCCTCGACTAAGGGCTGACGATGATCTCAATGATTTAGAGCAAGGTATTTTGAATGTTAGTATTCGCCAAAATCAAAACAGAGTGCAAAATGAGGAAGAAACAAACCAAGACCCAAACCTGAACCAGAACCCAAACGCAAACCCGATTCCAAATCAGACCGAAAATCAAAACCCTAATCTTAATCGAAACCTAAATAGACCTTTGATCGAAGCACCCGAAAGTACACGTGAAGACTTAGAAAATTTTCTTCCAAGTGAGAATTTTCAAAACTTCATGAATCGCCTAGACAATTTAAATCTAAATTCTGCTGGTTCCAGTAACCGAGTATCGAATCCAATAGCGTGGGCTCGACCGGTCGATTTTAAGAAATGGGGTCTTAAGTTTGACAACGAAAAAATGTCAGTAGAAGATTTTCTATTCCGTCTTAACAGAATGAAGACATCATATAAGGTTTCGTGGGATGACATTTTCCTACACTTTCAAATCTTTGTTGCAGGTGAAGTAGAAACCTGGTTATGGATCTATCTTAAATCCAATCCTGGTGCAACCTGGCGCCATTTAGAATTAGCGCTCTTAGAGCAATATAAGAGATTAGAAACCGATACAGAAATATCAAGAAAAATGTTTGATAGACGACAAGGCCAAACAGAAACTTTTGACAACTTTTATCTTGATATTATGAAATTAAATTCGCGTATGCAAAAACCGAAATCATCCCAAGATGTGATAGATCTTATTAAGCAAAACGTGAAGAGAAAAACAGGAGAACTTTTAATTACTTTTAATACGACGAGTTTACCGGAGATTGTGTACGTTTGTCGTACGATAGAGAAGCGCATCAATCAATATGAAAGCTTGCGTACTAGAACCTTTCCGGTCACAACCACACATACAAAGCCTAAAGTAAATGAGTTAGAGGTACAAAGCGAAGATTTTCCAGCTGATAAAGCTGTAGAGGCCTTTACGCAGCCACGAAAACCAATTGCATTCTTTTGCTGGAATTGCAAAACAAAAGGCCACTCCTACAAACGGTGTCCTGTCGAACAAAGACACTTGTTTTGCTATGAATGTGGGTGGGAAAACACTACTTCCGTTAGATGTCCAAAGTGTACGGGAAACCGGAATCAGGACAATCTAACCGGGGAATTTTGTCCTCCACAACCGAACCCGGAACACAAACCCTTATAGACAATTTTAAGCCCTCACATATTTCAAATTCATTTACAGTTTTAAAACCACCTTACGATCCGAATTCACCTGATCATATTAGTTCAAAAATTGAAATCCTTAAAAGACCATCTTCTGAAGTCAATGATAATAAATCGACTTCGCAGGTACATACAAAACATCCGTCGCTTCATGATCGCTTAACAAAATATTATTATGTCCGAGATCGCATTTTTAACAAGCCTTCAAAGCGCGTAACTAAACTTAGGGAAAAATTTAGAAATAAGCGAAAAGTACATCAAGCTATAAGCTCTACAAAACTTCATGATTCCGATGACCTAAGACCATATGCTAACGTTACCATTTTCGGTAAAAAAATGTTAGGACTCCTAGATAGCGGGGCAAGCATTAGCTGTCTAGGAACCGGATGTGTTGACCTTGTGAAATCAGCGGGTGTTTCATTTAAACCTTTTAATTCAAAAGTTAAAACTGCTAGTGGTCAGAACCAACCTATTATTGGTGAACTAACAACTTTAATAACCTATAAAGGAATTTCAAAACAAGTTACATTATATTTAGTCCCATCATTGGAACAATCGCTATATCTAGGTGTCAATTTCTGGAGATCTTTTGAAATTGCACCTCAGATAATTTCCGAAATATCTTCAATAGATTTAGATACTGGTCGCGATTCAAATGCTCACGAGCTATCTTCAGATCAGTCAAATGAACTTCAAAGTGTTATAGGCTTATTTCCATCCGCAGCCAAATTCGGTCTTGGGAAAACAATGCTTGAAGAACATACAATAAATACAGGGGATGCTGAGCCAGTGAAGCAACGTCATTACCCGGTTTCTCCGGCGGTACAGGCTCTGATATATGATGAATTGGATAGAATGCTAGCATTGGGAGTAATCGAGGAAAGCCAAAGTGCCTGGAGCTCTCCTATGGTATTGGTACAAAAGCCTGGTAAAAATCGATTATGTCTCGACTCAAGAAAAGTTAATAAAGTAACGAAAAAAGATGCATATCCGCTTCATCATGTTGATGGTCTGCTTAGTCGCCAAACAAACACGCACTTTATATCTACTGTGGATTTAAAGGACGCGTTTTGGCAGATACCGCTTGAGAAAACCTCAAGGGAAAAGACCGCATTTACTGTGCCTGGCAGACCCTTATATCAATTCACGGTAATGCCCTTTGGCCTCTGCAACGCTGCACAAAGGCTTTGTAGACTCATGGACAAAGTGGTGCCACATGAATTGAGACAACATATCTATGTTTATTTGGATGATCTGTTGGTAGTTTCGTCAACATTTGAAGAGCATATTAAGATTCTAACGAAGCTTGCAACGGTTTTGAGAAACGCTGGCTTAACCATAAATTTAACAAAATCAAAATTTTGTTTTAAAGAATTAAAATTCTTAGGCTTTTTAATAGGGGGTGGATGTATCCGGACAGATCCCGATAAGGTTTCTGCCATTAAGGATTTTCCCATCCCAAAGACTGCAAGACAAGTGAGACGTTTCCTGGGGTTATCTGGATGGTATAGGCGTTTCGTAAATAATTATTCAGCTTTAGCTACACCAATATCAGATACGCTCAAGAAAAGTAAATCTTTTAATTTCACGCCAGAGGCCTTAAAGGCATTCGAGGAACTCAAAATGGCATTAACCTCGGCACCCATATTAGTTAACCCCGATTTTCAAAAACCGTTCAAGATCCTTTGCGATGCATCTACGACAGGTGTAGGAAGTGTCCTGTGTCAGGAAGATGAAGATGGAATCGAAAGGCCAATCTATTATTTTTCTCATAAGCTTACATCAGCACAGCGTAACTATAGCATCACGGAATTAGAATGTTTGGCAGCAGTTCTAGGAGTAGAAAAGTTTAGATCCTACGTAGAAGGCCAAGATTTTACAATCGTAACCGATCATGCTAGCTTGCGTTGGCTGATGAGCCAAAAAGACTTAAGCGGACGATTAGCACGTTGGAGCCTTCGACTTCAACGCTTCACTTTTGACATAGTTCATAGGAAGGGAACACAAAATGTGGTCCCTGATGCGCTTTCACGGATTTATAGCGTAGACGGTATAACGGTGAAACTTAGACAAAATACTGGTGATGTTCTACACCTCGACCTTACGGATCCAGCATTTAAGTCCGACGAATATAAAGACCTAATCAAAACCGTAGAAACAAACCAAAACCAACTACCCGATCTTCGAATATCAGATGGGTATATTTATAAAAAGGTGAGACCTTGTACCGGTGATCCTATCGAGGATGACTGCGTTTGGAAGCTCTGGGTTCCATCCTTGCTTACAAATAATTTAATTCAATTAGCCCATGAGCCTCCAAAAGCATCTCACGGGGGAATAGCGAAGACACTGTACCGTTTACGCGACCGATTTTACTGGCCTAATATGGCGGCTGAAGTGAAATCATTCGTAGGACAATGTGATGTATGCAAGATGACAAAAGCACCGAACTCGTGTCTCAAACCTCCGATGGGCCAAGCGTTTGTCGTTAACAAGCCATTCCAACATGTTTATGTGGATTTTTTGGGTCCATACCCAAGGTCCAAAAAAGGTAATACACACATCATAGTTTGTCTTGACCAGTTGACAAAATTTGTGCTTGTCAAAGCCTTAAGAAAAGCCACTGGAGAAACTGCGATAAGATTTTTAGAAGATGAAGTCTTTTCGATCTTCGGAGTACCCGAGTCCTTATTGTCCAACAACGGTAAGCAATTCACCGGAAAAGAATTTTCAAGATTTTTAACAAACTATGGTACCAAACACATCAGAACAGCAGCATATGCACCACAATCGAATGCAAGCGAACGGGTCAACCGCTCCATCCTAGCTGCAATTCGATCATATATAGGTAAAGAACAATCTCATTGGGATCAACATTTACTGTCTATCGTCAGTGCGCTACGTTCAACCATCCATTCCGGGATTGGTATGTCCCCACATGAGGCTCTCTTTGGCCAGAGCAAAATTGAACATGGGTCGGATTATGAATTGCTTAAAAAACTTAAAAGCTTAAACAATCCAGAAATTGACATTATACCCAAATCAGCAAAAATGAATATAATTCATAAGAGAATTAAAGACTCGTTGGCGCAAACACACACAAATTATGAGAGAAAGTACAACCTCAGGAGCAAAGGTCGTCTATACAAGGTAGGGCAGAAAGTTTTCAAGAGAAATTTTATCCTTAGCGATGCCACTAAAAATAGGAACGCAAAACTTTGCCCAAAATTTCTCCCAGCTGTGGTTAAAAGGATAGTAGGTAATAGTTTGTATGAACTCAATGACTTAAGTGGGAACAACTTAGGAATTGTACACGGTAAAGACATTCGCGAGTAGTTATTCTACTATCATTCACACAAAAATAATAGGTAGACTTAAAAAAAAAACACGTTTGTGACATTTTCTTTCCCATTTCCGGCTTAAGAATACCAGAAATGTAAAAGTTGTGTATGGGCCACAACCTCACCAAAATTTTTTGTATGCAACTTTAGTCGATGTTTCGTTCAATTATACATGCACGAACGCTGCCACTTATTGGTTTCATTTTGATTTTTGTTGAGTAATCGAGTATCGTTTCGATCTCACTTCATACCAGATGACCATACCTAAGTATACATCACAAGAATTATTTCCTTTTCCACCCAAACCATCGTCACGTGAAGATCTTACTCCGTCACACATAGTAAGAAGAAATTCATCGCGACCACAGCATCCAAGAAAGGAATTTGATTAAAAAAATATTTAGTTTATTGTAATACATAAATTACCTAAATTAAAATTTCTAAAATAATTTATCGCATTGAAGCGAAACAGAGCTTTGTAAGCTCCAGAGTTTGGACCTCAAATCGTAAGATGGTTCAGATTTTAATTTTATTGAATTTGAGTTTTTATATTTTACATATTTCGTGCTAGGCATAGGATTATTAAATTTCCTAAGCTCCTTCTCCGTCCGTGTCCCGGAGCTATAAAAAAGGTGCTTCGCACACACGGACTGGCGTAAGCCAATCCTATAAGATCAATTCCTCGGCCAAGAAAATCACGCTCTTAACCGCGCTTTTACGTCTTATAAGCGAAATACCGCAGATCCAATCTGGTAAGGTAATCTCTATCAAAAAAATTTCTTCTTTATATTTTTCTGATTAGTTTTTTTTTTACATATGTGCTAACGTAGGAACAAGTGACATTCGAACGCACATTTTCCAAGTTCGAAAATACCTGCTGGCTGGTACTTTGCGAGTGTCGCCAAGGCCACGTGTGTCGTCGTCGGCACATGGCCAGCCAGCGAGGCAAACACTATAGGGATCGCAAGGGTACCTTTGGATCCACGCGTATGTCCAACTAAGGCCAGCTTAAACATACAAGTTTAAAGTGCGAATTGTTTTTTAATTAAGGCATCATCGATTTTAAAATTGAGCATACTACCGTGGGAGTTTCGACTCGACTATAGTAGCACAGCAGACAAAATATATATATGTATATTCTATGCATATTTACTTACCTGCGATTACTCACCTCGTCATCCAATTTAAGCCGTCATCATCATAACCATTACTTACCTTATCAACCATCGCCATCGAAGTCCAGAAAGCAACTGATATTTGTTATTATATTTTTTTTTGAGTTAATATGAAAATGTATGGTACTCTCAAATGGTAGTCACTCAATGTTAAGAGATTTGCTAAAAGATAAGTATAAATTCCAACTCATTCATGATCACCTATACATACATATGATAAACATAATTTTTTGTTTTAAATTTAGCTAATTAAAGTAAAAGTGTTTAGAAAGAAACTCATCCCGATACCCGATTACCCGCCAACAAGTTGTGCGCACTACTTCGCTGGAGGAGAGATTCGGTGAGTCCTATGTTAATAAGTTTTTAAGAGTATGCATTTTTTTGTTTTGTTTAACATGTGCATGAGGAGATTAAATGAGTTAAGAAAGAGTACATAATTAATCATTGAATGAAAATTAGAACTACCAAAAAAAATAAACATAAAATTTAACAGACTATGATGATAAGAGTGTCAAAAGAACTGTAACTACTGTTGCATATTTTAAGTTTCATAATTGAAACCATAACCTACCTCAACAAATTACTGAGAGAACCATACAGGAGGTTAATGACCTTTTATTTCATTTTCTATGAGCTTAACGATTATTTCCATTTTATTTACAACCGTTTTTCTAAATGTAGATTTTTTTTTTTTAAAGTATCATTATTTAGATATTCGATTTTATTAGAATTAAGAATTGGAATGAACTATGTCCAGAGTTAATATTATTTTTTTTATGGGAAAACATAGAACAATAACCTAATCAAGAAAAAATATGAATTGACCACTGGGGCGTATACGCGTTTTTTTTTTTTCTTTTTCCGGTTTTATTAAATTTATTGTTTGTTTAATTTCATGAAATCATAAATGAAATCTGAATGTATTATTAGGATTATACTATTTGAGTTAAATAAATATTATGAATTGTATTGATGGATGAAATTTTTAGAGTATTACTGTCATACACAATGATGAGTGTTTGAGATTCTTAAGTGAGCTTAGAGAAGTGGAATGAAGAAGGGTAGATTCGACGGTGGAGAGATAAGTCAGGCTTAATTTTACCTTGACTTCAATTTAGGGGTTATCGTGAGTGAATTTGGAGTGGTGCGGTAACCATGGAGTTTTTGCCTAGTGCAATAAACAGTGGGAGGGTTACACTCCGGAACTAAGTACACCTTAAGTTCCCAAAAGGAGGGTTATTAGATAAGACAGGTGATTTTAAGTAGTTTTTTAGTTTTTCTTGTATTCTTGATAATTATTCAGGCACGTTTAAAGTAAACGGCAGTCCAGTAGCGGGTGCAAGATCCCACCCCTCCGACGAGCAAGCCTAATGGCCATCGCTAGCGTGCCTAACCGCACTCTGCTGACTGGACAACCTAAGCCACCTTTCTTTGGGTTCAATTGTGGTCCTGTGCATCAGTGAAACTCATTTAAAGAGCATGACATCGCATTAAGTGGTTTAGGAACAGCGGTTCCGTTACATAATGTACCTGTCCAGCGGGTTGAAGATTGCAGCACAAATAGAAACAAACCCCATAGAATCGGTGATTGATTTATATGGACAAAGTGTCTGGCCATTATTGATATCTGTAACTTGGATGATTGTTTAGGCTCTGGACCTTTGGCATGAGGAGGGAAATTTAATAAGAAAAAATGCCATCTAATTGGTCAGTAATTGGTCAGAAAAGGTCAACTGGTGCCAGAAATTGGTCAGCCCTAGATAATTTGTAATCCAGGTTTAAACTTTCTCAAGGTCGCTCAAGGTCACACGCAATTTTTGGCACTTAGTTTATGGAACATTTGCAAAAAAATGTATACCATCCAAAAGATTTCTAGATCGTGATAAAAGGTCAACTATTTTCAGTACCAACTCTACCACCAACTCTACCCCCACCCTAAATAAATATAATGCCACTGGACAACCGGGACTGAACAACCCGAGGACGACAAAGTCAAACCGATTTTTATGTTAAGTTTTTACATATATTATAAATCTTATTTGTATTTTATATTGAATCAATGTATAGCGTTAGGCCCCTTATGAGCCAACAAAATCTTGTTATTTATCAATGTATCTTATAGTTATAAATTATCTTTTAAGCCATTTGTTAATAGAAATGTTCAATAAAAACAAAATTTGGTAATTTAAAAAAAGTATATAATTTGAAAGGCCTCTCCACGGTTGTAAGAGGTCAGCTAATGTCAGTAATTGGTCAGCCATAGATTTTTTTTATGAATATTTAACGAATAAAAAAAAAAAAAATCGAGGTCAAAACGATTTTAGGCACCTCATTTAAGGGAAATTTGCAAAAAAGTGTACCGTCTGAAAGATCTCTAGATATTTATAAAAGGTCAGCAAGTTTCAGTAATTGGACAGCCATATAGTTTTTTTTAATTGAATTTTTAAAATATTGTTTGAGGTCACGCGCGACTTTTGACGCCTCATTCATAGGAAATTTGCAAAAATTTAATACCACGAATGGCCCTAATAGTGCAGGCTTTTTACACATTTAAAAACAAAAATTGTTAACAGCAGTTTAACGATTGAATATGGTGAAGGGGGTTATAAGGAATGTAAACAAAATCTATTTCCCAGAAGCGGAGTTGGAGGGGAGATTTGGGGGGTGAAAAAGAGGGGGGAAATTGTATTTTTGCGTTTTCCGACTAAAGTTGACCCCAAAATTAAAAGTGTTTAATAGAAATGTTGTAGATCTGACAAAAATCTACAACTTTCATATACATCAATTTTTAACTTAACCTCAAAATTTCCGAGATATTGGCAAAAAACCGTATTTTTTTCTGGTTTTTGTTTTTTATTTTTCATTTTTCCAAAAATATTTGAATTTAAATGAAACTTTGTGAAAATATATCTTGTTGTGTCCTTAATTAAGACAATTTTTTTCAAGCATTACCATTGATCAGTTTTTGAGATATTCAATTTTGTTTAGAAAAAAATACATTTTTTCAAATGAAAAATGTACTTCAGAAAATAATCGTACCGAGTTCATTTAAGGATTATTAGTTTTGTTTTTAGATTAACTTTTGTATAAAATAATCAATTATTACAGTCTGATATACACAACTCAAGATATAACCATTTTATGCGGACCATATCACCCATTTTTTCAAATATTTCAAACAAAACAAAAATCAACAAAATAAAGTCTCCAAAAAAAAGCCGATAAGGTTTGCTTGAAAAGCTTATATCATGGGTTCTATTGATTGGATCATCAAGGTTAAAGTCTACAGACTAAGGGAAAATGACAGAGCATCATTCCCTTTTTTTTAAAGTGCATTGAAGAGTTATTGACCATTAAATTTTAATAGGAAACCAAGCTGGTTTTGAACCCCCATCCCCACCAAAGGCTGAGAAAAAAACCTGCCTAACTTTGGTATTTGATATCATAATACATGAACCTATAAACCTTCATACCCAGATTCTGGTTATATATCCTCTCCAAAAATTTGGTGTCGGCTCTTGTACTATTATTTTTGTTTTTTCATTTAAAACTGTGTGTACTGAAATGAATATTTCTCGCAATATCGTTGCGGTATCGGCAGAACTTTTGTCTCGGGTCAAATAATAAAACACTATTTTATGTGTATTTTTTCCGTAGAACTCCATGGTGTGATTAGTTTTTGCATTTTCCAAAAATTTTGAACAATTTATCAACCATTATTAAAAAATTACTTGATGCAAAATGAATTTGTTGCTTTTTTCGCATTTTTGTACGTGGTAACTATATGCTTTCATTATTTCATATAAAAGTAAATATAAAAACAAAACTAATGATCTTTAAATGAACTTGGTACGAAGATTTTCTGAAGTACATTTTTCATTTGAAAAAAAGTATTTTTTTCCAAACAAAATAGAATATCTCAAAAACTAATCAATGGTTATGCTTGAAAAAAATTATCCTAATTAAGGACACATCAAGATATATTTTCACAAAGTTTCATTTAAATTCAACTATTTTTGGAAAAATGAAAAATAAAAAACAAAAACCAGAAAAAAATACGGTTTTTTGCCAATATCTCGGAAATTTTGAGGTTACGTTAAAAAGTGATGTATATGAAAGTTGTAGATTTTTGCCAGATCTACAACATTTCTATTAAACACTTTTCATTTTGGGGTCAACTTTAGACGCAAAACGCAAAAATACAATTTCCCCCCTCTTTTTCACCCCCCAAATCCCCCCTCCAACTCCGCTTCTGGGAAATAGATTTTTTTTACATTCCTTATAACCCCCTTCACCATATTCAATCGTTAAACTGCTGTTAACAATTTTTCTTTTTTCGATTAAAAATATGTTAATTAGCCTGCACTATAAGATCTTTATAAAAGGTCAGCTAGTTTCAACAATGTGTCAGCTATAGAATCTTTTTTACGATTTCATTAAAGTTTTTTTTTCAAGGTCATGAACGATATTTGGCACCTCATTAGGTAAATTAAAAAAAAAATACTATCTGATAGGTAACTAGATCGCCATTAGAGGTCAATCAGTTTCAGTAATTGGTCAGCTTAAATGAGTTCGTATCCTTATGCCAAAAATCGTTCGTGACCTTGAAAAAAAATGCTTTAAAAAATTCTATAAAAAAAAATCTATATCTGACCAATTGCTGAAACTAGCTGACCTTTTATATAGATCTGTGAGCCTTTCGGGTGGTATTAATTTTTTACAAATTCCCATAAATGAGGTGCCAAAAATCGCACGTGACCTTCAGCGACCTTGAGAAAGCTTAAGCCTTAGGTTAGGTTAGGTTGGAAGGGGTGATAATACGGCAAGCAGCACCATCTCACTCGAATCTCAGTGGATCCATTGCGCTCCCCGGGGTATAGGTGGTTAGTTAGGAGGGATAGGGAGGGAATTAATAGGAAGTTTTAGGTGTAGGGGGACTCCTTGAATCATCCTGAGTTCTTAATGAATTTCAGGATGTTCTTTAGTGGCAAGACAGAGTTTTCGCCCAGTTCGTCGAAGAAGTATTCTTCAAGGGCCTCTTTTCTGGTTCTAGCTAGGCTGGGGCATTCGCAAAGGAAGTGAGGGGAGCCCTCCTCTGCCTCTTCATCATGACACCCTCTACATAAGTCCGATGAGCTGATGCCCATTCTGTTCATGTGGGTTCCCATTGAGTTGTGGCCCGTAAGGACACCAACCATGAGAGATAATTGAGGCCTGCTTAGCTTGAGTAAGTAATCAGTTTTTTTCTTTGAAATATTTGGCCATAGATTCCTTGGAACCCGACAAGTGTCGATGGATGACTATCTGACATTTGCAGCTTCTAAGAAACTCTGGTGTATTCTACTTTTTTCTTGCTCCAGTGGCATGAGCACAGAGGCTTCGATTTGGCTCGGACCGCATTTGGCCAGTTCATCCGCCATTTCGTTCCCGTGAATATCCGTATGTCCTGGGACCCATCTTAGGGTTACTGTGTTCGTTGCATTGAGTACTCTTAGCTCGTTCCGGCAACGATCGACCAGTTTGGACTTTGTGGTGATTGAGCAAATTGCTTTAATTGCCACCTGGATGTCTATGAAAATATCAATATTGTTGTTGACTAATTCACATCAGGCAAGATGTTTCGCGGCTTCGCAAACTGCCAGCACTTCCGCTTGGAATACACTGCAAAAGTTTGGAAGCTTTAACGATCTATTTATGGGTGGGTTATTTGAGTAGATGCCTGACCCAACTCCCTCCAAGGTTTTGGAACTGTCAGTAAAGACCGAAACATGATTTGTATTTATGACCCTGTTTTCATTCCAGAGTTCCCTGGTTAGAATATCTTATATCGGTTATGGTTACTGGGTACTGGGTTTTAATCTATGTGCGGTGAAACGTAGTCTGTTTGAATGTCTATGTCTGTAAACTACATTATAGTTCTATGACCGTAAAGGCCCTTTTTTCAATTTTTACATTGATGAAGTCTTAAAGCACTTTTGGCCGCCAACTCTTTCGTAAACAGATCGAGTGGGGCAAGTGAAAGGAAAGTCTCAAGGGCAGCCATTAGTGTGGTCCTGATAGCACCGATTGTGCCAATACACGCTAGTCTTTGAATTTTAGTCATTATTTTTAGATTGGTTTCCTTATCTAAAGCTGGCCAGCAGACCATGCATGCGTAAGTTAGAATTGGTTCTGGGGCTGGGACCCCATCTTTTACCAAAAATTCTGCTGCAAGTGTAGAAAGCTATTGAGGCTTTTCTTTCTCTTTCTTTAATATTTTCTTTCCAGTTTACATAGTTTACGATCGAGAACAACTCCAAGATATTTGGCAGTACCCGAAACCTGTAACGATACTCCGTTAATGGTTGTCGGGTTTATGTTTGGAATATTGCGTTTCCTTGTAAACAGCACCAGTTCTGTCTTCAGTGGGTTAACATTTAGGCCACAACTGCTGGCCCAATTTTTGAGCTTATCCAGGGACGTTTGTAAAAAGCTCGCACAGAGTGGGGGCAAATTTTTCAGAGGCCAATAACACAATGTCATCGGTATATGCAACTACCTTGATACCGCCCAGATTTAGTTTAACTAAGATCTGGTTGACGACAAGGAGCCAAAGCAAAGGAGAGAATACTCCACCCTGTGGAGTGCCCCTACTCGTCCTAACTCTTATCTTGCTGTCACCCATTTCTGCATTAATGAGTCTCGTTTGAAGCTTGAAATCAATCCAGTTTATCAGTGATGGATCGATGTTGACGGAGCTTAGGGCTTGTCAAATTGCACTATTATCAACATTATTAAAGGCCCCTTCTATGTCAAGGAATGTTGCTTAAGTGAATTCCTTGAAGTGGATCGATTTTTCAACTGTGCCAACAACTTCATGAAGTGCTGTCTCAGCAGATTTGCCCTTCAAGTACGCATGTTGGGCCTGTGAGAGCACACCATTATTTTTAAGCCTTGATTACAAGTTATTTAGCGCTGACCAATTTCTGGGATTAGTTGACCTTTTCTGACCAATTAGATAGCATTAGTTCTGGCTGAATTAGAACGATGGCCTAAATTATTTTGACTTTGAAGCTATCATTTGATTCCGGCTCATTAGCATAGCCCTTCAGATAACCCCACGAAAACAAGTCTAATGGGGTCAAATTGCACGATCTTGGTGGCCAATTCACGTCACCTCCTCGAGAGATAAGTAATCCTATTTTACAGTTATCGTTTATGTAGAATGTATTTTGTTGCATAAGCTGTGTGATACGTAGTGCTTTCCTTTTATAACAAGAACAATATGTGAATCACATCTATCACATCTATTAGTAGGGATCTCCATTGGTTAAATCAGCGAAATTGGCTGCATTGGGTTCACCTGTCCCTAACCCCTCCCCTAACTGACGCAGTTTTTTTTGTTTAAGTTAAACCCACCGTCAAGGTTGATGGGAACAAGACTTTTGTCTTCTTAGAAAAAAAAAACAGTTTCTCTAAAAACTGCAAGAAATATAAAAACTGATCAAAATGTGCATCCTTTAAATATTCTCTAATCTTCTTGAAACTTGGCATACATATCTTTTTCTTCAGAGATGCTCGGGGCGTGAGCAAAGTCAGTTAAAATTTTACATTTTATCTTGTGCCTTACATAATGAAACACCCTAATGTACATATACTTAAATAAAAACTGTGATATAAGAATTGTTTTTCCTTTTGTTGCTTATTTTTGGCATCTTTTCATTAACTTCTTTAAATGTTGTTATGAGTGCATAGTTTAAACGAAAAAGGTTTTGCTAAAGTTTTCATGTTTAATATTTTATGTTTAAAAAAGAGATGATTCAATTGCACCAGCATTTAACCAAATTATTTCAAACAATCGGTTAACTTACGACGTGACGCACGTTGTATGAAGAAAGGTTTTATATTCACCATTTCCTGATAATTACCAGCAAAATTAATAGTACAACAATGATAAGTATTTCAAAGTTCTCTTCTGGTAATAATATTCTTCTTCAGTTACCGAAGGAGCAATATAAATCATAAAAATTATGCTTATCTACATACGTGTATCATAAATTAAGAAGTAGAGATACTTCCTTTCTACCTCTATCTATGTAAGTATCTGAGTTTGCAAGAATGTGAACAGGTTGAGCTCTAAAGTACTGGCAATGCGTGTTTGCATTTGTTTAGTTTTTTCCTCGTTTTTTTTTGTAAGTGAGCAAAAAAATATAAATACGAATAATATAGGTATCTATGTACATTATAATGAGGAAATAAAGCCAGCATCCTGTTTCATAACAACTACCTACAACAAACTAAACATCAAACAATATTTGACACTTACACCTGGAGGAATCTTTTTCTCGTTAGCCATTGTTGTTTGGTTCTATTGTGTATTGTGTCCTCCACGAGCTGGAAGTACTTCCTTCTCACTTCAATAGTTGGTGTCTCCTCCTGCTTGTGCTTCCCCTTTCGTCGTTCCTTCTTTTTTTGCCCAAATTTGATCCTTTAAGGAATTTAGGACGACATGGAAGCGTTTTTTTTTTTTTTGTACAAGGAAAATCCTTTTAACGTCTGGGCTCTGGACACAAGTATTTGATTTGACTGCTATTTTGTTTTTTATAGACAGGGTCCTTTTTTTTTATTTCTTATTTGTCACCACTCTTGATTTTTCCTTTTCTTTTTTCCTTAACTTGTCTTGTTTGAGATTTGTGACACACAATGAAGAAAATTTTCCCCAGAACTTCTTAATACTCGGAAATCGTTTTGTCCTTTTCAACAAAAGCGATAACAATAAAGTCATTCGTTTGTTGTTTCCTGCAAAACTTCCATGTAAACACCTAAAAATAAAATACAAAAAGATCAAAATAAAAGAAAAGGAAACAAATGAAGGCTTTTTGTAGGAACTTGAATAGTTAAATTTTGGATAAATGTATTCGGAGAATGAGGTTTTATTTTATACTTTTCTTCGAAAAATTGTGTTAAGGGTTCTTTTAAACAAAATTTAAAAAAAAACTACACAGGTACATTCAACTTTAAAAGTGCAAAGTAAATTTAGGAGAAAATTTCTTTTAAAATTTTAAATTGCATTTGAAAAGCTTTTTATGACTTTAATAAAATTTTGTTGAAAATTATATTTTCCTATGAATTTAAAGACTTAGAACCGACAGATAAAGAAGCTTATCACTGTGGGGGAGTGTGGGGGTATATTTTTGATACGGAACATTCTAATTATTGGTTTGCTGCATTTGAGTTATATTGTCAAAGTGGCGGTTTCCGGAACACATTAATTTCTATAAATAAAAGAAAGGCGTTTAAATTTAAAAAGTGCACAGTGGCTCTTTGCATTTTGTGGTATTTGAATATTATCTTTTAAGGGGTTGGTCTTCTAGATGATGATTGATTGTAGGTGTAGGTTGCGTCGAGACAAGAAAAAAAATATTTGTGGGAAGGGGGTCTATTCCCCCACTTTTAGCCAGAAGTGGCGATTTTAAAGAAAAATATCTTAAAACAGAAAAAAACAACGGTAACACTTAAAATGCCATGCTATAGGTACCTACTCAGGGGCGGACTGGGCCACCGGGCAACCGGGATTTTGCCCGGTGGGCCCCCGGGTAAGCAAAAAGTTTTTTTTTGAGAAAAAATTGTCATCACAAGATGGGACTCACACTAAATATAGACTTTTTGTGGATCAAAATGGATATTTTGTGGCCCCCAAAAACTAGCTTGGTGGCCTCCTCGGATCTTTGAAGGCCTCAAAAACTCGGATGGTGGCCTCTACGGATCTCTGGAGGCCTCCAGACCTCGGTTGGTGGCCTCTACGGATCTCTGGAGACCTCCAGACCTCGGTTGGTGGCCTTTCAGATCTCTGGAGGCCCCCAGACATCGGTTGGTGGCCTCTACGGATGTCTGGAGGCCACCAAAACTCGGTTAGTGGTCTCTACGGACCGTTTGAGGCCCCCAGATCTCGTTTGGTGTCCTCTACGGATCTCTGGAGACCTCCAGACCTCATTTGGTGGACTCTACAGATCTCTGGAGGCCCCCAGACCTCGGTTAGTGGTCTCTTCGGATCTCTGGAGGTCACCAGAACTCGGTTAGTGGCCTCTACGGATCTTTGGAGGCCCCCAAATCTCGTTTGGTGGCCTCTACGCATCTCTGGAGGCCTCCAGACCTCGGTTGGTGGCCTCTACAGATCTCTGCAGGCCCCAGAAATCGGTTGGTGGCCTCTATAAATCTTTGTAAACCTCTAGAACTCAGTTGGTGGCCTATACGGATCTCTGGATGCCCCAAGAACTCGGTTGGTTATCTCTTCGAATCCCTGGAAGCCCCAAGAGTTTGGTTTGTTAACTCTATGAATCTTTGGATTCCTCCTCTACGGATCTTTAGTTATTCAAAAGTTGATAGAAAAATTTTACAGTTCCAAAAAACTATATATGCAAAATAAAAATAAATAAAAATTACTCTCAATGATGAGTACTTTAAAATGTCCTGAATTCAAAAGATGAGAATAAATTGCCGTATTTTATCTGATCCGGATCAGATCATGATAAATAAAACAAATAAATAAAATAAAAAAAGGATCATAGTGACAGGAGTGTTAAATACCCGTCTCTTTTTGCCTTAAGTTTGTTTATGTTTCATGCGTCTGCTGCCTCTTTTCTTTGCGCTACTGAGATAATTCACATAGCAATTTTGGATCACTGAAATAGATCCAGGTAAAAAAGTAGGATCCCATGTTGCTTTTGCAATTAGTTGTTAAAAATTGATCCGGATCAGATAATTTGAATAATAAAATGCGGCTAAGATGAGGCAGAGGACGAAAGTCAAGAAACAGAAAGAAACAAGAACACTGTGGAGATTGCGCAAAATGCTGCTTCAATGTCTTGCAACGATATTATTTTGACGCAAAAAGGTACAAAATGCTTTTCTTAGCATATGATTTGATGCTGACATTTTCATGTACACAATTTGCTTGCAAAACATCATTTTCAAATTTTAAATATCAAAAATCGATGGAGAAATATCATGACGCAAGATCACCTTGAAGCCGCAATGCTAATATCCGTGGAGATTACTGTCAGAAAAGAGAAGTTAGTTAAAAAAATATTTAAAATATTAAAGTCTCTAGTCAATGATTGTTAACTAAGTAGATGTTTTATAAAATGATGAATTAACAGGCCAAGAGCCTTTTTTCTGCAATTTTCTTCCTTTTTTTGAAAACTAATATTCTATTCTTTTATTTGTTTTTTGAATCAAGTTTTTTTTTTAGTTGAAAGTTTTTGAGAAATTAAATTTGAAAGTCAATATTATTAAAATAATATTCAACCAGTTCAAAGCATAAGTGATGATGAAGGCGGTGTACCTATTCAAAAGAACCGAAAAAAGGGCTACGATTTGCACATGAATTTAAAGAAATGATAATTAAACCTGTAATGACGGTAATTTTAAGATTGTGTGTTTTCTTCTTCGCTCTTAGATTGGATGCTTAATGCCATTTACAAAAATTCATTTATTCCGCTCAATTCGGAGTTATAACGGTTAATCGCACTCGAAAATTTTGAACCTATTCAAATGAACGGGAGTGTATAAAAAAAAAAATGACTTTCGAGAAATGTCTGAAATATCAACTTTTATTTTTAACCATTTTGAGAGTTATTGTATTCTGTGGCCCTTTTTCTTAAAGTCCCGGTAGGCCCCTTGAACCCCAGTCCGCCCCTGTACCTACTTCTTTTTAAAGTCATAAATTTCTTCTTCTAATTTCTTTTGTGACAAAAAAAAATTAAAATTAAAATTTCAAAAAAAATTTTATTCAGATTTTAGGCAATTTGATACTTTTTGATCTTAAATCAAAAACTTTAGTCAAAAACTTATATCACTTGAATTTTCATTTTAATGGAATCAGACCCTTTTCAATTCAGGAACATGTTTGTTTAAAGTCCACTGGATTAATTCTTATTCATAAAAAGAAAGGTTGCTTGTTTTCTTCCGTGTCCAATTTGTTGTGCATATTATTAAAAAAATAAAACAAAATGTGATAAGGAAAAACAATTAAACCTCTAACTTCTTATAGACCAAGAGCCAACAAAATAAAAAGGCAAGTCATTTGCGTAACGCTGCAGCTTGTGTTTGTAAGTCACATAAATAAAGGCCTTTGAAGTTTTCAATCAATAAAAGCTTGTCTTCCTACATAAGTTGTACAATTTGACGAACATTTTGGTCCATCGATTTATTTCAATGCCTTTTGGTCGGAGAGAAAAATACTCATTAAAGAAATATTAAGCATGCAATTTTGAATAATTGTTGTAATAGGTCATTTTTTAAAAGCTTCTGTATAAACATATTATTAACATCAGTCATACTCATACTGTTTTGAAGAAAATCTAAAATTAAAAAATTGTTCTTTGTATAGGTTCCATTAATAACCAGTTTATGAAAAATTGTTTTCAACTGCCTTTGCCACTTAGCCTTTTCCACTTAAGGTAGCCCTAAACGACAAAAATGCTCTTCGAACTTGTAAATTTGTGTTATCCAAGCACAAAGAATACATTTAGCGAACATTCATTACATGTTGATTCTTAAAAGCGTAAACATATGCGATAAGGAAGCGGAAGTGGTTCATGTTCAGAGCAAACATGGCGAAAAAAGAGAAATTTTTGGCCAACAATGATTGGCGAAACAGCCGAACACGAACAAGTCCAGCGTATCTTCGCGAGCAAACCTCATTTTTTCTGTGAACTGTGCTTTGAAATTACTATAAGCACAACCACTTGCGCTTCTTTATCGCACATGTTTACGCTTTGACGAATCAACACGAAATGAATGTTCGCCAAATGTGTTCGCGGTGTAGGAGGTAACGCAAACGAACAAGTTAGGCGAGCTTGTTCGTCGTTTAAGGCTACCTTTAATGAACGCACTTTATACGAGCCAATACGACATATTCGGAGCTCAAGTCTATTAGGAGTGGTAAATCCGGCTCCCAACCCTTGGAGTTGGGGGTCGTGCCATCCGGCCTGGGTGACTTTCCGAAATTTAGCTGCGAAGCAACAACAAGCTTTGGATATGGACGGATTTACAGTTGACGAACCAAGCAAACGAAATAAGGACAACGATCGAATAGATCTACACGTGGAATGCTCTGTTTCTCTATAGACCACGTGCAGCCGAACTCTTAGCGGAGGCCCTGAAAAGAAGACTTCACCGCCATCCAAGAAGTGCGATGGGATGACTGAACAAAAGAAAAACGAAAGACTGTTAACCCTACTACGGCGGCTCTTACCGACACCAAGGGCAGCGTCGTTTTGGATGTGGATTTGTCAAAGAAGACGTCTTTGGTGACACAATCGGAAGATATAGCCTGCACGACACCAACTCCGATAACGAATTCAGGTTAATCGACTTTGCTTTGGGGCAAAACGTTGTGGTAGCTATAGCACGCAGTTCCCGCATCTCGATATAAATACATCACCAACCAGATTGACCACATAGTAATCGACGCAAGGCACTCCTTCAGTATCAAGGATGTCCGGACGTTCCAAGGAGCCAACGTTGACTCGCACCACACCTCTCAGCGGGAAAAACTTAAAAATCATTAAGTAAAAACCTGCTTTTTCCTTGAGGAATGGAAGATGTACCTGCCACTTTTCAGCGTATTCCTTTGATGAATTTAACATGGGCGTGTCATTGGCACATGCCACTTTCTCCTATTCTCACCTCCCCGTGGTGAACATCGGGTGCATAGTACCTTTAACTGAAGATGGGGTTCCAATCCCTGTGGACGGTTTTAGGGGTCAGCAAACGAGAGAGGGGGGAGGAGTGTTTCCACTAAGGCACTTCTCCTTTATCCAGGTGGCAGCGGAAGAATTCTCCTGATAGAATCAACGGTGGTGTCTACAGTTCTAATTAGGTTGAACTACTTAGTGAACACCTTATACGAGCTAATAGGACATATTCGGAGCTAAGGCCTATAAGGAGCGGTTAATCCAGCTCCCCGCCCTTGGAGTTATATTGTAAGGGTCTGGTCCTCTAGGGCTCTAGGCTGTGGATCGTGCCTTAAGGGTTTCCCGACCACGTAAAGCTATTTAGTTGCGAATCAACAACAAGCCTCGGATACGGATGGATTTACTGTTGACGAACCTAGCAAACGAATTAAGGACAACGAACTTCTGATCTGCACGTGGAATGTTCTGTCTCTCTATAGACCACGTGCAGCCGAACATTTAGCGGAAACCCTAGACTGCTAAATATAAAGCAGACATCACCGCCATCCAAGAAGTGCGATGGGATGGTTCGGGCAAAAGAAAACTGAAAGACTGCGCAATCTACTACGGTGACTGTTACCGATCACAAGGGCAGCGTGTCTTTGGGTGTGGACTTGTCGTTAGAGGCAGACTAAGGCAAGAAGTGTTGAGTTTCAACTATGTGAACAAACGCCTCATGACAATTCGCATCAAGACTAAATTCGTCAACATTAGCCTCATATGCCCGCATGCCCCCACAGAGAAGAAAGATGAAGACACCAAGGACGAGTTCTATGAGCTCCTGGACAAGACATATGAGCAATGCGCTAGCTATGACATTAAAATTGTCCTTGGGTAATTTTAATTCCAAACTAGGAAGAGAAGACGTCTTTGATGGCACAATCTGAAGTTTAGCATGCACGCCACTACCTCAGATGACGGACTCTGGTTAATCGACTTTGCTGCCGGGCGAAACGTTGTGGTAGCTAGTACGCAGTTCCCGCATCTCAATATTCACAAGGGGATATGGCGAATTCCTGGTCAATCAACCATCAACCAGATGGAACACATTGCGATCGACAACGAGAACCCATGAAAAAATTGCTAGGAAGCCATCAGAGTTTCCGCCTCTAACGTGCTGCACCTTTCACGACCACCAGAACGAAACCCTGGATCGACAAAGAATGCCGGCAAGTACTTACTTACTTACTTAATCGCAGTCAGTGCTGAGGATATAGAAAAATAATTTCTGCAAATTGTATAACGGCGATGACTAATCGAATTCCGCTACCATGCAGATTGCACCATTCAACCTAGACAAGCGACGTAGGCAAACAATTCCGTCCACCTGATCTTGACAAAGTAAAGGTAGCTATATCTAAACTTATGTCCAATAAAGCTGCTGAGATGATGGCCTTGCGGCTGAGCTATTCAAAGCGGCTGGTGATGAATTGGTAAGGAGTTAGCACCAGCTCATATGTAAAATATGGTCGGAGAAAAGCATGCCCGATGAATGGAACCTCACTATTGTTTGCCCAATCCTCAAGAAAGGCGATCCTATGAGCTGCACCAACTACAGAGGCATCAGTCTCGTAAACATCGCAAACAAGATCTTCTCTATCGTACTATGTGAATTCTTGAAGCCATTCGTCAACAACCTGAAAGGTCCATATCAGGGTGGCTTGCGGCGAGGAAATTCCACCATCAACCAAATATTCACAATATGTCAGATCTTGGAAAAAATCCAGGAGTTTCAAATCGACACCCAATATCTTTTCATCGATTTCAAGGCCGCGTATGATAGCATTTATTTATGCAGGATGACGATGGAGAATGCACGTTGCTCCATCAAGGTCGGCAAAGACCTCACCGATACCTTTGATGTCAAAAAAGGCTTTAGACATGACGACGCGAAGCGCTGCCATCGACGTCTTCAACATCGTTCTTGAAAGAATAGTGCATAGCTCTCACGTCAACACTAGAGGGGGGGGGGGGGATGACTTAAACCAACGATCTATGTCAGCCTGACAAGTTGAGTTTTTGTACACGAATAACACATGTTTTAAGATAACCAAAAATCGTTGCAACGCTGGAATCACTGTTAGATTTTAGGGAGGGAATTGCCAACTTACTATTTATGTAGATTGAGAACCATCCATCGGATATGATGATGTGAGGAGTGTATAGCTGGATTCCGCATACTTGAAAACACAGCAACACATTATTCAATCACCCTCTACCTCAAATGCGTTGGAAGGGAAGGGGGGAAGGTGTTGGTATGATTATAGTCATTTCTCATTACATGGTATATATTTGATCATCGATATGGGTATCAATAAATTGGTATCGGTTTCGGGACCATTAACATTTAACCTCCCTTATAGCAACTCCATCCTCCAAATGTGACAGTGTTGCCACCCAAGTGTCCCTGCATAAGACGCTTATAATCCCGGTCCTCATGTATGATGCAGAGGCATGGAAACTATTAATGCTTAGGCTGTTTTGAGAAGAAAATTCTCCGGATTTGGTCCCGTCTGCATAGATGGAGAATGGATAGAAGATACAACAACGAACTTTACGTGCTGTACAGCGACACCGACATAGCCACAAAAGTGAAAAGACAGCGACTGAAGTGGTTGGTTCACCGAGAGCGAATAGATATCAATGCTCCGGCTGACTTAATGCAAACATTTGACGAAAACAATACTCTTTCAGCCAAAATTTATGGAATTTGACATGTACAAGGCCTTAAACATTCACTAAATTAATGCCTCTGCTCTACTTTTTCTGAAAAATAGAAGCTTCCTGCTCTTAATTAGGTGGATAACCGTGGTAGCCCGGGTTGACTGATGGCTTGTGGGTGGTTGTTGTTTTTACTCTCATTGTTCTGTTCTTGTTCGTAGATTGTACCGGTGCGTTTGTGCTTGCAGTTGAGATGGAATATGTTGTTGCAACTGCATAGATTGTTGTTGTTGTGAATTTATGTATTCTTGAGAGCAGGCAAAACTAATAGCATCAGCTGGCAGGTTGTTTTGATTTTTGTGTTTGTTTTTTTTTAGCTTGGATTTTATTAAGCTTTAATTTGTTTATCAGAGGATCCCATGCCGGAGAAAGATTAAAACTTTGATCTCGATTGAAGTTTGAGTGCATTTTTATTTCGATTGCCTCTCGTACCAATCTTGGGACATAAAAACTTTCCGTGGCAATTGATTTTGCTAGATCGAAGCGTATAAAGTGATCCTCATTAAAAGCTAAATGCTCACAGATTGCCGATTTGGTTACTTCATTCTTTTGAATGGCTCTTATATGCTCCATTAGTCTTGTGGAAATTGCTCGTTTTGTCTCACCTATATAAGATGAGCCACAACTACACGGTACAAAATAAACTCCTGGATTTTGTAGAGGAATTTTATCTTTTGGAGATCTTAGAAGTTGGCGGATTTTTTCTGGTGGCTTGAATATTGATTTAATAAAATTCTTCCAATGGCTTCAGAAACACCTTTTCTATACGGAAGAAACGCTCTTTTTTCATTTTGTTGTGTTGAATTTTCTGAAGCTGTTCTTTCCTTTGGTTTCCACGAGCGTTGTTTGGAACTATAACCATTTTTCAAAAGAGCTGCGTCAACATGTCTTAACTCTTCTTCTCGATAATCATTGTCACAGAAAAGTTGCTACCTGGTCAACGTGCACTGTTTGAAAACATAATCCTCAAGAACCAATAATTAATGTATGTATGTTCGGCTTATAACAGCATTCTAAAAACGATTTTGGTAAAGCTAAGACGTGAACTGAGCTTTGAGGTTTGAGCTTCTGCTTAGTTATTTTCACACAGAGATAGCCTACTTATAATATGCAGAGCTTACAACAATTTGGGGAAAAAGATGTTATACCGAAATGATGATAAGAATTTCAATAACAACTGTAAAAGAACACTGGCTAATCTTCATCGTGAAACAGGAGGTGTACCCATGTAAAAACTACTGCAGGGGAAATAAATTAAATTGTTTTGTCTATTTATCCATTGGATCGGAACTTCAGAATAAAGAATATTAAAATAGCAATTTTTTCAAGCTCTACCAAAATTAAATAAAACACTCTTTCTTTCAAAACCGGAAACATTTTAAAACTTGACATACCTTTGTTAGTTTTGAATTCAATGATGATTTCTAACACTTTTTCAAACTTTAACAAGAACAAAATTACTCTCAAGCAACAACAACTCAAATGCTATATATTTTTTGACTTTTTTAAAAACCCGACTACTTCTTGAAAAAAACGCCATCGAAGTTAATTCATAGAAAACACCAACACCATATTTCTGCTCATGTGTTCTATTTCAAAAGCCTTTTTACTCCTAGTAAGAGTGTGCTGTATCTTTCAACATTTTATTTTGATAAACAATTTAGCTATTTGAGTTTTCTATTTTTTATTATTATGATCACTTGTAATTTAACGTACACTCCACAAAAATCCACTTAGAACTAATTTAATTCTATAAACTATTTCAATAAAAATGTTCAAAATTTTTAGGAAATTGAAGTTCCATAACACTTAAAAGATTTTTCTATCGTTTTTGGTTGCCATTTTAATCAATAATTTATTTTCTTCGAGTCGAGTACATCAAACCCCAAATGCTGATGTTTTGTTGATTTAATGAGAGAACACTTTGCATTTGTTAATGATCTAAATTGATGGGACGACGACGTGTGAAAATAAATTGAAAGATTGATTTTAGGCGAAAACCCGGAATCCATAAAGTATTATAGATATTTTTTGCCTTCAAGAGTACCTACGTATCTGCCTACATACAAACCATTCGTACAGCTGAAGCTATGTGATGATTAGTGAATGATTATTTGTTTGTACAATAAAATTCTCCTCGAACTGTCAGCCAGGACGGAGGAATGTTGCCTGCCGCTACAACTACTGCTATTAAAAGAAAAAAACAATACTTCAAAGCCATATACATTCTCTTCCTTCAATGGAAATCTATTTCAGGAACACAGAGACTCCACGCAGTTGGGAGTATATGGTTGTGACTAATAATAATTGGATTATCCTTGGGGCTCCGCTCAGCTCAGGACAGATTAGTGATAAGTACTGCGAAAATATTGATTCTTGCTCTTTTGTCCTGACTCACACAACGAATTATGGATTTTGATAAATGTCAGTTTCATTAGCTCATAAGAAATATGAAGCTTCTTTTTATTTTTTATTTTTCTAGGAATTTATTGTTTTCTTTGTGTTAACATCAAGCTCACACGAAAAGTTGAACGAATTATTTTTTCCAAGAAATCGGCTTAAGTTGTATGGTATCCATAGGAACTTCTGTACCCTGGCATGGTTGCATATGGTTCTATTCTATGAACTCATCAATATTATTGCGGCGAAAGTGTCAACGTTTTTTATTGATTCGATCACACCTTAATCGATTCAGTTACAATCAATGAATACATTTAAAAGACTATAACCTTTGCCTTACAAGCGCACATGAGAATTGTTTCGAGAATGTATTATAATCCCTTTTCAAATGAGTTATGCATAAATGTATGGAATGTAGATTTATGTCAACAAGTCTGTTTCTTGTGATAGAAGACGGAAACAATAAGGATATATGCCCGACTAAATTGCATGAACTTGCCCTTGTGGTTAAAGGCTTAAACGTGGCTATGCATTGAAGATATAAAGTATCTATTTTGTTTTAAAAGTATACAATTACATTGTTTAACGGAAAAGTGAAAAATTGAAATCACAGTTTCTTAACAAACATCCATTATATATCTACACCAAAATTGTGGCTATGGTTTCTTAAATATATATAAACTTATAAAAAAAAAGATACAAATTCTTTGAGCGGTTTTTAAATAGCATATTTTTATGTACGGTGAAATTTTTAAAGAACAAATTACAGTCGTATTTACTATATTGTGATCATTTTTGTCATAATTACGATGATAGGAAAGATGAAAAAATTACAAGTAGATCTCACATTTCTGTCTGTCTTAATCGATTTTCTTCGAACTTGATACATTGTGGTTTTGGTCATTCCTTCAATCGCTTTTTTTTTTAACTTTTTTTAGCACCAAAAACTACGATAACAGCCAATTTTTTTTTGTTTAACAAAATTTTATATTTTTCTTACTAAACCAGCACCGTACTTGCTCTTATGTTCAAGTCTCTTATGTTCAAGTTGTGTGGGACTTAAAAACTTTAAGAAATATTCAAGTAATAATTATAAAAAAGTATAAAAAGCATTTAAATCGTTCTTTTAGTTATTGTATAAGCAGTCTGATAAATAACTAAGAGCTCAAAAAAAAAGTATGCCATTTGATTTCTTGAAAAAATATGAATACATGAAGTGTATCAAAAAATTGCACGAACAGCAGCTGAAATCATATAAGTTGTAGGTTTTTGTGTAATACATAGGTTTTTCGCGGCTAGAAGTTAATTTATTTGCAATTATTTATCAAGTTTTTTTGTTTAGCTTTTAAGAACAGTTCATGTTATCTTAGTTGACGAAAACAATTTCAACATTTTTTAGATTTAACGGTCGAAAATTTGGTACCAAAAACCTAACACAAAAGTATAGGTAAGCAATTTAAAGACTACGGTGAAATATGAAGGTGAAAGCTTTGTGGCTTAGGGAGTTATGGATGCAAATGGTGTATGCAATCCTGTGTTATTGAAACAACAATATGGAAAAACACCAAAAATTTGCATATTTGAGTACAAAATTTAAGGCCAGTCTTGAAAGAATTGAGTTACTGAATGATTTCATACTATTAGAGGACAATTACCGGAAGAATTAGTCGAGATGAGTAAACAAGTGGCTGCTTTACAGTGTAAAATCTTAGTTGCCTCATCTACCACCATCTTCAAACCCCAACCCCACCAAGCATCTGTGGGTCTTTTTGGTCAATTAAGTTCAAAAACTCATGCAACTATCAAAAATCCTCTCAAATCTGTAATTTTGGAGAAACGAAACACTATACGAACAGAAGTTACCTCAAAGCTTGTGTTTTTAATAAACAACCGTCTCAATTTTATGATTAGAGCCAAAAAATGCCACTTTCAATACTAATCTGAAAGAAATTTGACTTTAAAGCCACGGTACGTGCAATTATTTGATGTATTTTTTTCGTTTCTCTTAATTTTTCGATTTTTTTTAATTTAAAAAAGCTTGGAAATATTAAATTTTGTCTTCTTCCTGATAAAAATTTCAATAAACCATACACAAATTGCAAAAGTTTTACCAAAACATGCCAATTTGTTTAAAAAAAACGTTATTCAAGAAAATCAAATGTACGCATAATTTTTTGATTCATAGTATATGCAGAAAAAAAAATTAAAATCGTTGGAGCCGTTTTCTTAAAAATTAAATTTTTATACAGGGTGTCCTGTAAATAATGGATAACCTTGCAACTAGTGGTAGCAGGCCTTATGACCTTTCCAGAAAAAAATAAAAAAAAATATTTCCCTGTGGTTACTATGTTATGATGTTTTTTCCAAAAGTTGTTTACAAGTATTACTTTCCTCAAATACGTGAACGCTATGACCATGGATGAACAATTTTTACTATTTTTTTATTTTTGTAATATTCTAGAATAACTGTTGTAACAGATGGGTGGTAAAATTTAATAGTAGTTACTGAATTTTTTTCATTATAATTTTTTTAAATATTTTTTTCAGTACAAAAATTTATTTTCACAAAAGTTTTATAACCTCTAATAAATTAAAATTGTATGAGAACATGAATGGCCGATTGCTTAAAAAAGTTGTCTATTTAATGACTTTCCAAAATGGTATAACACATGCTTGTGCATTAACGAAATAACCAAGAAAATTTGTCAATCATCTAATAAAACAGCTTTTAACATTTTCGCAAAATGTCTATCAAAATGTTACAATAACCTCCAAATTTGGGTTGGACAAAGATTTTCTCTTGTGATGTGTAAGAGGGTTCATTGCAAGTATAAAACTCGATTTAAGGTGTTGAAAGCCCCAAAATTTGGCCACCATATTGAAAAACGAGTTCTAAAAAGTTTTCCGTGGCAACTTACATTTTATTGGTCTTAGAAAAAAACTTTGGTACAAATTTGTAGCAAATTCAACTCTCTTCAGTTTATGTTAACATACTTTTTACCCTAAAGTTATAAATAAAAAAGTTATAATCAAAATTTAAACATTGAAAATATTCATATGTTTTCTCCTAGAAAAAAGACTGAAATTTTTGCATAATTTTGGACTTAAAATTTTGTTCAAATTTTTCCCTAGAAAAAATAATTAGAAATGTTTGCATAATTTTGGACTTATTTTGGACTTAGAAAATTTTTAAAAATTTTTCCCCAGAAAAGACTTGGAAATTTGCATAATTTTGGACTTAAAATTTTTTTTTTATTTCTCTCTAGAAAAAAGACGAAATTTTTGCATAATTTTTTAAATGTTTCCCTAGAAAAAAGACTTAGAAATTTTGGACTTAAAAATTTTGTTAAAATTTTTCCCTAGAAAAAAGGCTTAGAAAATTTTTGCATAATTTTGGACTTGAAATTTTTTTTTAAATTTTTCCCTAGAAAAATGATAAAAATAATTTTTTTGAAATTTCTCAATTTTTTCCCTAGAAAAAAGAAATTTTTATATAATTTTGGACTTAATTTCCCTTAGAAATGTTTGCATAGTTCTATAGATATTTCCAATATTTTTCGCATCGAAAAAAGATTTATTAAGAAAAAAGACTTAACGAAAATTATTATTACTCGAATTTTTTCAGATCAACATGGACTTCCAAGCTTTGTGCGGAACAACCTATCCTTTGATGGACAACTTTGACCAACATTTTGAACATATCATGGATTTCTTGCGATTGGAAAACAATGTTACAGACAAGGAAACAAAAAATTTGTTGGATTCTCTAAGTTCAGAGAATGATTTTGGTGTAGGTAAGCTTTCGCTTCATATTTTTATATTCAAGCTTAAATAAAAAAAATATTACTTAGCCAAAAAATGTAAAGGATAATGGGCATTTTTGGGCGTTAGCGGCCATTAATGAAACTAGTGTCAAATGAAAGGTATGCTACTCAGGAACAACTTTCACTATAGACGTTACATTGCATTTCATTTAGAAAAGAAGATATTTCAATGTTTATATAATGCAATTGCATTGAGCAATATTGCATAGTGTTCATATTTTTAGTGGGTGTTATGCTTTATTCTAACTTCATAACGTCTACTGATCCTGTATTAGTGTGTTTAATGGGGTTTCAGAATATCCAAAGGACGCATTACGGGTTTAAACAGATCCAGTACCTATGTACGTATTTCAACAACTTTGTAATTTTTTTAAACATATTATTTTACTCAGGATTTTTTAATATTGTGAGGATTGTAATATTATAGTTCTATGGTAAATGTTCTTATTAATGATGTTATATGGCCATTTTTATATGCAAAATGTTCTTGAGACTGTCTAGATTTCTTGTTCCACTTTCTTTTTCTATTTTTGAATTGGTCAGAAGCCTGAAACTTAGCAAAACTTTATTAAGGTCATAGAACAAAAATGCATTTTTTTCGGTTTTGAAGTACACCACAATGAAAAAATTTCTGCACGGTGATTGTAGGACTAAGGCACATCCAAAAATAACAAAACCATTCTTGGCCGCTCACGCCCATGTTTCATACAAATTTGCCCATTCTCCTTTAAAATATAAATTAAAAACGACATGAAACATTAATTACATAATTTCTTCTTACTTCCTTGGAGTCAAAAAATGTCATGCTTTTAAGAAGCATGCACGGGTATTTCGTGCCCACTAAGAGGGCTGTTTATAAAGACAACACGGGCAGCAGTAGCACTCTCAAGTTTACCATCAAAGACTCTCAAGAAGCATTCGTGTACATAGGGAAATGTATTCAAGAGGTTGAGGACCATTTACTCCATCTGGCAAAGAGGTCGGGGGCAATACAGCCCTTTGTTATAGCTATCGGGGATACAATTTCATATTTAAATGAATTTTTCGTTTTTTTTTCGACGGTGTTAAATACAAATTTAAAAATTTTATGAGAGCGGTTGATGTTTGCTTTAAAATTGTCCATGTCTTTAATTTAGAATACCCAACCGCCTGTTCAACCTTTTGGAACTTTATTCAAAATTATTTTTATCAAATTTCTGTAAAGTCACCTTGTTCTAAACATCAAATTTTTTCCGATTATCTCTTCACTAAAAAAAATGTAAATTTCAATTTCAAAAAAAATTATAAACTTAAAAAATAATGTGACTTTCAATTTAAATGCAATTTTAATTTCAATAAAACAAAAAATTCCGAGTAAACTACTAAATAGATGATCTTTTTTTGTATTCAAGATGAATACGACTTCTTTTAAAGACTTTTCAGCTGACTGGGATAAAAGGCTATGAAATCAATGAACAAAATACTTAGGGGCAATGAATTGAAGGGATTGAGATTGTTTAATGAACAAATTTCAATGGAACAACGTAAGAAATACATAGCCCCGATGAAAATAGTTCATTCAATCAATGAACAGAGGACACTGGCCCAATGATTATATACATTATGTCAATGAACTAAAATAATTCAGACAGTGAAAATAATTCATAAAATCAAAGAAAAAGTTACAGTGGCGTAATAAAAGGATTTCATAAAATCAATGTAATTAAGTTTTGGCTGAAAGAACTCAATTCATTGAATAAATTAAAAAATTTCATTGGTTCAATGTAAGAAATACATAACCGCAATGAAAATAGGTCATTCAATTAATGAACAGAAGACATTGGTCCAACGATTATATACATTAGGTTAACGAATTAAAATAATTCAGACAGTGAAAATAATTCATTAAATCAAAGAAAACGTTACATTGGCCCAATGAAATGATTTCATTAAATTAATGTATTTAAGTTTTGGCTGAAAGAACTGAGTTCATTGAATCAATGAAAAAATTTCATTGGTTCAACGTAAGAAATACATAATCGCAATGAAAATAGTTCATTCAATAAATGAACAAAGGGCATTGGCCCAACGATTAGATAAATTAGGTCAATGAATTAAAATAACTCAGGCAATGAAAATAGTTCATTGAATCAAAGAAAAAGTTTCATTGGCCCAATGAAATGATTTCATTGATTTAATGTATTTAAGTTTTGGCTGAAAGAACTGAGTTCATTGAATCAATGAAAAAATTTCATTGGTTCAACGTAAGAAATACATAATCGCAATGAAAATAGTGCATTCAATCAATGAACAGAGGACATTGGCCCAACGATTAGATACATTAGGTCAATGAATTAAAATAATTCAGACAAAGAAAATAATTCATTGAATCAAGGAAAAAGTTACATTGGCCCCTTGAAATTATTTCATTAAATCAATGTAATTAATTCCTTAAATCAATGTACAAAATTCGTTGAAACAATGAAAAAAGTTCATTCAACTTACGAAAAACTACCCACAAAAATTGAATTTAAGTAATTAAAAATTGATTCAATGAAAAAAATTCAGTGACTCAATGAAAATTCATTGATTCAATGAAACATATTCAATGGCTCAACTGCGTGTGTAGGACAAAAAATTATATTTAATGTAAATAATTCATTGTTTCAATGTACCTGAGTATTTGCCTCAATGATTTATGCAATGCTTTTCAAAAAATATTCAATGAACTTTTTTCATTGCCATGATGCAAATTCATTGGACGATGAATTCTTTCATTGAGCAATGCGCAAGCATGCATTGGAACAATGAAACTTTTCATTGGCTGAATTTGAATGCAAAATACATTGTCGGAATGCAAAAATGCATCAATATAATGTACATATTTGGTTCAGTGTATGTTGCCATTATTTGCTGAAATATAAGTGATCAAATATAAAAAAATCCAGGAAATAGAAAATTTTTGTCTTTATCATTTCATACGGTTAGCAATAACAGTACCTACCTACATATTAAAAAAAAAAATTGACAACAATCCTCCATACAGGAAACATGAGAACGCAAAATGATTTTTCTTTCATCGCAATACAGCCACCTACCACAAAAGTACAGCTCTTCAAAAATCACTTAACAAAATTGAACAATACCTTGTTCCTTTTTTTTTGACAAGGGTAGGTAGATGCAAAACAAAATTGGAAATAAAGTTCTTCGCTCCAATTTTTATAAACTTAATTTGTAACAAAATTAAGCTGAAATTCTGGTATCTTGACGGTTGTATATGAGCTGATTAAGAGAAAACCCAATATAATAATAATTTGTGAGATCGATCTCATGCAATCAACTGTTTTCTCACCTTTTTGCATAGCAAACCGAGTTCTATCTCATAAGAGCTTTCAAAATGAGATCGATCTCATCACTGTGAGATCAAACTCACCACATGAGATCTAACTCGGTCAGTATGTTTTTGTTTGCATACGAAGCTAAGAATGTTCTCAAAAAAGTGAGAAAACAGCTTGAACTTATCTTTTTGCATATGACCCAATAACATTGTTTTTCAAATGTTTGCAACTTCTACTGCCCGTATCTTTCTTAACCTTGCTCCTACCGAAAATATGATCATAACATTTTTTGTAGGAAATTTAATGTTCTTTCATGTTGTAGTCCACACTTTTCCGCTAATACGCTTAGTTTTCTTAATATTCACGAAAAATTGCCTAAAGTTCGCGGCTCTGGGCTAGGGACTTTTAGTATGTTATATCCGGAGGTCACCCCTACCACATACAATAATAACCCGGAGAGTATGATTTATTGCATTTATTTTTCCTTCGTTGACTGGACTATTAGTAAGATATGGAAATAGAAAAAGCCTTTTTAAACCAGACATTTATACATAGTTATCAAGTCTTTCTCACTTTATTTTATGTGAACGACTGAAGCGATTCAATAATGAAAGGTTAATGTCAGTTCCACTATCGATCAAATATTCACTTTTTTACAAAACTGGAAAGAGCCGAATAACTTCAAAATCCAAAGCACACCGCTTTTTCATGGATGTCAAGGCTACCACGTTTCAAGAGGACCTATTCAAAGCTTAGCTTTAGCATCCATGCCAAATAAGTCTATTTGTGCATGATGACGATGCAGAAGACACCCTCAACAGCGTCTCTTCTGATGAATATTTCCAGATATCATTCAAGAGGATGGTTTAAGCAAATAATGTGAAGTATGTTTTTACCAAAATCTTTACATTTTTCATCAAATTATTCATTGAATTTACAAACTCAAGATTTAAAGTGACTGACTTGAAATTTGTCGTCCTTCCCCAATAACTTAATAACTTTTATCTAACACAGTGTAACCTGATAGTTAAGCTTTAATTAAAGACCTTATTTTTGAAGATTCAATTAATAAAACTTTTAAAAGTCAACCATATCAATTTAAACTAGAGGAATGGAACGTAGCGTAACAAATGAGATATAAAAATTATTGTTTCGTTGGAATGCGGGTAAAAAAAAAATATAAAATGATAGCTGTCCTTTAAGAACTGTTTAACTGTAACTTCCTACGCATTATAATAAATTATAGATTCAATTAAAAAAAATCAAAATCAATAACAGCTACCATCCCTCAAAATTTCAAGTTTTTAAACCCAACCCCTTAAAAAGATAAAAATAAAAATAAAATAACTCTTAAACCATATCTGCCCATAATATTGTATTTATAAAATGCTATAGACCTGTCACATTGTCACCTATCGCATGTCACTGACCAGTGACTATTTCATATTAAAGTGTTTATCCGCAACGTGCGTGTAAAAAAGTATAACTTCAAAAAGATAAAAAGTTAAGTATCGTGTCGTCATTAAATGGATACTCCCTAAATTAATTTTTTCTTTATTTGAAAATTGAAGTTCTGTATAAAGTCACCAAGACTTTTGTTACTGTATTTTGTAGCAAAAACAAACTCGCCAGATTAAAATATTCTTAACATTCTTGCCAGTATTAAATAGAAAATCCATAACAAATAATTCAAATGGACTGAAGGAGTTTCCATTGAACGATGATGATAGGTTGACTTAGGACAAGCAATTATAATCATTTCTAAACTTTCACAAGGATTTTCATAAGAAAAAGTCAATAAAATGCAAAATATTTTTACTCGTCTTTTGAAATTTAAGCTTCTTATCATCACAGGCTCTTGGAAATCTAATGGGTATTTAAAGTGACAGAGACGTAAGAACAGTAGTGGAAGTGAAATCAAACTATACAATACATATTTTATGTACACGTACATTCTATACCATAGGAGAAATTAAAAGTAAATAAATCAAAAACGAACGATACGAGAGCAATAAATAGACTAAGAGCCCACAGCAAATTTTTGGGTGTGAAAGTTAACCACAAATGAAGCACATGAGACGAAAGCTGTATTGAGGCTTTTGAAAGAAATGAAAGGCTTGCAGTCCCTGGTCGGGTTTTTAGTGAGTAATAGTACCTCAAAAATGCAAAAAAAATCAACTTTGTGGATAATTGTATGAACCCAGATCTTTGTTCACACATCCGTAGACAATGTTCCCCTGATCACAAAATGTGGCTCCAAGACCATTTGGTGGAGGCCGTTACTCTGCCAGACCGTTAGAAAAACCCCAAAAAGTCATCTCAAGGGATAATGGTATGAATCCAAATTTTACACATCCCTAAACAGTGTTCCCCTGATCACAAGAATGTGGGTCCAAGCTCCAAGACCATTTGGTGGGAGCCGTTACTCTCTCTGCCAGACCGTTTGAAATTTTTAAAAGTGTTAAACTCTTCTTCATTATACAGGGTGTCCCGGACCTGTGTGGATGTATTTTAGGGTGTGGTTCTTGTGGTTATTTCAAGAAAAAATTGTATGGGGGGGGCAGTTTCTGAAACATTGGCTTTAAATGCAAAAAAGCTAAAGGTGTTAAAATGAAGATTTGGCTACTAATCCAAGAAGGCCAAGATTTATTAAGTCTTCTTTTTTAGATTTTTTTTAACTCGCACTTTAGGTATTTAAGAAATTGAAAGAACACCCCAAACCATCAAACAAATACTTGGATTGTATCCTTTACAATTTCTCTGCACACAAATACTTGTAGGTAGCTCTCTTGCTCTTCAGCGATCGATTTCTGTTGAATTTTGTGTTGCATTCAGTAAAAAACTTTAAATGCTTACAACAAAAAAAAAAAATAATAAAGATCAGGCTAAAAACCATCAGCGGACAACAAAATTGCTGATGAAACCAGAGTGATGAACATTGAAGCATGACTGCTGGGTCCACAATTAGTAAGTTTTAGCAGATTTTCAAAATACTTTTTGTGAAAGACAGTGCTGTTGTAGCGTTTTCAAGTAAATAATGCAAGTAAAGCCCCATATTAAGTGGGGGTTTGTGTGGCTCTGGACCTTTGGCACCTCATATGAGGGAAATTTTGAAAAAAATGCCATCTAATTGGTCAGAAATGGTCAAGTGGTCCCAGAAATTGGTCAGCCCTAGATAACTTGTAATAAAGGCTTAAACTTTCTCAAGGTCGTTCAAGGTCACGCGCGATTCTTGGCACGTCATTTATGCGAAATTTGCAAAAAATGTATACCATCCGAAAAATTTCTAGACCGTGATAAAAGGTCAACTATTGTTAGTAATTGGTCAGCCATAGACTTTTTTGTATGAATATTTAATGAATTATGAAAAAAAATTCAAGGCCAAAGCGATTTTTACGATTTATTAATTTTTTTTTTCAAGGTCACGAATCGTTCATGACCTTGAAAAAAAACTAAAAAAAAAATCGTAAGAATCTATAGCTGACCAATTACTGAAACTGGCTGACCTTTTATAGAGATCTTAGGGCCTTACAGGTGGTATTAAATTTTTGTAAATTTTGCATAAATGAGGTGCCACAAATCGCACGTGACCTTGAGCGACCTTGAGAAAGTTTAAGCCTTTATTACAAGCTATCTAGAGCTGACCAATTTCTGGGACCACTTGACATTTTCTGACCAATTACTGACCGATTAGCATTTTTTAATCATATTTGCCTCATATGAGGTGCCACAGGTCCAGAGCCGGTTTGTGTGTAAATGGAAATCCACACAAGTCCAGAGTGCATGCTGCGAATAATACATCAATTTATATTGAATAATTTTGAATGAACAACAACAACCTGTGTGTGTTACCACCAAGTATATAGACTGGAGTTATAGCTATTTCACGGATGCCACCTCGATCATCAGACTCCTTTAGTGGTGTGTGTTAATTTTTATTAAACAGCTAGTCGCGCGCTGTTGCAATTGATAAACAACGAAACCTGTGACGTGTAGTGCATCGGCTTCTGAATTGCAAGCTTCATGGTTCGTTCTCAGATGACGACAAAGAGTTTATCAATTAATACGAGCATAACTGGCTGAACAGAATGCAAGACGCAACTGGAATAGATGTCAAAAAATCTGCAGTAGATGTCAAAAATGCTGCAGTAAAAGTTAAAAATTGTTCAACTCTTGCAGCTCCGGCTGCAGCATTTTTGACATCTATTCCAGCTCCGTTTTGCATTCTGTTCAGCCAGTAACCAGACTAAGCACCATTAAAGGAGTGTGTGATCGAGGTGGCTCTCGTGAAATAGGTATAACTCCAGCCTTTATACTTGGTGGTAGCACACGCAAGTTGTTGTTGTTCATTCAAAATTATTCAAGCCCCATATTGTTTTTGAAATATTGTTTTTCAAAAAGTCCCAAAACTATTTTGTGGTCTTATTCCATTGAGGCCTTATTTCATAATGACACAAGATCCTAAAAATGAAACAAGGCCCCAAAATATGAAATAACACACACACATTTTGCGTGCATCATTTTAGGGATCTATTTCTTTTATTCTTTGGAGCCATATTTGCTGGGGCCTGATTTCGTGGAGCCAAGAAAAATAGCTAAATGGGTGTCGGCAAAATTATGTTTCTATAGTAAGTACAAATAAACTACAGAAAGTTAGACCGATGACAATTGTTCAAAATTTACAAGTTAAATATTTTTTTCCATGCACAGTATTTTTTTCGACCAAAAGATTGTGAAATGATTTAAAAAATATAGCTGGCAAAATGGGGGAAGTGCTGGGAAGGGAAATAGGCTAAATTTGTTTGTTATGCTAGAAAAAAGATTGTAGACTTCTCCCTATAATCTGCTACAAATATATCTATCAGTTTCGCTAATCGGATAAGGTACTGCAGAACGAAAAGTAGAACTAAATTTTTAGTTTATACGAGTATAACGAAATGTATCTGTTTTGTATGGGATTTTTCGTTTCGCATCGGCAGCGTACTAGGCTTAACCTGTTACGAATTATTGAAATTTCAAAACCTAGTTTCACTTTACTGAAGTAGAAGGGGATCATTGTGAAAATTTTCAAAATTGAATAATCAAAATAATCATACTAGAAAAGAAAAAAAAAAAAAAAAATATACTAGAAAAGTGTTTAAGATAAAAATCAATTCGATTCTTGAAATTGAAATAAGTTCATAATTTAATGAATATTTCAAAAATTTAAAAAACAGTTCCTACACACCAAAGTAACTTTGTCATACTGCCCTTAAAATAATATCGTATGTCATCAGCGGAGAATAAAATAGTTCTATGTCCACTTTTTTGCGAAAACAAGTTAATGATGCAGTTTTAGTAATTTGGGTACCTCTATCTATACTCTTTATGAATTTGAAAACCGTGGACCTGGATATAACAGACATCTCAAAAGGTAAGTTTGTATTATATTTTTACTGGCTAGAAGCCTAATACGCAGATTTTGCAAATTTTTACTCCTATACAAAATTTTCAACTATTGGTACTGAGTCCCTAAGAGGTAATATTTTTATGGAAAATCCTTCTGCTTCGGTTGCAGTAAACCGCATATCGGATTTGGGGGCATCTTTCATGTACTAGCGTCAATCAAAACATAGTAATAAATGAATCGTCGACAAATGAAGACAGAACAGCGTTCTACAATCATCTTAACTCAGTTTACAGGAGTCTTCCGAGAGCTGACATCATAGTCGTCGTGGGAGACCTTAATGCCCAAGTCGGTTCAGATAATTACGGGCTGGAACGAGTGTTGGGAAGGAATGGCTTGGGGTGAAAATGGTGTCTTTCTCGTCGACTTTTGTAACGCGAATCGTCTTGCGATAGGTGGGAATGTTTTTAAGCATAAGACGTGCAACAAAAGCACCTGGGTGCATCTGGATGGTCAAACCGAAAACCAAATTGATCATGTGATGATTCAGCAGCGATGGCGAAAGTCAATGTGTGATGTCCGAAGCATAAGAAATGCCGATGTAGGAAGCGAGAAGCGACCACCATTTGGTGCTGATGAATCTCAAACTACGAACAGCCGCTGTACAAAAACCAGCGCAGGATGCAGCAAGGAGCTCAAAATTCAATACGAATGCTTTAAATGGCCCCAACATATGTCGAAACTATGTCACCACCCTTAACGGCAGAGCCTCGTCATTAAACGGAATCCAACATTCAACAATTGATGAGATGTGGGGTGAAATAAAAAGAGTTTTTATGGAGGCTGGATCCGAAACTGTACCCAAGCGGACGAGAGGTAGAGACTTTTGGATATCCCAAGACACCTGGGATAAAATCGAACTTCGCAAATCGTTGAAAATTCAAATAAATGCCGAAGCAGATATTCAACGAAAGGCTGAATTGCGAAGCGAGTATCGCATTGCACATAAGATGATGGTCTATCGCTGCGTGAGACGTGACAAGAGGGTGACGTTAGATGGACTCGCAGATAATGCGAACCGCTGCAAGAAGAGGAGATACCCGGGAATTGCACCAAATAGCCAAAGATGTTATTGGGAAAAAAGCAACACCAATCATCCTGTATCTAATAGATGTGGATGGCAAACTTTTGTTATCAATAATTGAAAATTGAAGATCAGCTACGCAGATGGAAGGACCATTTTTGTGCCCTGCTAAATAAGGATTCAGTTGAGCAGAGTGCTGAAGTGCCCCAACTAAACGAGATGTGCAGGTCCTATAGGGGTATTAACATTGAACCCCCGTCAAAATCAGAAATCCAAACATCAATAAATCTCCTCAAAAACAAAAAGGTATGACTTGATGTTTGTTGAAAAAAATACGATTTGCTAAAAAAAAAATTTAAACATCGAAAATTGAATTGAGAGGGGGCTTATTTAGGTACCATTTTAGTATGCAAATATTTGCCCCTTTTCAATGATTTTTTTCACACACAAACATTGTGTGTCATGTATACTTTTTACAAGACTTTAATCTTGAAGATTCGATTTGTAAAACGAGAGTTCTGATTTTTTAAAGTCAACCATATCAAATTCGAAACTAAAACACTCGCTTGAGATAACGGGTTTTCTCCGCTGCCGGGTCTTATGATTCTGATTTTTGAATTTATTATTGAGATCAATAATTTCATCTTTTAATTTCAGCCATTGTAGCCCTACCAATTTTAAGGATAGAAATAAAATACTATACAAAATAACCATTGTATTATTTTCAAATTTAAACCATTGCATTGTTACTTTTAATTGGAAGGAATGCATTGCGGAAATTGTCGAATTTTTTGACGAAATTTTTTGATGAATTTACTACTTAAAACAATTATTTCGTTACATACAGGCATATTGTATTTTTACCATGCAAATTGTGGGGTTATTTTGATTTACTCGCTCCTTTATGTTTACGGGGTTGCTGAGTCCGAATCTGAGGTTTGCCAACAAAATTTCGTGACGTAACATGGAAAAAATGCAAAAAATGATGCAAAAATGCTTTTTGAGGAGTTTTTCACTAATGGATCGAAAACTACCAACAATTCGAAAATTACATCAAAGTACCATTCAAAGTATACATAATTTCCAATAAACCCCTATTCATGGTTTTTTTCTGCGACAACCCATTTGGACTCAAGAGCTTGTCGAAAATTGACGTATTTTTACTATTTTCGAAAATCCACTCGAAAGCTCTAAGAAATTACTTTGTGTGACAAAATTTGAATTTTTGTCTGTAACATGAACACGGCCGGCCCGAGCTAGATTAGCGCTCTGCGCAAGCTTCATCATTAACACCCCCCTCAATTGCGGTTATTGGTGGAAGAAGTCATCTTCTCATTACCAAAGGTGCAGACTGTGAAATGCGTTTTTTTTTACGAAGTATCTCCAAGAGACGTGAGAGGTAGATTTTGTGATTTAGTTTTTTTTACTGTAGATGTGAATAGGAAGTTAGGCTCCGACTTATTTTTGGAATAGTAGAGATATCTGTCTTTAAATTCAGAATAAGAATGGATATCAATATTGGAGTGAGCTATTAAAAAGAATTTAAATTTAAAAAAGTATAGGTAGGTAGTGTGGCTTTCTTGATACTTGCTCAAGGCGCCAACTGGGATCAGCGCCCTGCGCATTTGCACCACTTGCACGTATGGCTTGTCCGGCCCTGAACATGAACCAAGATATACTTTACTGATGGTATTTGATGCGCTAAATTCGAATCTGGCCTTGAAATTGAAATTCTAAAAATTAAAAAAAATGATTTTTGTATACAAATTTGGTTTTATTTTTTTTTCTCAAGGTAATTTTTTTTTCGAAAAAATATTTATATTCATTCTGAAGTATTAATATTTTACGTCAAAATTCTTTTTTAATCTTTCAAATACCTCCTGGCCTTCGAGAAATCGTTGGTTTTCGTGTTACTACCTAATTCGAAAAATCCCATAAATTGCCCTTTTGAGCACAAATTGACTGGATTTTTCCAATTAGGTAGTAAGAAGAAAACCAACAATTTCTCGAAGGCCAATGGAGGTATTTGAAAGATTAAAAAGAATTTTGAAGAAAAATGTTGATACTCCAGAATGACACAAACATTTTTTCGAAAAAAAATTACTTCGAGAAAAAAAATATAACTTCAAATTTGCATAAAAAATGCATTTTTTTTTTAATATTTAGATTCGATTATCTCAAAAAGATAACGTGCTAGAGCGATTCCAAGGCCAGATTTCAACACAACGCATGAAAGACCATCAGAAAAGTATATCTTGGTTTATGTTATAGACAAAAGTTTAAATTTTGTCACACAAAGTAATTTTTTAGTGCTTTCGAGTGGATTTTCAAAAACAGTAAAAATACGTCAATTTTCGACTAGCGCGGTTGAGTCCAAATGGGTTGTCGCAGAAAAAAACCATTAATGGGGGTTTATTGGAAATTGTGTATAAAGTAGACGCTAGATTTAGTGGATCTCGAAATAGGGAACTATCCACTATAGTGAACACACAAAATTTTATAAAAAAACGTATTTTGTATAAAAATTTCGCGCAAGCATTTTACATAGTTTGAGAGCTCTGAGGAATTGTTTCTGTTTTTTGCTTAAACCTAAGATAAAGCCTTGTTTAATGCTTAGTTTAAATTAAAAACATTCACATCGAACGAAATGTGCATTTTGGATCAAATTCGCCTTTATAAGGCCTTAGAAAACTCCCACTCGAAAAAGTGAACAGTCTCGAAACAGTAAACAGGCCTAGTTTTTATTACTTCACTATATCGAGCGTCTACTGTACTTTGAATGGTACTTTGATGTAATTTTCGAATTGTTTGTAGTTTTCGAGGCACTAGTGAAAAACTCCCAAAAAATGCATTTTTGCATCATTTTTTTGAGTTTTTTTCCATGTTGCGTCACAAAACTTTGTTGGTAAACCTTAGATTCGGATTCAGCAACCCCGAAAACATTAAGGAAGGAAAAAATCAAAACTACCCCACAATTTGCTCACAAATAGCCTTTTGAGCACAAATTGACTGGACTAACATTCAAAAACGATAGGTAATCCATTATTGAATATATAATGTAACTTTGCACATTCTTAACGGTTTGGGCTTCATAATTGAATCAGCTAAAACAGATCATTAAATCCTGACAACAGCTCAAATATTAAATTTACTAGCAACAAAAATGTTTGATCTTTATTTCAATTATTGTTAGATTACTACTTGAACTTTAAGGTTTTTCAGGTATCTCAGAAATTTGGTGATGTGTATCCCTGAAGTCATTTAAATTTAATGCTCTACATTGATCTGAGTTGCTTTTAAATTGAAATAAGTATGTACAAGGCCCATAATATATCATTTCATAAATCTTTCCTATAATTTTTTGTGATTAATGTTATGTTTAACATCTCCTAAGAACCTTAAATAAAAATATGACAAATTTAAACATAATTCCATATCCATCCAACCGCACACAACCAGAACCCACCCATGGTTATATTACGTGCCATTTAACAGTTCAATCAAAATTAAATGGCACTTTATATAAACAACGGGGTGGTTTTAAATAAAAAAGTGCTCAACAAATTAACCTCCACTTTGTCAAATAATAATAAAATGTTTGTCGACACTATAATTTATTGTTATGTTGATATGAAACAAAGAAAAACACAATAAAAATAAAACCATATTATTTGTGTCAATTTTTATAGGCAGTCCCCAACTCCTACACAGTTATAACATTATTAATAATGTCCTTGTTGCGCCCCTGTTTATTAATCCATTTGCTTCAATTTAATTTCCATCGAGAGTATGTGTTACATATTACATGCCAACATTCTATACGCTGCAATTGTTCCGCTCTCACTGGTGAATTGGTATATGACGACAACGACGACGGCGACGAGGATGTAACAAGGACATAGGTTATTGGTATACAAAGTTATAACAACACACAAACACAGTTCAGCTTGAAAAAAAAAAACAAACAGGATATTCCCCCCAAGGAAGGGGTGGGGATAGGAAGGATTTACATAAACTTTTCTCTATCATCAGCAAACTAGGAGCATCGAAACGAAAGGATATGAGTTTTTATTTCATTTTTTCCGTTTTATTCACTTTTCATTTTTTTTTGCAAGGACGACGACGACCGATGTAGATGACGCTTACGCGGAGAAGGACAATGCATTGTTACACTCTTCATGAAACTTTTATTAACTTTATTTGTTGCACTTTAAATATATATAAATATTTTTTTTTATTATAATTTCATCCCACACTGCACTAAATCAACAAGGATCAAGGACTATTGTGACAAAATTCATTTTTCATTGCAGGACACACAAAAAAGGATTTTATTTACAATGGTGAGGTTTTGTATTACTATTTTTTTCGTCGAATAAAAAATGATTGAACTCACTTTTTGCTACGATTTGACCAAAAAAACGGCACAAAAACAGTATAATATATTTTTATTTTTTACAAAGAACCCGGCTGGTTCCTGTTCCTGCGACAATAGACGTGTAACGAGTAGTATAATTTCATTCTATTCAGACCGCCAGAATGTCCTTTTTTTCGGGACAAAAAGACACTAGACAACGCATTCACATGCAACAACTCAAATTCGCGTTAAGGATAATCGCTGTCAACTGGTGGTGTCTAATCACCAGTGGGTAGTTGGAAGTATTTCGTATCCGTTGGATACTTGCGCCTCACGTTTGGCTCGAGTATGCTGTTTGCAGAGTCTCTGGAGGGCTGTCGCGCTGTGTTTTATACCTGACGTAAGCCCTCTCGTGGTTCGGAAATATAATTTAATTAGCAGAAACTAATGGTGTATCGGTTGTTGTGGTTCGGAGTTTCAGTTCGGTTGGATACTTTTTTTTTGTCATATAGATTCTTGTACTTTTTTTTTATATTGTCGTCTTGTCTGATAAGTGGAGGGGACAAGTGGGTTATATGGGAATATCTCCTTGTTCATAGTCGCAATGTTACAATATGGGATTAGGGGATGTTTTCTTATTTGCCTATTATTATTATATTTGTTTTTCTGGGGAATTATACGTGTCTTGGATGGGTGGTCGCGTATATGTGGGTTGAGTGTAGAGGGTGGGTGACCCAAACTCAAATTATTGTTTAGAGGCGAAACAAAACGACAAAGAAAATTCATTTGCAATTCGATACTCAGTTGGTTGGCAATATGTGTAATTGGAATGGACTGGTGATGGTGGGCTTATGCCTAAGTACATATTTATGTGCAAGCGTTAGTCTAAAGTAATAAATGGAGGTTGGTTGTTATTTGTATTAGTTATTTTAATACGCAGAGTTTGAGACGCTATTTTAAAAAAAGATATTCATTGATTTTACATCACATTTGGTGGTGCTGGCTATACATACCTAAATACATCGTTCACAAATTTAATGTGGATCTAATCAGTAAAAAATAATTGGTATCTTTGAGAGGTGACAATAATCTTTGATCTGATGAATTAAAGGTTTATTTTTAAAACTAGATATACTTATGTCATATTAAAATTATAAAATGTGTATACCTTTTAGATTGTGAATTGGAGCTTCGCCACTCCATGATGAGAATCGATTTAGTATCCAAGTAGCATCGTCAAAAAAATCCGCAACTGAAATCAGAAAAAAAATTAAATTTTTGACCACATTAGGAATACATTTTTGCTACGGATTGATTTTTTTAATAAAACAATTTAAATTAACCAACCATTCACGACACAAAAAAAACTGCGCAAATTGGGGTTTGTGCAGTATACTTGTCTTGTGGATGGGATTGTTTGTGATGTTTGTGCAGTTAACTATGCAAAAATCAAAACAATTTTGATTTTTCCTCGCAGGTTTTTAAATTTGTGCAGTTAGTTTGTGTCGTGAATGTCAAAACTTAGTTAGTTTGTGTCGTGAATGTCAAAACTATACAACCGCTCAGTTGAAAAATTTTATTCACAGAGTGCAGATTGTTTTTTTTTTTCTTTAGTAATGCAATAGCAAGCAGCGAATTTTGAAGACATGTTCACGGATTGAAAAATGTTTAAAAACTGAGAACTGTGCAGTTCACTTGTATCGTGTTTTGCACAAACTGACTTGCGTGAAATATCAATTTGCGCATTTATTTTGTGTTGTGAATGGAACGTCAAATCTTATTAAAAAATATTAATTTTTGCTAATCAATGGTACACTCAGGCGTATACGTACTGTTTTTTTATTATCTTGATGTTCCTTTTATTTGCTTTTTGTTATGCGCACCTTGCATTTTTTTTGTCTCAATTTTAATTTACAATTTTCAATAATCTTATATTTTATTTCAATGCACTAGGTTGGCTCATTTGCTGATACGAAACTTAAATATTTAAGTAAAACAAAAGTGGTTATGCGTGACAGTCTACGCAGCGAAAAGGTAGAACATGAGCTTTTAAGTGAAACATAAATACTTAAGTTGCGTATCAGCAAACGGGTCAAAAAGATTTTTAAACGTTTTAACATCAAATTTAGGTATACTCTAATTTTTAAGATAAAGGGTGTGGTTAAATTTTAAGGGCCCATGTTGATTTTGAATAAAAGACAAATTATAACCAATTATATTGGTATGGTTCAATTATGTATGGAACAAAATATCGGCCAAATGGCCGCCTCGACCTCAGTGGCACACTTCCATCCGATGGTCCAAATTTTCGATGACGCTGAGCCATAATTGAGGTTTTGGCCGTTAATGTGCCAAATTATCTCATCCTTTAGCTCCTGAATTAATGCTGGCTTATCGACGTACACCTTTTCTATCAAATAACCCCAAAGAAAGAAGTCCAACGGTGTCAAATCACTTGATCTTGGCGGCCAATTGACATCGCCACCACGGCCATTGAATTTGTCACGCAAAAGAGCCATTGTTTCGTTAGCTGGTGTGGCAAGTGGCACCGTCCTGTTGAAACCACATATCATCCACATCCATATCTTGCAATTCGGGCTATAAAAAGGTCGTTATCATCTCACGATAGCGAACACCATTCACAGTAACTGCCTGACCGGCCTCATTTTGGAAAAAATACGGACCGATGATGCCGCCAGCCCATAAACCGCACCAAACCGTAACTCTTTGTGGGTGCATTGGTTTTTCGACAATCACTCTTGGATTATCATTCGCCCAAATGCGGCAATTCTGCTTGTTGACGAATCCACTGAGGTGAAAATGTGCCTCATCACTGCGAACCAGGGCCTAGTGACATACAACTCCACAACCATTCCTTTGTCCGTTTTTTGCCGAGTCCGAACGGCTAAATGGTAGCACTTTTTCATGACAAGTATACTCTTGGAGGATTTGTCAGTTCCTCGCAAGAGGCAGTACCTCGAATAAAACATTTCTGTTTTTAGGTGGCACGGCTGGGAATCGAACCCACACCTTCTGCATGATATTCCTACACACTTACCATCATGCCACAAGGAACTACTCATGCCACGAGGTACTAAATCACTGAAGATGATTTTCTTCGTAAATTGAACGCCCATTTACATAATAAGCCTGAATAACTTCAACGCGTTGCTCGATTGTGTATCTTTCCATGGTTCAAAATTGAGTTAGTCTGAAATTGAGAAATGTCAAATAAAATGCAGAAGAAAAACTTGACGTTTAGGTGTAGTTTACATTCAACATTGGCCCTTAAAATTTAACCACCCTTTGTAACCTAACCTTACTATAATAAAATACCTAGCCGTGTTTTTCTGTTGTGAGCTTTTATTTTAATTTTTTTAAAAGAACCTGTTGCGTCCATAATGAAAAGTTCATCTCAAAATACAAGCATTTTGTAGATTCTTTATTGTAAAAACTCTAAATGCACTTTTTGTCGACAGCAAAAATCTTTTTTCTTATCTTAACCATTATTTTTCTTGGCAGAAAAAAAAATCAGATGAAAAAAAAAGTTCTGAAAATCTGGTGATTTCGTCCATTAAAAACCACAATGATTTCCTCAGAGAGACAAAAACGCATCATTTCAATCGTACGTGATTTAATTAACGATACGATTTACCTCGAAGCATAAAAGCACCACACACATCACAAGCAAGAAAATGACAGATTTTCATTTTGCTTTTGCATCACAAGTGCAGATTGAATCCTTAAACTAAAAATCACAAAAAACTGAACTCAAAAAAATAAGAACTAGAAATAAGTGAGGATTTTATCTTTGCACTATACTCTATACCCAAACTTTATAAGGGAAGATTTAAAGAAGATTGAGCTATAGTAAAGAGTAATGGACCAAGGAATTTTTTTGTTGAATGCATTTTAAAAGAGGAAATATAGTAAAAATCTCGTATATGGCTGATTGTGACTGCAAAATTTTTGAAAATTTAAATATACATTTTTAAAAGTATTCGTATGCCTGTTTGTCATCCTTAATTTAGCTAATTTTAAAAGTAGTTACGCTATAAGCTGTTAATTTTTTAACTTCGGTACCTTAATATAATGAAACCCACAAGTAGCAAATTGTTGACTCTTAGTGAAATGCGGCTTACTTGACATTTTTTTTTTGATCACTATAGACTACTGACTTCAAAAACTCAAATTTCTAAGAAAACACAAAAATCAATCACTGAATTTAATAACAACGAGTGCATAAGAATACTGTATGCTTTTTTGGATTTTTTTTAAATATCTCATTATTTTGCAAGCTTGAAATAAGGAACAAGTTTTCAATTAAAACTGCAAATTCTGTAAATAAGCTATAACTAAACGGAAGGAAGTAGACCCGCAGATGGGCGTAACAATTCCCATCTCCTCTTTTTGCGCAAATAGAAAAGTTTATATTGCTTTTGTTTCTATCAAAGCTATGAAAAATGTATTTCTTCTTCAAAGACTATAAAAGTGAGTTTAAAGGGAGATTTGGGTATTATTAAATCGTTTTAGAGCATGAAAAATAAAAATATCATAAAATTAACCCAGCTACAATAATATTTTTTTTATTTTTATAGAGTTACCTATGCATTTTGTATACATTAAATCTACTTCTTTCATAGGTCATAAGACATAAATTTTTTAGTATCACATTTATAATAAAAAAAAGCTAAATGAAAATTGAAAAGAATCAATTTATATCTATACAAAATAATTTGATGCCTTTTGGTGAAACATTTATTTGTAGGTACTAATGGTTTCTCTTATAACTTTGTAATTACTGTAGGTAGTGACAGACCAAGGATTTGTTTCTTGCGAAGAGTTGGGAGGGTGGTGTAGGACTTTATGGAGGTGGACTGAACAAATCAGCGTGCAATCCAAAACTACAAATTTGTATTTTTTTGCAACGATTTTAATGGCACCGAAACTAAATCATGTCGAGTGCAAAAGTGGTGAAACCTATTTGTTGGCAGAGTTGACAGTTACTTGACTGTAGTCTCTTTATTTTTACATTTATCCTCAAAAAACAATGTAACTAATCATTGTAATTTTTTAAATATTTAAGGTTTCCATAAAATATACACTTTTACATCGAAAATTAAATACAAGGACCTATTTCAGTTTGATTCAAGATGAAAAATACAACAAAAAAAAGTTGGCTACACCACTTTTGCACTCACAGCCTCAAATACTCCTTTTCTGAAAAAATATAATTCTTCCTCCATCTGCTAAGCAGGGTTGCCACTTTACTGCAATTGCATTAGATCTACTGCATTTTTTTCTCAAAATCAATCTGCTGCCTTAAAATAAAATCTACTGCACTTGATTTTACAAACAAAATTACCCTTCACGCCTTAATAATAATATGATTTACTTAATTTATAGCTATTTTGTTTGTTCTTTTTATGTTTTGAAGAAAAACAAATGTTATATGTGTTTTATTTATTTATCAGTTTTGTTCTAATGACATATTGAGTTTTTTGAAAAAAAAAAAAAAATAAATAAAAAAAAGATATTTACTGAGAAAATAATGAATCTACTGCACTTTTTTTTGCAAATATACTACAAAAAATTTCTGAGAGGTGGCAACCCTATTGCTAATCCATCATCAAAATTGTAAAAAAAATCCAATAAGAGATTTTAATAAAAAAAAAATTCAATCACAAACAAATAAAAATAATCCAAAATAAAGAGGAAAACTGAACTGCAGTCAGCCAAAAAAGTACCTAATGAGATCTGAAATAAATATATGCCAAGTTTTAAGATCATGAAGTCTATTATCAAATATCTTAATAGTCCAGTCAAAATAGACATAAAAATACGCAAACCTAGCCAAAACTCCGATAAGGCTGAAAATTGGTATAGACCTTCCTTTTGACATAAGAAATCAGCTGCGAAAAGTCCTTGTCAATCCCACACGCGCATAAAAAGTTATTGAAGGTCAAGTGTCAAAAAAAAATGGTTTTTCATTTATAACTTTCAAACGGTAAATGCTATTGAAAAGTAGTATGAGTAAATTTTGTAGACCAGGCCAGTAAAAATATTAGCATACATGTTTTCGTAAGACAAATGGTTTAGGAAATAGAGTTGTTTTAAAAATGGTAAATTGACGAAAATATCGGGTTTTCGGGTATATCTCCTTAACGGTAAATAATTTTGGAAAGTGTTTCAAGTAACGATTGTAGACCATTTGACACTTTACAAGAAAATATTAAGAAAAAAATCCAAAAATGTACCGTTAAAAAGATAAGATAATTATTTTAAGAATTTGGTCAAAAGCCAAAAATAACGGTTTTCTGATTATTACTCGTAAATGACAAAGTTGTTCAAAATGAATGTATGCCCTTTTTGTAGACGTTAAAATATTCTGCCTCAAAGAATGTTACACTATTTCCTTACGACTGGTCGGTTACAAGATATTGCGATTTCAAAATGGCCAAATGTCGAAAATATAGAATTTTCACGTATAACTCTTAAACGGTAAAGGCTATCATAAAGTAGTTTATGCAGAGTTTGTACATAATGTGGTGTTCTACAAGAAAAACATTTTTTTTTTCTAAAATGTATTAATCAATAGATATAGTTATTTTAAGAATTTGGTCAAAATTAAAAAATAACGGTTTTAAATTTTTACTGTTAAATGGCTAAGTCATTCAAACAAATCTTAGATTGAGTTTGTAAAGATTGAAATGTACGACCTAATAAAAAGTAAAATTTTGTCTCATACGAGTGATTGGTCAAAAATATTGCGATTTAAAAAGGGCCAAATGTCTATAACTCCTAAACGGTGAATGTTATCAAAAAGTAATTCGAGCTAAGTTTGTAGATAATTTGATATTCTACAAGAAACAAAAATGTTTTCTTTTCTAAAACTTACAATTTAAACGATATAATTATTTTTAATTTTTTATAAAAAGTTAATAACACTGATTTTTTCCCTTTTACTCGAAAATGACGAAGTTTTCTAAAATCAATATATATGCTCAGTTTGAAGACTATACAATTGCCTACGAAATTAATCCTACCCAAGCAATAATGCACAAGGTATTGAATTTTAAAAAATGAAAAATAATCATTTTTTGCATGATATACACCATATCATGCAGCAAATGATTATTTTTCATTTTTTAAAATTCAATACCTTATGCATTATTTCTGTTATATCAAAAGGAAGGTCTATACCAATTTTCAGCCTTATCGGAATTTTGGCTAGGTTTGCACATTTTTATGTCTATTTTGACTGGACTATCGGTATGCTATGCAAAAAGGTTAAAAAACAGTTGATTCCATGAGATCGATCTCACAAATTATTGAGCATGGGTTTTCTCTTACTCAGCTCATATACAACCGTCAAGATACCAGAATTTCAGCTTAATTTTGTTACAAATTAAGTTTATAAAAATTGGAGCGAAAAACTTTATTTCCAATTTTGTTTTGCATCTACATACTCTTGTCAAAAACCAGGGAACAAGATTTTTTTCAATTTTGTATTGTGATTTTTGAAGATCTGTATTTTTATGGTAGGTGGCTATTGCAATGAAAGAAAAATCATTTTGCGGTTTCATGTTTCCTGTACGAAGGATTGTTGGAAAATATTTTTCTTAAGTATGTAGGTACCGTTATTGCTAACCGTATGAAATGATACCAGGCAAAAATTTTCTATTTCTTGGATTTTTCTAATAGATCACTAATATTTCAGCAAATAATGACAACATACAAAACTCAAACTTTAATGAGTACCTGCCACGTTCCTATTCTAAGAAAACCTTTTAAAATTGTAAAGGATTATGTTTTTACATTTTACCGTTAGAAAAAAAAAGCACAAACAAATTGAAAACCAATTCAATAAATTAACATCAAAGCTTACAGGAATATTTAAGGTATATTAATATGAAAATCTGCAAGCCAACACCAGGTAATAATTCAATACATATTTGCAAGGAGGCAAACAAATAACCAAGAGACAATCACAGAAATCGATTTTTTTTGTGATTTTCTAAATGGCAAAAGAAAATCCATAAAATCCTTAAAGATTCCTTTAGAATACATATTCCAGTTTTTAGAACCGCCCTTCAATTTTGTATTTAGTCACTATTTTCTTAAATATTAGTGACCAAAGACTAAGGTATCTCCTTCAGTTTAAGGCAGATATCTCAGGCAAAACAAAATTGTACACCAACACAAAATAAAGTTAAGTGAAGTTGAAGCTGAAAAAACATGTTACATGACTTATATATCTATGGAGTCTGATCAAAACAACATAAGTCCAAAATCTTAGTTTTGAGAAAAATGCATTTTAAAGTTTTAAAATTTCCTCTAAATCCGGTTTTGGTTATTTCAAAAATATTGTGATGCAGTATTTCTATAAATAATGGTTTTTACACAGAAATAATAACACATTTCATATTTTATGTTTCTATGTATGTTTTAAGGAAGATATGTTGTTTTGACCAAACGGTTTCTTTAATTTGGTGGAGAAAAGACCCGTACTGAAATAATTTGTATAAATATAAAGTTGTATTATAGACAAACTAATTCATTTAACTTTGATTGCAAAAACAGTATTCAAAAACAGAAACGAATAATGGAGTTTTCAAAGTATTCAAAGTATTAGTGGTTTGTACGTTTTTGATGGAACTAATATTCTTTATTAGAAGAATCAATTGGATCAGGATCTTTATATTCTACTCTCTCCTTGTTTTGTTGGAATCAACGGCATAAAAGCAATTATATAATATTTTTCTTCCGATACCTATGTATGGTGCGGGTATGACATTTTTTGTTTCAAGAACCGATGAATTTCTACCTGTTTTGTGAAGTTTACTACATCGGAAATTTGTTTCTACATTTAACGTTGTTTTGAAAAATAATTATCAGGTATCTGTTTTTAAATATCGTTTAAAACCAAACATTTTTCCACTGTCGTCTTTCTTGCCAACTACAACTTAATCCAGTATACCAATTAAGTCAAACGATTCCAATTCTAAATATTGGTTAAACTAGGCCGTAAAGGTGACGTCAACTGCGTCAAAAAATGCATTTGCAAAATGTTCTTACATGCAAACTGCATGTTCGAAAACGAGAAAACAAATTTTACTGCAGTAAAATTGTGTTTGATAGTGTAGCTTGCTGAAGTCAAATTCTAAAACATCATCTACGCTGCACCTGTGCAACAACTAAATTTAGTTGACGAACTACTATTGAAAAACCAGAGAGCTTATTCGAAAGGTTCAAATGCGTTTGCAAGAGTATTGACCGACTTTGATCAAAACACTTTTGCATATTTGGCGATAGCAACTTCTGCGTCAAAAAATGACGATCAAACTGACTTTGATTTGACGTTTTTGAAAACGGCCCTAGTCAAGATTAGGTGCATCACCGAATTTCAACTTCTTAGAATAAGTGGTTTCTGAGATACAGTACTTAAAAAATCACTGAAAGCGTAACTGATTGATTCATCACTCACTCACTCACTCGCTGACGGATCATTAAGATTATGGTGCACTCCCTGACATCCAATGTAGAATCTTGAAATCTTTGAAAAAATGAAAAATTTGAGGTTTTTTATTTATCCGACCATTTTCCCCAAATTTGTATTATATTATATGGACCATGTCCAATCCCAAGTTTGGCAGGTTTAATTTTTATTGCTCAATTACCCACAGTTTAAAAGGCTTTGACGAGTAAACTGCAAATTTTAGTCAGTAAATATTAAATAAAAATTCTTTTCATATCTTGGAGTTATTTCGATATAACTCAACTTTAACTTAGAACTTGGCATACCTATTATCTCTTACTTTTCGTCACTTATTTGTTTCACAGATATTTTGCACATAGGAAAACTTGGCTCCCTTTGTAACAAAACGATTGGTTTTTGAAAATAAACCGTGTCGTTACTAAACAGCAAGCATTTAACTTTACTTACGAAATAGAAGCAATGGAGTTATGTTAAAACAACACAAGTGGAGTTGTGTCGTTTTGGCCAAACATAATATGAAAATCAAAACCGAAGTGCTGTTAGGGCCATAGAATATCTTGTGAATCGGTTTACTAAGACTTAAGCTGTAAAGACCAAACGAAACTAGATTTGTTTGTCTATAATTCTGCATTCATAACTCAATTTTGACAAAAATGGACTTAAGCTGTTTTGACCAGACTCAAAAATTTAAATTCAAAAGAAATGCACACCTTTAAGAAAATAAAAGATAGAAAATAAATTTGTCTTGCGCAAAAAATTATTTGCAAACAAAACTATAAACTAGAAAAATTAAGCAGTAGGATGTTTTTGTTTCATCTCAAAAAACACTTAAAAATTTTTATTTAAATCTTGTTTTCTTAATTTGTTTTTGATTATCGCATTTAGGTTTTTAATCGCAATTTCATACTGACCACTTTTTTAATTACTTTTTTTACGTTTGTGTTTACCTACACCAAATCGGTTTTTATTAACATATGAAGCATCTCATTTCATTGCTTTAAACCTTAGAACTGGCAAAAATTTACGAACATAATCCGACTGAATTTTAAACACTAATTTTTCGTTTCCGCGTTCAGAGAAATTTATGTTTTTTCGTCTTCTACAGAAATAACAGTCACATCTATTTATGACGAAGAGCTTTGAGATCGATCTCATATTCATCGAGTCAGAGCTGTTCAGAGCGAACCCATTTTTTTGCATATAAAATCGAGTCCGAGTTCGGCTCTGCTCGATCGATCACATGTGAGTTCAAGCTCGTTAACTCGGACTCAGAGATCTTGCTCATCTTTTAGCATGCGACCCAATGTTTGTACTCCGACTCCGGTGTTCTGTGTAATCCAAGGCAGCGTCTAAGACACTGCCTCTCAAACACCCGAATCTTTTCCATTTGAGATGGCGCAACGTTGAACGAAACCGGGCACCCATAGGCAATCATTGGCCGTATGAGGGCCATGTAGCAAATCACCTTCACCCTGCTGTGAAGCTGACTGCTATAAAACAACTGTTTCGTCAGGGCAAAAGCTCTTCTAGTTCTGGTCAGAGCAGCATTTATATGACTGATCCATCCACGCCAAGGTACTTTACAACACTTTTACTTGCCAGTGGCCACCATCTGACTCTACAATCACCAGCTAGTGCCAGTTCTTTCTCGTATCCCTTGTGGCTCCACGCAACAGAGTCCTAAAGAAGATAGATTCTGATTTCTGAAAGTTGATTTTTAATTTCTAGTCATCGCAATATCGCTAAATCTTCTCGAAGTCACGCTGCAACAGAATTCTGATGATCTCGACTTTTGGAGCTGTTCTGTACGCAATTAGATCATTAGCATACGCAATTGCCTGAATTAGACTACTTATCAGATCGCTGTAAATGCTGAATAGAATCGGCGAGTTGACCGCTCCATGCTGAAGACCATTTCTAATATTAAAGATTGTGGCAGAAGTCACATTGCCACTCTTGACAAGAAATTTTCTACCGTTGAGAATATCATAAGGCATTCATATACAATAGTGGTTTCCTAATGCCAAGTCTAGTTAGTTTTAGAAAAAGACCCTCTAACCAAACGTTCTCGAAGGCCTTCTCCAAATCAACCAAATAGGCACCCGAATACTGCTTTTTAGATTTGTTCTATTGGACATCTGAAACGAGTTTAGACGTGGCATGAATGGTGTTATGTCCTGCCTTAAAACCGAACTTATCCGGTATGAGATTATTGTCCTCTGCCCACTGATACAGAGCTCTATTTATAACTTTTTCGAATTTTTTGCTGATACTCGGAGATTCGCCAGATTGGAGTTGTCCTTTCCCTTTTTCGGGGGAGGATGTACCACAGCTGTCTTCCACCGCACCGGAAAGTAGGTATGCATTTTTCAGAGTGTTGTTAAACAGTGTGGTATAGTTGTCTTCTGCTTCTTGCGGTAAGTGTTGAGGTACAACGTTGGATATCGACTCCTGCTGACTTCTTCTTCTTTAATGAATCGAAGATGAGCTGAAGCTCCACCTTCGTAATTAATATGGAACTGGGCCTATATCATTTGACGATTATGGCCATTGCCAAATGATCTTCATTGAACCCGGTGAAACCAAGGTTCTCTGATCGACATTGCCTTATGTCATTCCGAAGGTAGAAGTGGTAGAGCAAGGCTCTGTTTTCCAGGTCATGGTTCGAGCAAATGCAATGCGTGCATTCACCTATTACTCTTGCTGGAAAGCAACCCCCCAAAGTCCCACTTTCTCCTGCGGATCTTCGACAATAAGGAGGTCATCGTCCAAGACGGCATCCTCTGGATCAATTCCTATTGTGACGACTTCAGTGCCCTAATCTCCAGATCGTGTGGGTCAGTAAACCGTGTCGGTGCAAGAGTTTGAGTCTTGTCAGCAGTCCACTTTTTTTTCTTTGTAATGCGTCAATGGTTACATTCTGGTTGCGTTCCATTTTGTGCATTTCGGTATTGTTCTTTTCATTGTTCATTTGATTGTCTCGTCCATTTGTTGTAGGTATGCTTCTTTTTCGTTATTTGTCAAATTCCTGTCATTTAGTGGGGATATATTGTTCGAACTGATTTCACTCAATATGGCGTTGGTATAGCGTGGCCAGCGCACCTTACTGTAATTGTAAGTATGCACCAGGTACATACACATTCAACTCCACGAGCTAGTTTGGAAGCTGTATTACGGCGGCGAGTCCGCAGCGATCATTTTTGTACTCGATCGTTCGTAAACAGTTTCTTGGTCTATGACACACAGTGTCAGTAATTGTCAGTCTTGCGTCTATTAGCAATTGATCTAACGATGGCCGATCTATAGCCAGCAGGTCAATACGATATTCAGCGCTATACTGATTCATCCAGAAAAACATTTGCGTATTAATTTGTAAGATAACTGTAACAGTAAACAATTGAAGTTGAAACAATTGTCTAGCCTTAAACGACATGGAGCAAAACTTATAATATCAGTTGTCACATATTTGGTTCTCATTTAAACTTTGACTTAGACTTTAAACACTAACTTGTGAGGGAGCCAACACTAAGTTTTTTATAAGCAGGAGTTATAGCTATTTCATGGGTGCAAAGCCGAGCACCAGACTCGTATAGAGGTGCTCATTCTATTATTTTCATTTTTAATTAAAACAAAAACTTTTGCCGTCACTGAGACTTGAACACAGACGAAGAGTCTTCAGAAGCACTTTACGCACTACTTAATGCTTAATATTCGTATTGGAGAAAGTCTTCTAAATTGTATGTTAAGGTCGTATGTGGACCGCGGACGCTTCTACCCCGTTACTATACTCTATCCAACAAAAATTGTCAGTACAGGGAAGATAAAACGTTCACCTCTCAGTCTGGTTGCATTGGCTTGCATAAATCTATCTCAAGTTAAAGCTATCACAAGGTTTTCATATTTTGAATTATAAATTCCCAGAAATCAAAGAACAATGTGCATATGGTTACCATGGATATCATTCCTAACATATTATAAAAAAAGATCAATTTATTTTTATTTTTCACCACACCAGACCTGTTCAAATGAATATGATCAGGTAACGCTTTGTGCATGTTTCAAAACCTTGCACAAACAACTTTTTTCTTCTTACAGACTAAAATCGTACAAATTTCAACTGCATTTTATAGGTTTATTCAGAAATACAAACAACAAAAGAGGGGACAATCAAAATGACAACACTTTTGGCTCTCATCCTTACAAAATTTTGTTCTCAAAGGCTTCAAAACTGAAAGTCCTTTCATAAAAACCACTGAAAAGGCTCTATTGTATTGTTTCGACTTGGCAAAGGCATTTTTGTTGGAATGTGAGTTTGAGAAAACTTCGAAAAGATAAAGGTTCGAAAAACAAAGTTTCGAAAAACGAAGTTACGAAAGGAAAGGAGAAAGTTTCGAAAGCTTAGAGATTGAGAAGAAAAAAAAAATGTTATCAAAATATTCATCAATTTTCTAAGGCCTAGTTCATAATGAACTTCCTTGTGAAGTCAATAGTCACCAGTGGAGAAAGTGATTGTTTGATATTTATCACAGGCACAGATTGTTTGATATTTATCACAGGCACACATCAAACCAAAATGCCTCAAATGACTAAATAAAAAAAGAAAAAAGCAGGAATCCAAGACCACCGAATCCATTAGGTAAAGAATATTTTTCAATTTTTTGATTCACAAGCTCAAGGGAGAAACTACGAACTGCGACAAACTTTTATTTTGTAATCGAACTGTCAAGTCTTCGTCAAGAGCTCCCGTTCATTTTGCAAGGGAATTGCTTGTGAATGAAAACTCTCCACGAGCACGTTCACGGGTGAACAAAAATGCAAATTATGCAGGGATTCACGATATGATTCACAGGTATGTACTAGGCTTAAACATGTTGTATCTGGAGACGAATGTTCAGTAGAAAGATCATGAAGTGTCCACAGACTATGACCCTATTAATATTTTATTATCTTGAACTGATCCAGATCAGATTCTTGGGAGAATAAATCGGGGCTAATGGTTCATTAATGTGTTAAATGAGTGTTTATTTCAAAATCTTCGCATCGAGAAACGTTAAAAAATGGAAAAAAAAAACTCATTTCGGTTAGGTTTTTCAATTAAATGAGATGGCCCATTTTTGTATGGCGCCTGGGCCCAGTGCGTTCACTAATACAATTGGTATCAAATGAAAGGTAATTTTGAGCACATGATGTGATTTAAATATTTCCAAAATCGTAAGAGGGAGATTTGAGATATTTGAGCTTAAAGTTAGCAACAATAGAAAGAGAATTTCACTTATTTTGTTTAAAAACTGCTCATATATTTCTTATTTTAATAAAAGAATATGAAGTGAAGTGGAGTGACTGAATATAATTCAAGTTAAAAGTTCAAGTGAACTCAACTCCATAGTAGTGAACGGTACTATAAAGTGGAGTGCGAGTATATGTGTTAAGAAGTCTGTTCATTTAGCGCCAAATTAGATGAGTTAAGGTTATCAGTTCGTTAACACAAGCATCAGTTAATAACACATTTACCTATTAATAAAGATTACAAGCTAAAAGATTTTTAAATGCTAACTTGTTGTTGATCGTCGTTTATTAATAGGAGGATGGTAAGTCCTCAGTAGGTTCACGTTTGCTTTCTTTTGACCACTCATTTTGTTGGATGTGTAATCTGAAAAAAAAAAATATATTCACTTCTGGAATAGCATACAAAAAATGGTGAAGTAACATAGAGTTTAAAAATTATTATGTTCTTAGCCAGATACTAGGTTCTGACTGTTGATCTTAAATCTTAAAGTGCTACCAGAGGTCGTTTTGTGATGAGTTGTGAGTCCATGACTCTTAATAGGAGAACAACAACAGAACATAAATGAGATTTTAGATTTCATCTTCTGTTTTATACTCTGATGATGAAAGAAAAACAATCCCTCTCCCAGAGCTCTCAAAGCTGAGCCTGCATTTGTCGTTATACTCACTCGTGATATGACTAAAACGAACGACTAAGTGAATTTTCCTTCTTTTTTTTTACAATTAAGTGCATGGAAGGATATCTACGATTCATTTTATGCCAAAAGAATAGATATGAGTGGCATTTATCAAAAATCTGCCAAAGGCACTTTCCACCCAAGTATCGTTTCCCATAGTAAGTAATAGCCAAATCAGTGAAAACCGGATATAAGCCAGTTCCTTATTCTACCATAGCCCCTATAGCTACTACCAAAGCAATCGATCAACCATTTGATGCAAATAACTGTATAATATGGTAAATGGCATACATTTGTTTGGATTAAAATGACTAATGCTACATTATTCCTTTCCGGCCAACTTATAACCGTTTACGCTTTGTAAAAGGGGTTTCTTCTTATTTGAATAAAGTGGTGCTGTTCGAGGCTGATATACTTTTGCTATAGCGAATTCCGTCGTTTCTTATATAGTGTCAAATGTAAAAAAGAGTGTGATAATAAGCGTAAGTAATTTCAGGGTGTGATAGTTTAGTGGCTTCTGATATTAAATGGTATCTATGTATTTCATTTTCCTCTTTTATATTAGAATCACTGTGTAAACAGGAAGTCTTGTGTGAATTGAATATAATGTAAGAACATGAGGGGTTGTTCGGTGGTTGGACTTTTGATGTGAATGAGGCTAGAAATAATTTAGGATTGTTTGTGCAGACTGACAATAAAAAAAACTAGTTTCGCACAAGATAATCCGGGATTTATTAGACGCTTTGTCGGATCTTGAAGTGGAGGCATGGTTTTTGCTATGTATGTAGTTTGAATTTAGCACCCCCTTTATTGATGTAATGATGGGGTGAAAAGTTTTAGTCTTTACAAACAATGCTGTCACCGCTGCGAAAATAGGTTAAATTGCTGAAGAGATTATTGTTGATTATAGAATGAGGCAGCGAAAAAGCGGTAGCGGTGTAGGCAACATTTTAAAATGCAACAAGTGTAATTTGAAGTCTTTTGGTTCTTACTTCTTGCTCACTTGTAAAAACTCTCCGGCATGACAAGCAAAAACCTGTTGAAATTTATTAATACTACCCAATGGCTTGAAAATTCTTAAACTCTATCAACCACCCGACCACGAGATTGGAAACTTCTCCAATTACAGTCAAAAAAAGGTTCCAGTACGATAATGGTAGAACGAACGAAAACTGAACGTCGTCGCACGTATTTCTCGTAGGAGCGGCAGTGAACGGAGAATGGGCACCTCGCCTATACATCAGCTACTACCTCTTTTGCGGTGAATGCGAGCGTCAGTGAGTTGATGGGACGACCTCTTCCTTAGATTGGTAAAATCTATGTATATAAAGTTAGCAGGACACTTTTGGAAATTCATGTTAAAATCTATCCTATCATTAGTTGCTACTTAATTGCGAATTAGTTACGCAAAAAAAATTAATTGCTTTTTTGGTTTGCGAAAAAATGGGTGTCCTGCGGGATAGTTATCCTTTACCTCATATAGATGATTGTTTGGAAAGATTAGAAGGATAGAAATATTTTACAACCTTAGATCTTAAAAACGGATTTTACCATGTTAAGATCTCTGAAAATTCAATTCCGTATACAGCATTTGTTACTCCAGACGGACAGTTTGAATTTTTACAAATGCCATTTGGATTGAAAAATGCGCCAGCAGTATTTCAGCGGTTTATTAACAACATATTACACTCATTTATCGAAGAAGGTGTGGTTGTTATATACATGGATGATATTACAATTGCAACCAAAACCATTGAAGAACATTTAGTAGTACTCCAAAGATTGCTTCGACGACTTGATGCTGAATTTCGACTTGAACTGAAATTTAAGAAGTGTCGATTTTGCTACAAGGAAATTGATTTCTTAGGATTTCAAATCAATAGAAAAGGGATCCATCCTAACAATGGACACATAGAAAAAATTAAGAATTTCCCTATTCCAAAAACGAAAGATCAACTCAAAAAATGTTTAGGATTATTTTCATATTTCCGTCGATTTGTCCCTTCGTTTTCACATATTGCTATGCCATTACGAAATCTTCTTAAACCAAATGCTAAATTTGTATTCGATGAATTATGTCTTTCAGCATTTTCTACCTTAAAAGATAAATTAGTAACGCCACCTGTTTAAGCATTGTAAAGGGTGATTTTTTAGCTGGTTTGGTTTTGGCAACACTGGTTTTGACAGCTGACGTGTGTTTAGTACCTTGTGTCACTGTCAAACAGCTTCAGTTTGGTTTGCAATTTAACCATGGATCGTCTTACAAATGAACAACGCTTGCAAATTATTGAATTTTACTATCAAAATTCGTGCTCGGTTCGAAATGTTCATCGCGCGCTGCTTCCATTTTATGGTCGGCATTCTCGACCTTCTGAGCAGTCTATTCGGAAGATTGTGACCAAATTTCGCACCAAATTTACTTTGTTGGACATTAAACCACCAACACGTTTACGTACTGTGCGAAGTGAAGTGTGACAGAAGACCGCGAAATGTCGATTCGGCGCCGTTCCCAGCAGTTAGGCCTTTGTTACAGCACTACGTGGAAAATTTTGCGGAAGGATTTGGCCCGAAATGGAAGTTCTTGACTTGCATGATATGTGGTTTCAACAAGACGGTACCACATGCCACACAGCACGCGAAACAATGGCGCAATTGCGAGGCGAGTTTGGTGAACAGTTAATTTCACGTTTCGGGCCGGTCAATTGGCCGCCTAGATCGTGCGATTTGACACCATTAGATTATTTTTTGTGGGGGTATGTCAAGGCTAATGTCTATAGGGACAAGCCCGCTTCTATTGACGCACTGGAAGCCAACATCCATGCATTCATTCGTGAGATACCGGCCGATATGTGTGAAAGAGTATGCCAAAATTGGACTCAGCGGATGGGCTACCTGAGACGCAGCCGCGGTCAACATTTGCATGAAATTATCCTTAAACATTAAATTGCAAGGTTCAAACTATCGATTCAAATAAATATTTCATTCATTTTTTCGAATTTTTTGTGTTTTTTTTTTTTAAGTTCTAAACCTCTTAAAAAATCACCCGTTATAACCCGAAACATGATACAGAATTGCATTGTGATGCAAGCACTGAGGGTTTCGGAGGAATATTAATGCAAAAACAGGAAGATAATAAATTTCATCCCATAATATCATATTTTTCACAACGTACAACTTATTCTGAATCTCGATTTCACAGTTTTGAATTAGAAACTTTAGCTATAATATACTCACTACGAAAGTTTCGTGTCTATTTAGAAGGTATTTCATTTAAAATTATAACGGATTATAGCTCCCTTACGATGACTATGAATCGCAAAAGTGTAAATGCTCGAATAGCTTGTTGAGCATTTGAGCTTGAGAATTATAACTACACCATTCAGCATCGAAGTGGTCTGTTAATGGGTCATGTTGATGCTTTAAGCAGATACCCAGTAACATGCGTTGAGAGTCACAAAGACGTTAAACAAATGATTACAGTTGTAAATGCAGATGATGTAGATATGCAATTACAAATAACCCAAAATAGAGACGAAAATATAGTTAAATTACGAGAAAAGTTAGAAATAGAAGAAGTTCCCAATTTTGTCCTTGATGATGGTTTAGGTTTAGTTTATAGAATATTAGAAAATGGAAATCTGTTGTTATATGTACCAAAAGAAATGGAATTGCAAATTATAAGAGTGGCACATGAAAAAAATTGTCATATGGGTGTTATTAAATGTCTTGAACAAATTAAAATGCATTATTGGTTCCCAGGTATGAGAGGAAAAATTGAAAAGTATATTCAGAATTGTATTCAGTGTTTAACGTATTCTGTGCCACAACATAGTTCAAATCGTACTCTCCACCAAATTCAAAAGAAACTTATTCCATTCGATACTCTTCATGTAGATCATTTTGGCCCTCTTCCGTCAATTATTTCTAAGAGAAAATACATTTTGGTTATGGTAGATGCTTTTACTATATATGTCAAACTTTATCCCGTAAATTCAACAAGTACTAAAGAAGTGTGTGTTTGTCTAGATAAGTATTTTGAATATTATAGTCAACCTCGTCGAATCATAAGTGATCGTGGTTCTTGTTTTTCATCGCTTGATTTTGAATAATATCTACTTGAAAATAATATTGAACATGTGAAAACAGCTACAGCATCACCTCAGAGTAATGGTCAAGTTGAGTGTGTCAATCGAGTTCTTAAGTCGATATTATCTAAAATTACGGAACCGATTCAACATTCGAATTGGTCGAAACATTTAACAAGAGTCGAATACGCTCTTAACAACTCTGTTCATTCCACAACTGGTGCTACACCTTGTCAATTATTATTTGGTGTAGAACAACGTGGTCGTGATGTTGATACTTTGTCAGAATATTTGGACAATAAACGAAGTTTGTCTTCTTATCATGAAATTAGAACTTTACGACAAAAAGCTTCTGATAACATTGAATACCATCAGTCTAAAACTTCAGAATATCATGCTAACACACACAAACCACATATTCAATTTTCAGAAGGAGATTTTGTTATGATAAGAAGTACAGATACAACAGCCGGTACAAACAAAAAGTTTATATCCCCAAATTCCGTGGTCCATATAGAGTGCATAAGGTTCTCCCGAATGATCGATACGTTATAAGAGACATTGAAAATTATCAAGTTACTCAAATTCCTTATGATGGCATAATTGAAGCCTCGCGAATACGTTCCTGGGTTGATTGGCGGGATTCTCATACTTAAAAAATCTTTTTCAAAATGGTAATACCTGTATAAATATTTTGTATTTAAATTCATGTATAACCAGGGGTTTGTTCGAATTTTACTTCTATTATAATTAATTATTTTATTATTAATATTATTCATGATTTTGTTGTTGATGTTAATATTGTTATTATTATTGTTGTTTTTTTTTTTTGTTAAATGAGTTTCTTGATCGAGCCGATCAATATAGTCAGGATGGCCGAGTTGTAAGAGTACTTGAGAGTGCTAGGACGCCATATGGCCCTAGGCTCAATGATAGGAAAATCCCAATCCTAACGCTAACGTGCAGGGGGACCGAATGGATGCCGGGATAAGCAGACAACCCAGCTTTGCTGGTCAGGGCACAAACTTGTCCTTGGGATGGTTAAAAGCCCCCTTAAGACGGATGAACTGCAGGTGGCGGTCAACGGCATGATAGTTTGCAAATTGCAGCAGCAAATTGACCACATCATGATTCAGCAGCGATGGAGGAAGTCAATGTGCGATGTTCGGAGCATAAGAAATGCCGACATTGGAAGCGACCATCATCTGGTTCTCATGAGTCTCAAGCTACGAACGGCAGCTGTACAACGTCAATCACAGGATGCAGCAAGGAGCTCAAAATTCATTACTAATGCTTTGAATGACCCCAACATATGTCGAAACTATGTCACCCTCACCACCCCTAACGACAGAGCCTCGTCATTAAATGGATCCAGCATTCAACAATTGATGAGATGTGGGGTGATATAAAAAGTGTTTTTATGGATGCTGGATCCGAAACTGTACCCAAGCAGTCGAGAGTTAGAGACTCTTAGATATCCCAAGACACCTGGGATAAAATCGAGCTTCGCAAATCGTTGAAGATGCAAATAAATGCCAAAGCGGATGCTCAACGAAAGGCTGAATTGCGAAGAAAGTATCGCTTAGCACATAAGATGGTCTATCGCTGTGTGAGACGGAATTGTACCAAATATCCAAGGAAGTTGTCGGGAAGAAAACCAACACCAATCATCCTGTAATGGATGTGGATGGTACACTTTTGGTATCAATCGAAGATCAGCTGCGCAGGTGGAAGGAGCACTTTTGTGCCTTGCTTAATGAAGATTCTGTCGAGCAGAGTGCTGAAGTGCCCCAGCTTAACGAGATGCGTAGATCATATAGGGGTATTGACATCGAGCCCCCTACAGTACTGGAAATTCAATCTTCGATAAATCTTCTCAAAAACAACAAAGCAGCTGGACTTGATGGTATACCAGCCGAGTTCCTGAAAGCTGACCCTGTCAGAACGGCTAGTATTCTACACCCGTTGATACAAGCTGTGTGGGAAAACGAAATCTATCCCAGCGACTGGAAGGATGGTGTAATTGTTAAGTTGCCAAAGAAAGGTGATCTTAAGAATTGCAACAATTGGCGAGGTATTACAGTTTTGTCCGTTTTTCCAAAATTAATGGCAACCATCATTCTGGAGCGGATAAAGGTCAGAATCGAGTCTACACTCAAGAGGCATCAAGCTGGTTTCCGGAGTGGGCGGTCTTGTGTCGACCATATCAACACTCTGCGTATCGTTCTTGAGCAGTCGGCGGAGTTTCAATCACCGCTTTACCTCATGTTCGTGGATTTTGAGAAGGCCTTTGACCGAGTCAACCGTGAATGTATATGGTAGAGGAATTCCCCCCAAAATTGTTGCCATTATAAGAGAGTCCTATAACAACGCAAGATGCTTTGTTTTACACAATGGGCAGCTATCCGACTCTTTCGAAGTGCGGCAGGGTGTGAGACAGGGAGATGTTCTATCGCCAATTCTCTTTCTACTGGCGATTGACGATGTCTTGACGGCCAGCGTTGGAACATCAGAGAGGCAGGGCATTCAATGGAGACCGTTTGAAAGGCTTAGCCACTTAGACTATGCCGATGACATATGTCTCTTGGCAAATAACATCAGCGGGCTGAACGGGATGTGTCAAGCTCTGAAGGTAAAAGGAGAGGCGAGTGGTCTTAAAATAAATAGCAAAAAGACAAAAATAATGCTCACAGGCCGCTCCACACATCAGCGTATTTTAATACAGGAGACGCCAGTTGAAGAGGTTGAACAATTTAACTACCTTGGAAGTATTGTTTCAGCAATTGGTGGTACTGATCTGGACGATCAAAGTAGAATAAATAAAGCTCGCGCAGCCTTCGGTTCTCTCTCCCAAATTTGGAAATCATGTCAAATCTCCTTGGGCACAAAGTTGAGATTCTTCGAATCCAATGTCAAATCCGTGCTGTTATATGCTTGCGAAACCTGGAAAGTCACGACTACCATCTCAAAGAAATTGCAGGCTTTTGTGAACCGTTGTCTACGCCATATTCTAAAAATTCTGTGGCGCAGGACAAGTCAAGAGCGGCTGGACATTGACATAAGAAAGCGTAAATGGCAATGGATTGGTCACACACTGAGGAAACCAAACGATGAAATTGCAAAGCAGTCATTTGAATGGAATCCTCAGGGTGCACGGCGCACAGTGGGCTCAAAAGCAAATCTAGCGGGTCAAAAATCCAAATCTTTGTAAATGAGTGGTGTGTGTGTCCGTATCTTATTTAAACACCTAAATAGCCTAGCAGGTGCCAAATAGAGAGAAGAGTTATTTCATGGTTATGTGGACAATTAAATATTTTTGAAAGACAAAAAATACACAGAAATAATGATGAAATGATGTCTCAATACCAGTTTTTGGACTAAATTCTGGTTTGAACATTGGTAAAACTATATAAGCTAATATTATGTTGACCTCTGAGATATTTTCCACTGATCATTTTTTACTTTTAGCCGAAGAATTTGGACCACTGTCGTCAAATAACCTGTAAGATGTTATGTTTTACTTTTTCGAAAACGGGCAAAAACGGGCAGATGAAATATAAAAATATGTTATCTATATTAATCCTAAAACTTAGTTTAAGCTCAATCTTTTTGTACAGGTTTGTACAGAAAAAGTTGCAGCCTACAGAATAAATGCTTTATCAATTTTTTCTTACTAATAAAGTAAATGAAATGGTTCGTTTAGTTAAAATACCGTAAATCATAAATAAACAAAATTACTAACCTTCTGAAATATAGTACATTTGGAAATAATAACAAATCAGTTCATAACTTTTCAAACAAATAAGAGGTAAACAAAGTCCTACCATCATTACATATTGAACGAACAATGACTGAATGATGTGTCTGCAACTAACGGTATTATTGCTTGAAAACTAAAGTCTTCTGTCAGTTAATTTGACTCTATTCATTGTCTCTGACATGTGTACAATCAACCTATGTACTACCTGCCCTGATATAAAATTCATATTTTTTGGACTTTTGACCCGCTAGATTCGCTTTTGAGACCACTGTGCGGGGGGTTGGAAGACCAAGAACAACATGGAAATCAACAGTTCTAGCAGAAGCAGACTCCCAGAGAAAGACGTGGCCACAGTTAAAATATCTATCTGCAGACCGAGAAGGATGGAAACGATTTGTTGGCGCCCTATGCCCCAACCGGGGTTACAGGACTTGATGATGATGATGATGATTTTACTTTTTACTTTGTTAAAATACTTTAGTATTTATTATTTTTTTTGTCATTAAATATATAATAAAAATTCATTCAATAATAATAATAATAGTCCAGTAACTATATAAATTAGACCTTGCGTCAGGTCCGGTAGTTCTGATTTTTTGCTGAGTTGTTAATGATGTTGGCCTAGTATTAAATCTGATTTTTCGACCTCGAGCACCGAACGCAACATTGGTAGAAATCCAAAAAACCGCGAATTTTTCGCGGTTTTTTCACTAATTGGCTATTTTAACCATTACGCCTTAACTTCCGAATAAAACATTGCTCTACGATTTCAACCTTACTAAATTTGCTTCAATTTAAGTCCAAAGCCGGTTCAGTAGACATAACGGTTTCCAAGGGACAGCATTTCAAAATATAGCAATACAAAATTTAAAACAACAAGTAGTATATAAAATAGTATAATAACAAAAACATGGTCTTTGACATATGCTGCATCAAAGCAATAGAGCGTGTAGATTGGGCCAAAAGAAGAAAACAATAGTACCGGATGGGGGGTATATATCCCCCCGTTTAGGTGGGAGGGGCAATTTTAAGAAAAGTTGACTTCAAATAGAAAAATAACCATAAAAATACAATGGTAATATCTGGACGAAAATCCATTCCTCATCTCAAAGCCAGAAATCCATTCTTTAATTTTTTTTTTAAATAAAGTTTTTTTAGCTGACAGTTTTTGAAAAATTTACTTTCAAACTCAAAATTTTGAGAAAAAGACGATTTTTTTTTGTTAATCTATTTTTTTTTTTTTATTTTATGGTATTAAGTACTACTTTTGATTTTGATTTTAAATGCCCTTATTAATTCTTAGTTAAAAACTGAAAACCAAATGCTAAAATGACTTCTAGTTTTTGAGAAAACTGAAATTAACATGATCAACTTCACTGTTTTCAGTCTAGTATCCTTTTTCTTCGGGGTGGGAGGGCTCTGCCTCAGATGCGGTAGTTCTGATTTTTAGATGAGTTGTTTATGATGTTGGCCTTACCAATAATCCAAGTTTTCGACCTCGAGCGCCGAACGCAACTTTGTGAAATACGCAAAAAACCGAGAAATTTTCGCGGTTTTTTCAGTTATTGGCTATTTTAACCTTTAAGGTCTGGTTTTCGATTATAACTTTGCTCTACTATTTCAAAATAATTAAATGGGCTTCAATTTGAGCTAAAAATCAATTCAAATTGTGAATTTTTTCATCAACTTTTGAATTTAGAATGCTGCAAATCGAATTGAAGGGGGCTTATTCACCCCTTGTGTGAAATCGTTTGCCCCTTTTCAATGATTTTTGTATGTTATGTTGGCTTTATTTTAAGACTTTAATCATGAACATCAGATGAGTAGAAACGGAGTTATGATTTTTTAAAGTCAACCATATAAAACTCGAACTAAAACAGTACTCAGTTCAGTACCCACCAGTGAGTTATCTGAAGCGAATGTTTTAGTTCGAGTTTTATATGGTTGACTTTAAAAAATCATAACTCCGTTTCTACTCATCCGATGTTCATGATTAAGATCTTAAAATATAGCCAACATGATACGCTACACAGTATAAAAAAAATCATTGAAAAGGGGCAAACAATTTCACACAAGGAATAAGCCCCCTTCAATTCGATTTGCAGCATTCTAAATTCAAAAGTTGATGAAAAAATTCACAATTTGAATTGATTTTTAGTTCAAATTGAAGCCCATTTAATTATTTTGAAATAGTAGAGCAAAGTTATAATCGGAAAACCAGGCCTTAAAGGTTAAAATAGCCAATAACTGAAAAAACCGCGAAAATTTCTCGGTTTTTTGCGTATTTCACAAAGTTGCGTTCGGCGCTCGAGGTCGAAAACTTGGATTATTGGTAAAGCCAACATCATAAACAACTCATCTAAAAATCAGAACTACCGCATCTGAGGCAGAGCCCTCCCACCCCGAAGAAAAAGGATACAAGACTGAAAACAGTGAAGTTGATCATGTTAATTTCAGTTTTCTCAAAAACTAGAAGTCATTTTAGCATTTGGTTTTCAGTTTTTAACTAAGAATTAATAAGGGCATTTAAAATCAAAATCAAAAGTAGTACTTAATACCATAAAATAAAAAAAAAAAATAGATTAACAAAAAAAAATCGTCTTTTTCTCAAAATTTTGAGTTTGAAAGTAAATTTTTCAAAAACTGTCAGCTAAAAAAACTTTATTTAAAAAAAAAATTAAAGAATGGATTTCTGGCTTTGAGATGAGGAATGGATTTTCGTCCAGATATTACCATTGTATTTTTATGGTTATTTTTCTATTTGAAGTCAACTTTTCTTAAAATTGCCCCTCCCACCTAAACGGGGGGATATATACCCCCCATCCGGTACTATTGTTTTCTTCTTTTGGCCCAATCTACACGCTCTATTGCTTTGATGCAGCATATGTCAAAGACCATGTTTTTGTTATTATACTGTTTTATATACTACTTGTTGTTTTAAATTTTGTATTGCTATATTTTGAAATGCTGTCCCTTGGAAACCGTTATGTCTACAGAACCGGCTTTGGACTTAAATTGAAGCAAATTTAGTAAGGTTGAAATCGTAGAGCAATGTTTTATTCGGAAGTTAAGGCGTAATGGTTAAAATAGCCGATAAGTGAAAAAACCGCGAAAAATTCGCGGTTTTTTGGATTTCTACCAATGTTGCGTTCGGCGCTCGAGGTCGAAAAATCAGATTTAATACTAGGCCAACATCATAAACAACTCAGCAAAAAATCAGAACTACCGGACCTGACGCAAGGTCTCAGTACTATGAAACTACAAGGTTACTGGACTATAATTCAAGAGGAAAAGATTTTTTTAAATTAATATTTTATAATAAAAAAACCATCCTAACACATTATGTAACACCAAGAAAGCCGTATCCACCCAGAAGACTCTAGAAGGAATAATTACTTGAAAGTTTTTGTCAAACTGTAGTTTTGGGATGGTGTAAATCAGTGTGACTTGGGAGTTATCTGAATGGGTTCAAAAAAGTTACTTATTTGCTGAAAATATTGAGGGGTTTCACATTCGGCAGAATGTCTAGAGTGGCGGAGGGTGATGTCTTACAAAGTGCTCCACTTATGAACAAACCTGCAGAGATTTGGGCTTTGTCTAGTTTGTCGCTATAATTTACCGCTTTATCCATAGCAGTAAATAAATAAATAAATGAAAAAAGTGATACTGCTTGTTGACTCTTTCTTGTATACAATTAGGTTTCCAGCTTAACTTTGTATCCAAATTAAAATATAAAAATTTATCTTCACCAGTGAATGTTAGTGGAGTTCCTTTTGATAGCAGGAGGATCGATATGAGAGATTTAATATTTCCTTGAGAATAGAACAAGTTCTGTGTTAAGATGGTTGACACCTGGACCCACCGGTCAACCCAGTTAGTTAGGCCTATGCAAAGCGTTTTGTAAGAGTTCTTTTAAGACAGTAGGATCAAAGATAATATAACATTATATTATCTTTGGTAGGATGCTTTCCTGATATGGCAATGGCAACATCGTTCGCATAAGAAATCACTCTGTGAACTGTGACTCCCCGCTTCCAGTTCCAGCCACCCAGTTATGTATGTCAACATTTGATTATTCAATTCACCAAGTTATCCATTTTTTTTCCCGCAAAACAGAATGGAATTTTCTGATATCGCCACCTGAAAGTATGAAATTTCGGTTTCATCACGATTTTCCGACCTGTCCGTTTAAAATTTGCAATTTTCGGCTACCTGATTCAATATGAATTAATTTATTTTTGTATTATTTATTTTTCATTTGTCTCAAGTTACATATTGGTTTGACTTTATATATACCAGATATAATTATATTCTATACGGGAACGGGATTCTGCATACTTACATACCTCATTTATTAAATTCTTTTAAAAGTGAATTGTGTGGAAATGGTTTATATTGCACAAATACTTGCTAATTGGGACGCAAAAGCTCGGACTTGTAAAGTTCACACTTCGGACTTAGGCCGGTCCTGGACATGCGACATAATAGGTCTGTTCCTTTACTTTGAATTTCTGTCCAAAGTAGTGTCAAAGTTCATATAAAAAAAAATATTTTGACACAAGTTTGGGCTAAAAATCACAGAAACCTAAAGTAAAGCATCAGACTTAATATTTTTCAACTGATCAACTCAAAATTACTTTTTCTGACAGTAAATATACATATTCATAAATAAATTACAATTTTCGTCATTTTTGTTTTCCTGCCTTGATTAATAACAAAACCCTAAATCAAATGCTTTACACCTACCTCTTAACTGCCTTAAATGACCACCTTTTAATAAATTATTAGCAATGTGTCAATTTTTACCCAATCATTACTCTCAACTTGATCCAAACACACATACACACACAAACATACATTTTTTTTTGACAAAAAAGTTATGCTGTTTCATTTTTTCTAAGGTCGATAATTCATATTTTTTGTACTTGTCATCTCCCAACGTAAGCCTTGATGTCAAACACAATTCATCTCTCATTTCAAAAACCCTCGTCAGATAATGTCATCATCCCAGCTGTCACACAGGTTGTTGCTGGCGGGTGTTTTTGTTTTGTTGTTGTTGTTGCCATGCGGTAAAAAAGGTGTTAAAATGTCTACACACTTTCGCACTTTTCGTTGGGATTTCTCCCAAACACTCCGCATATTTTAAATTGTTTCTCTAGGGATGATTGCATCCCACACCAACCGACCTTGAACCTTGAATATCATTACTTTCAATATAAATATCTATGGTATCTTTTTACGAAAGGAATTCCAAACATTTTAATTAACAAAATTATTTTGTTGTGAACTAATTCACTGAACCGATAATATTCCCTCTGCATGACCCGATCGTTCTCAATGAGCGCGCCAGCTACCGCGTCGCGTTTCTTTTTGATTTTAAATTTATTTGGGTACATTTTTTTTTTAATTTAATTGTGATGTTTATGGGACTAAGTTTTTTGAATCTCTGAGGAAAAGCAGGGTTAATTATTAATTGTTAACAGGGATGACAATTTACTTCAAATGTTATTGGCTAAACATGGAAAGGATTATTTTCAAAGCGGTCGAGAATAAGTAGATTTAAGTCGAGGTATATAGGACTTATTTATTGGTTATTATAATAACTGTAACTGCCTACGAAGTTAAAAATATTTAACGAAGTTTCAAACCCGTGCATTAAACATCGCAAAAGCATTTTTTCCATTGCAATATTATTTCATGGGTGGTTGGATGTTATAGGAACTGGGGGCTTCGAGCTGAATCTTTTATTACACATCCAGTCCAGATGTAACCACCAAGTTGGTAGCCGCCGGATTTTGGTATTGGCCTTATTAGTCCAGTCAAAATAGGCATTTGACCTAGCCAAAATTCCGATAAGGCTGAAAATTGGTATAGATCTTCCTTTTGATATAACAAATCAGTTGCGAAAAGTCCTTGTCAATCCCACACGAGCATAAAAAGTTATTGAAGGTCAAGTGTCGAAAAAAATGGTTTTTCACCTATAACTTTCAAACGGTAAATGCTATTGAAAAGTAGTATGAGTAAATTTTATAGATCAGGTAATTTTCTACAAAAAGTATTAAAACACATTTTTTCGTAAGACAGATGGTTTAGGAAATAGAGCTGTTTGAAAATTGGTAAATTGACGAAAATATCGGTTTTTCGGGTATATCTCCTTAACGGTAAATAATTTTGGAAAGTGTTTCAAGTAACGTTTGTAGCCCATTTGACACTTTACAAGAAAATATTAAGAAAAAAATCCAAAAATGTACCGTTAAAAAGATATAATTATTTTAAGTATTTGGTCAAACCCCAAAAATAACGGTTTTCTGATTATTACTCATAAATGACAAAGTTGCTCAAAATTAATGTAAGCCCAATTTGTAGACGTTAAAATATTCTGCCTCAAAGATTGTTACACTTTTTCCTTATGACTAATCGGTTACAAGATATTGCGATTTCAAAATGGCCAAATGTCGAAAATATAGAATTTTCACGTATAATTCTTAAACGGTAAGGGCTATCATAAAGTACTATATGCAGAGTATGTACATAATGTGGTGTTCTATAAGCAAAAACAAAATTTTTTTTTCCTAAAATGTATTAATCAATAGATATGGTTATTTTATGAATTTGGTCAAAATTCAAAAATAACGGTTTTTTAATTTTTACTTTTATATGGCTAGGTCATTCAAAAAAATTTTAGATTGAGTTTGTAAAGATTGAAATGTACGACCTAATAAAAAGTAAAATTTTGTCTCATACGAGTGATTGGTCAGAAAATATTACGATTTAAAAAGGGCCAAATGTCGAAAATATAGGATTTTCATCTATAACTCCTAAACGGTGAATGTTATCAAAAAGTAATTCGAGCTAAGTTTGTAGATAATGTGATACTCTACAAGAAACAAAAAACTTTTTTTTTCTAAAACTTACAATTTAAACGATATAATTATTTTAAGTTTTTATAAAAAGTTAATAACACTGATTTTTTCCCTTTTACTCGAAAATGACGAAGTTGTCTAAAATCAATATATGCTCAGTTTGAAGACTATAAAATTGCCTACAAAATTAATTCCACCCAAGCAATAATGCACAAGGTATTGAATTTTTAAAAATTAAATGAAATGATATGGTGTATATCATGCAGAAAATGATTATTTTTAATTTTTTAAAATTCAATACCTTGTGCATTATTGCTTGGGTGGAATTAATTTTGTAGGCAATTTTATAGTCTTCAAACTGAGCATATATTGATTTTAGACAACTTCGTCATTTTCGAGTAAAAGGGAAAAAATCAGTGTTATTAACTTTTTATAAAAACTTAAAATAATTATATCGTTTAAATTGTAAGTTTTAGAAAAAAAAAGTTTTTTGTTTCTTGTAGAGTATCACATTATCTACAAACTTAGCTCGAATTACTTTTTGATAACATTCACCGTTTAGGAGTTATAGATGAAAATCCTATATTTTCGACATTTGGCCCTTTTTAAATCGTAATATTTTCTGACCAATCACTCGTATGAGACAAAATTTTACTTTTTATTAGGTCGTACATTTCAATCTTTACAAACTCAATCTAAAATTTTTTTGAATGACCTAGCCATATAAAAGTAAAAATTAAAAAACCGTTATTTTTGAATTTTGACCAAATTCATAAAATAACCATATCTATTGATTAATACATTTTAGGAAAAAAATTTTTTTTTGCTTGTAGAACACCACATTATGTACAAACTCTGCATAAACTACTTTATGATAGCCTTTACCGTTTAAGAGTTATACGTGAAAATTCTATATTTTCGACATTTGGCCATTTTGAAATCGCAATATCTTGTAACCGATTAGTCATAAGGAAAAAGTGTAACAATCTTTGAGGCAGAATATTTTAACGTCTACAAATTGGGCTTACATTAATTTTGAGCAACTTTATCATTTACGAGTAATAATCAGAAAACCGTTATTTTTGGGGTTTGACCAAATTCTTAAAATAATTATATCTTTTTAACGGTACATTTTTGGATTTTTTTCTTAATATTTTCTTGTAAAGTGTCAAATGGGCTACAAACGTTACTTGAAACACTTTCCAAAATTATTTACCGTTAAGGAGATATACCCGAAAAACCGATATTTTCGTCAATTTATCAATTTTCAAACAGCTCTATTTCCTAAACCATCTGTCTTACGAAAAAATGTGTTTTAATACTTTTTGTAGAAAATTACCTGATCTATAAAATTTACTCATACTACTTTTCAATAGCATTTACCGTTTGAAAGTTATAGGTGAAAAACCATTTTTTTCGACACTTGACCTTCAATAACTTTTTATGCTCGTGTGGGATTGACAAGGACTTTTCGCAACTGATTTGTTATATCAAAGGGAAGATCTATACCAATTTTCAGCCTTATCGGAATTTTGGCTAGGTTTGCACATTTTTATGTCTATTTTGACTGGACTATATATCATGACTTGTTAAACTTGCAGGTGCGAATGTTGATCAAGGAAAGAATTGCAACACTAGACCCATGGCCCTACAGATTGGAGGTAAGTGCGTTGGGCTAACGACCCAACCAAATTAACAGTAAGAAAACCCATTGTTCTGAGATAGACGCGTGAAGCCTCGGATAACGATCCCCCTCAAATGGCAACCAGACCCGGAATGAAAATGGACTACGATCTACGACCTACGAGTATGCACCTGGAATGTAAGGACACTCTATACGACAGGTGCTACTCAAAAACTAGAATCTGTCCTCTCGCGGTTCAAGGCAGACATTACCGCGATCCAGGAGATACGATTGATAGGATCAGGAATAATGAAAAGAAAAGACTGCGACACTTATTACCGCTTTCATCAAAGACTCCAGTAGACGGAAAATGCACGAATGCAAATGCTGCTACGTAAGATAGCAACAGAGGAGTACAGTGAATAGAGAAGGAAAGAGAAAAACCCTGCGCAGAAAGAAAAGAGCATCCCCAGCCTCTCACCTCAAGTATCTCGAGAAGCAGGGCTGGATTAACCCTCAACGGGGCCCTAGGCAACCATAAATTCGGGGCCCTTTTTTTTACGTCCGTTCCCTTCCCATAACCCATAACGAAGTTCATGTGGTTTGAGAACGAAATGTATCCACTGAAAGTGTACACACACACAAAAAAGTATAGCTCGTATCCAGCGTTGCCAACCAGTTTTAACAAAAAAATGCCTTAGTTGCAAAAAAAAGATGCTTTTTTCAATAAAAAACATGCCTTTTTTCAACAAAATATTTTTTTAGGTAAAGTGAAACAATAAATACAAAATTAAAACATATAAATATAAAAAAAAATAAACAAAAACAATTTTTATTTCCAAAAAACAAACTTAAACTATGAAATCACAAAAAAAATTCTTAATAGAAACAAAATTCATGTCACTTAAGCTTCATAACTACCTAGGTACAAAGTATTGATAACAAAAACATCAGATCGTCTTGGTCCTTGAAATCATACATTGATTTTTGAAACAAGGATATATGTGTTTGTTTGAATTGCAGATCATAGCATTTTGTATAAAAATATTTCAAATAAAAAGATGCCTTTTTGAAGAAAAACAAGCCTTTAAGCCTCAGTTAATGAAATAATGCCTAAAAGGCATGAAAAAGCCTCAGTTGGCATCGCTGCTCGTATCGTACCAACCGGTCGTTCGAATTAACCGTGAACGGATCCAACCAAAGTGGCGAACAGTACTCAAAGTTCTAACACTCTCACTCAGATATAAATATGGGAATAGTGTTGTATCTTGTTTTTGTTTTGTTCTATTCGTGCTGGAAAAATATGAACAAAATGGGAAATTCGTTTGGAATTTTTGCACTGAATAGATTTTTTTTTAGTGGAGGTAAATGAAAATAAAAATTTGGAAGTCGTTTTTGTTTATTAAAGTAATGCTTTTATAATTTGCGTGTAAAATTCAACTAGAAATTGGCATCAAGTAGTGAAAAAGTTGTTATTAAAAACCGTTGTGATTGTTTTATTGAAAAACTTATAAGCAAGCCCTTTTACAAGTGGAATTCAGTAGACAAATCTGCAATTATAGCGACTGAAAGACCTATTCCATTGCTGCCGGACTTGACAACAAAATTTTGCAATAAAAAAAAGTGTTACTAGAATTTTATGTTTGTAAGAAAATTTTAGAAGTCTTTTTCATTTTTCGGGGGCCCCAGGCAACTGCCTATTCTGCCTACTTATTAATCCGGCCCTGTCGAGAAGTCTAGCACCACTACCAGCTCCCACGCGCCGGTTCTGCAAAACAGCCAAGCAACTGGCATCTGGTTATGGGAACGGCACGCGCAAGCTCTTCGAAACAGCGAAGAGAACCTAGTCACCGAAGCACTGGGAATCGTAGACGTGTTTAAGGAGCATTTCCAGCAACTGTTAGTGTGCATTATGCAGAGGAGGCGACAGGGGAACAAAGAAGCATGGCACCAGTCAATGGAGATCCAGTCCCAGCGCCCATTACTGAAGAGGTTAAGAAAGCCATCAACAAGCTTAAGAGCAACAAATTTGCCGGCTTGGATGGCCTACCTGCCGAACTCTTCAAGTGTGGAGGAGATGTACTGGAGCATACACCACATCATCAACCAAGAGTGGGAAGAGGAAAGTATGCCCGATGACTCGGTCAAATAGCTCCATATGCCTAATCTACAAAAAAGGCGATCCAATATGTCCTGCAAAAACTACAGAGGTCTTCACATTGAGGCAAATCCTCGAAGAGACCAACGAATTTCAAGTCGAGCATATAATAGCATAAGTCCCACCAAGAGTTTCTATTGGGGATGCAAGAACTTGGGATCCCGAAAAAACTGATCTAGCTATGCCGCATGACGTTACAAAATACGCGGTGCAACGTCAAAATGCGTTACAGTTCATCCAAGCTCTTCCAGACGTGTACATGGTTCAGACAAGGAGATGCGCTATCATGTGATTTCTTACGCCTAGTCATGGAGTTTAAAGTGCGAAAGAGTGTTGTTGACATGGAAGGCACTTTCTTCAACAGGTCTTCCCAGCTGCTTAATCATCATCGAACGACGATTCTGTCAATTCACACCACCTTTTCATCTTTTCAAACTTTTCAGACTTCATCACTGTGCTGGTGCTTAATGTTTTCTATTACTCAGAGGTCGTTTTGAGGCTTCTTGATTACCAAAAAAACTCATTTGATATCGGTATCGGAAACCGAAACGATACCAAGACGATACCAGATCCAAAGCATTTGAAACGTTGCCGAGACGATACCGAGGACTGATCTACTTGGAAGAGCGTTGGCTTGTCATCATGAGAGCTTTCGATACAAGTCTTTTGTTGTTGTTGACATTTCACAATCTGCAGCTTGTGTTGGTTGGCCATACTGACCTTTACATTCGAAGCTGACTACCGTTTTTTCCCCTAATTTAAGTAACAGATTATTCCCCAAAATATTTATTGGTGTTTTTTTACACAACAATTTGTGTGGACTCACCATGGTCTTCAAACTCTTAGCGGCATCTTTAAACTGTCCTTAAATTATTCGCTCAGTCTTTTCCTTTCTATACAATTTATAGAGTCCTGTGAAGTTAGCAAAAAAATTGTTTAAAATTAAATAACAAATGAGAGTTCCCGGTAGCAAACAAAGAGTTCTAGAGTTCCTCATACTTTTTTTTAATAGTTCTGGCGAATGGAGTGTTAAAATTAAAAAAAAAACGTTTTTTTTGCTAACTTCACGCAGCAAGGACTTTTTTGAGAAAAAGAGTTCTGAGCATGTTTTTCACCTTTAAATCAAGAGTTCTGGAGTTCCTGATGGGTTTTAGAAAGAGTTATACAAAATTGAAAAAGTTAGGGCAATTTAAGGTGCCCATTGACTTAGAACCAAAAATTTTCAAAATCCACAAAAATCGAAAAAAAGGAGTTCTGATTAGAGTTCCGGATAGCAAACAAAGAGTTCTGAACATTTTGTTAATAACTTTTTTTTCTAAAACTAATTTTCAAAAGTTATTCGCAAATTTTGGTGCCCATTGACTTAGAACCAAACATTCTCAAAATCCACAAAAATCGAAAAAAAGGAGTTCTGATTAGAGTTCCGGATAGCAAACAAAGAGTTCTGAACATTTTGTTAACAACTTTTTTTTTTTTAACTAATTTTTCAAAAGTTATTCGCAAATTTAGGTGCCCATTGACTTAGAACCAAACATTTTCAAAATCCACAAAAATAGAAAAAAAGGAGTTCTGATTAGAGTTCCCGATAGCAAACAAAGAGTTCTGAACATTTTGTTAATAACTTTTTTTTCTAAAACTAATTTTTCAAAAGTTATTCGCAAATTTAGGGGCAAATTGACTTAAACCAAAAATTTTCAAAATCCACAAAAATCGAAAAAAAGGAGTTCTGATTAGAGTTCCGGATAGCAAACAAAGAGTTCTGAACATTTTGTTAATAACTTTTTTTTCTAAAACTAATTTTTCAAAAGTTATTCGCAAATTTAGGGGCAAATTGACTTAAACCAAAAATTTTCAAAATCCACAAAAATCGAAAAAAAGGAGTTCTGATTAGAGTTCCGGATAGCAAACAAAGAGTTCTGAACATTTTGTTAATAACTTTTTTTTCTAAAACTAATTTTTCAAAAGTTATTCGCAAATTTAGGTGCCCATTGTTTTAGAACCAAAAATTTTCACAATCCACAAAAATTGAAAAAAAAAGAGTTCTGATTAGAGTTCCGGATAGCAAACAAATAGTTCTGAACATTTTGTTAATAACTTTTTTTTCTAAAACTAATTTTCAAAAGTTATTCGCAAATTTTGGTGCCCATTGACTTAGAACCAAACATTTTCAAAATCCACAAAAATCGAAAAAAAGGAGTTCTGATTAGAGTTCCCGATAGCAAACAAAGAGTTCTGAACATTTTGTTAATAACTTTTTTTTCTAAAACTAATTTTTCAAAAGTTATTCGCAAATTTAGGGGCAAATTGACTTAAACCAAAAATTTTCAAAATCCACAAAAATCGAAAAAAAGGAGTTCTGATTAGAGTTCCGGATAGCAAACAAAGAGTTCTGAACATTTTGTTAATAACTTTTTTTTCTAAAACTAATTTTTCAAAAGTTATTCGCAAATTTAGGGGCAAATTGACTTAAACCAAAAATTTTCAAAATCCACAAAAATCGAAAAAAAGGAGTTCTGATTAGAGTTCCGGATAGCAAACAAAGAGTTCTGAACATTTTGTTAATAACTTTTTTTTCTAAAACTAATTTTCAAAAGTTATTCGCAAATTTTGGTGCCCATTGACTTAGAACCAAACATTTTCAAAATCCACAAAAATCGAAAAAAAGGAGTTCTGATTAGAGTTCCGGATAGCAAACAAAGAGTTCTGAACATTTTGTTAACAACTTTTTTTTTTTTAACTAATTTTTCAAAAGTTATTCGCAAATTTAGGTGCCCATTGACTTAGAACCAAACATTTTCAAAATCCACAAAAATAGAAAAAAAGGAGTTCTGATTAGAGTTCCCGATAGCAAACAAAGAGTTCTGAACATTTTGTTAATAACTTTTTTTTCTAAAACTAATTTTTCAAAAGTTATTCGCAAATTAATGTTCAGAACTCTTTGTTTGCTATCCGGAACTCTAATCAGAACTCCTTTTTTTTTGATTTTTGTGGATTTTGAAAATTTTTGGTTCTAAGTCAATGTGCACCTAAATTTGCGAATAACTTTTGAAAAATTAGTTTTAGAAAAAGAAGTTATTAACAAAATGTTCAGAACTCTTTGTTTGCTATCCGGAACTCTAATCAGAACTCCTTTTTTTCTATTTTTGTGGATTTTGAAAATGTTTGGTTCTAAGTCAATGGGCACCTAAATTTGCGAATAACTTTTGAAAAATTAGTTTTAGAAAAAAAAGTTATTAACAAAATGTTCAGAACTCTTTGTTTGCTATCCGGAACTCTAATCAGAACTCCTTTTTTTCGATTTTTGTGGATTTTGAAAATTTTTGGTTTAAGTCAATGGGCATCTTAAATTGCCCTTACTTTTTCAATTTTGTAGAACTCTTTCTAAAACCCATCAGGAACTCCAGAACTCTTGATTTTAAGGTGAAAAACATGCTCAGAACTCTTTTTCTCAAAAAAGTCCTTGTTGCGTGAAGTTAGCAAAAAAAACTTTTTTTTTTTAATTTTAACACTCCATTCCCCAGAACTATTAAAAAAAAAGTATGAGGAACTCTAGAACTCTTTGTTTGCTACCGGGAACTCTCATTTTTTATTTAATTTTAAACAATTTTTTTGCTAACTTCACAGGACTAATTATGAAGACATCTCAAATTCGACAGGATTGTGTGGTTGCATATCTATTCTTAGTCGTTCGCTCTATAGGCATTCTAACGCAGCCGGACGTTGTCAAGTCAAAATTCTTAGCTTAGCCGTGAAAGTGGTTCTTATGTCAGTGACCAACCTCCTGTGTAGTGTGAACTAGGGATGGGCATGATACTAGAACAGGTCTCGGTCTCATTTGGTATCGGTATCGGAAACCAAAATGATACCGAGACGAGACGATACCAGATCCAAAGCATCCAATCCAAAACAATTCCAAGACGATACCAAGCAGATACCGTATTTTTGTACCGAAATTTACCGACACTCTCAGTGGTATCGTTTGGTATCGGCAGATTATATGTAATTATTAGTTATATTACAAGCAGACAATTCTTCTAATAATTGGTTTCTCGAAAACAGCTCTAACAATTTTGATAAAATTACCACAGTTTGTTCTCCTTAGCAAGGAGATGGTTGTACAATCGTACTTCAAATCTTGATCCATGGTTCAGCAATTTTAAATCACCGATTTTGGTGGATTAGCTCTAGTTTAGCAAAAGTTCAATATTTTAATTAGCTACTGTAACCTGCTTGACCCATCGTAATACCTCAATAAATTCACCGAAATCGGAAAGTTAAAACTGTGCTGAACCACGATCAAGTTTTGAACCACATAAGGTATTGGTTTTAATAAAACCGCCCATTGCCACACCCATTTTTCTTGGCCGTGGTTTTCGGAAACGAACTCAATGATTTGGATGAAATTTGCAGACTTGGTTCTCGAGGAAGTGTTTCCAGTGAAATCCTTCCACTGCCATGCCTGGTTTCCTTTATCTTGGTTTCTCGGAAACGGCTTCAATGATTTTTGCTAAAATTTTACAAAATAACAATACTACTGATATCGATATCCAGATCGAGACGAGACCTAGTTATATGAGACTAAGACCGATACCAAGGTGGCACCGAAATTTTTCGATTTTAATGATATAGATAAGATTTGTATATAAGTATTTTTTAGTTTGATATTATACATTTTATTAATCCGTTAAATACTAACGCTTAGCTCTTACAAATTTATTCATTACATAAAGATTATAATATTATGTTACAATATCGTATTGAAAAAATTTTCTTTTAATTTTATACATTTTAAATTATCATTAGTTGATGAAATCAAAAAGTATTATTTATTGAAAACTGAAATCAATTGATTTAGAGGACTATTAGCACCATTGTTTGATCTACTGAATATAGGACATATAGGTAGCTGTCTTCTTATGCTTACTTGACTATAACTGAAATTTAATCGACACAGAGGTGATGAAGATGTTATTGAACCGTTCACTATTCCAATAATTAAACAAAGTAGTAGGTACTGTCTATGTTTCAAGAGCGATGGCAGGTTTATCAACTTCAGTCTATGAATATAGGGGGGTAGAGACGTTCCTTGGGACCACGGAAGAAAACGAAGACAGAACCGCATAAACCTCCTCTGAACCGCCTCCAATCATTTGATGTGCACAGAGTAGTATGGTGCCCATACGACACACCTGTATTCGAGGACTGGTCTCACAAAAGATATATGTAGAAAGAAGCTTGAGGACATAAGGATCTTTGAAGTCACGACAGAATCGTTTAATGAACCCAAGCATCTTGTTACTTTTTTAATGATTAAGTTAAAGTGTTCAGTAAATGTCAATTTAGAGTCGAGAATTATGCCAAGATCAGAGAATACAGACAATCTAAAAAGAGGAGAAGAATCTAGCGTATAATTAAAAGTTATACAAGTTTTTTTGCGTGTAAGGCACATAGTTTTACATTTGTCAATATTCAATAAAAGATGGTTAATATTGCACCATTCCCTAAACCTATTTAAGTCTTTTTGTAGAGGCAGACAATCCTCAATAGAGGCTATTTTCTTATAAAGTTTTATATCTTCGGCATATATAAGAACCGAGGAATGTTTTAAGAACAAAGTTACGTCATTAATAAATAATATAAACAATAAAGGACCCAAATGGCTGCCCTGAGGAACACCAGAGTAAACATTAAATTGGTTAGAACATTCACTACGAAAAGTAACACAGTAGTTTCTATTTTCTAAATAAGACGATATCCACATTAAAAAAGATTCATTAAATCCCAGATTTTTAATTTATTAATTAATGTTTTGTGACAAAGCTTGTCAAAAGCTTTACTAAATCAGTAAATATACAGTCAACTTGTTTTCGATCCTCAAAAGCATCCAGACAAAAAGATGTAAAATGAAATAAGTTAATAACAGTTGACTTTTTTTTAACGAAACCGTGCTGATTGTCACATATAATAGAGCTGCAGTTAAAAGACAAGACGTTACAAATAATATACTCAAACAGTTTTGGAATTACAGAAAGTTTGGCGATAGGACGGTTATTTTTTATACTATTCTCAGATCCTTTTTTGTGTACTGGTGTTATAAAGGCACTTTTCCACACTATTGGAAAAATTTTAGTAGTTAAAGATTTGTTAAAAAGAACATATAGAGGGTAAGACAAATGAGATACACATTTTTTGTAACACACAGGACGGAACGCCATCAGGGCCAGGACTAAAACATTCGTCGAGTTTTAAAATGTTTTTAACATTGAAGTGGAGAAGTATTTCTTTGACTTTCTTCATTTTCGTTACATGTTTGTAACACCTGATTTGTTTGGCTAAGATTAGTTAAGCTATCAACTTTTTCACTGAGATGAAGAAGCTGTGAATAAAGATTTTCTATGTGCCTCGTATTTTGAAGAATATCACGAGCAATTTTAAGTAGTATATTTTAATGGTTCGCATTCACCACAGAAATAGTAAAATGACTTTCTATCCTTGAATAGCTTAATGGTGCTAAAAGGAGCGTCAATACAAACATTATGAAAAAGTTTGCGACAGTTTCCATGACACATAATGGAATCTATCATGTAGTCGGTATTACCATCACATAATGCGCATTTCGACATGTTTCCTTTCTTTCATCATCATCGTGTCCTGTAACCCCGGCTGGGGCATAGGACGTCAACAAAACGTCTCCATCCTTCACGGTCTGCTGCAAGGTACTTTAGCTGTGGCCACGTGTTTTTTTTTATTTACGTGTTCGATATTATTGATTTATTTTATTCCAGTTCAAAAAAATTTTTGTTTCTTATTATTCCGAAATCTCCAGCTTAAAAAAATTTGTCTTGTTCTGTATGAAAGAGATATTTGACTCACTGTACAGACAACTTATTTAATATGTCTCAGCTCTAATATAGGTGTCGGTAATGTAGCGTAGTGTCAGATGTATACATAGTTCTCAATTTACAGATGTTGTTGTTATTGTTGACAAAAGAAAGAATCAAATATAAATGTGTGTGAGGTATCACGTAGACTACTGGCAGAACATCTACTAAAATTGTACTCACCGGGGGGAGATGAGACAAAACGAAACTTCGATTTGTCTAGATGCTGATGATGTTTGAAGGCTTTAAAATTACCACACAGCTTACGGCAACTTGCAGCTCGCAGTATAGGGACCAGGGCGAACGAGGTAGAGATTTTTTTTTTTAAGGTGATCTCCGTAATGAGAGAGAGGGATAGATGAATGTTTTCGTTTAAAGAGTCACTCAATCGATAAAATAAATTTTTTTGGTTTTATCAAATTTTAATTTGACAAAAAATTAAATTAATTTTATTAATTTCCACTCGCGTGAAACAAAATAGTCACCAAAAATGGTGCAGGGAATTAACTTCACGGGAACTACCTTCACATGGGAATTAACTTCACCACTAGTGGGAATTAATTGCACTTTTTTGAAGTGAAATTATTTCTCACTGAAAGTGAGTAATAATTTCACTTTTTTGTGGGAATTAATTTCACTTTATTGTGCGTTTCCTTAAATCCAGATTCTTTAAATGCAAAAGAAACTTTGCATACACCCAGCCTCGCACCTACCCCAAATCCTATAATGTGCCCAAGCAGGGGGGTTGCAGTGTGCAGTACCTCAGTGTTTATTCACCGTAATGCTTTGCCTTACATAAAAACAGTGCTAGCAGCAAGCATTACGGCGAATAAACAGTGAGGTATGTATGGGGGGGCATGCTGCCCCCCTGCAACTCCCCTGCTTGGGCACATTATAGGATTTGGGGCAGGTGCGAGGCTGGGTGTATGCAAGTTTCTTTTGCTTTAAACAATCTGGATTTAAGGAAACACAATTTTACATTTTTTGTAATTTTTATCATATCATAGGTGGGAAATAACTTCACACAATTTTGGGATGAAATTATTTCCCACCTTTAGTGGGAAATTACTCCACAAAAAAAAGTTGAAATTAATTCCCACTAGTGGTGAAGCAAATTCCCATGTGAAGGTAGTTCCCGTGAAGTTAATTCCCTGCACCACCAAAAATAGTTTAATTTATGAACTAACGTAGTTAGATATTTCAAGATTAGAATTTCTTATAAAAATTAAATATTAATCGCAGAGGTAAAAATATGACAGCCAATAGTTTGGAAACAGGGTTCGGAAAGTCTTACTGGGTGTTCCAATAACATCCATCAGCACATTGAAGACAGATGGATCGGATTGAAAGGCAGAGGAACTCATTCGGGGCAATGAAGCTTTTTTTCAGATAATCCATCGCTTTGTCTTCGCATAAGCGCAGTCCACGCTTAATGTAGAATCTAACTTAGCTTTTCTTCTTGGGAAACCAAAAAGCATCTTTGAAATACAGCATGTGTCTTTTCATCTACAAGATTTTCCATGCCATTATGGCATAACTTCAACACCCTCTACCTAATACCCTTTGGAACTATGTATTATGAATGCTGCCTCTCTCTCTGTGTGTGTTTGTTTGTGGCTAAATAACTACTCATTTTTGCAACCATCAACCAAGCGAAATAAACGAGACCCTTTTACCTTGTGTTCCTTTTGCAGCATCTTCTTCGTCAATGTCATTTGCAATCCTTTGAGTGCTGTAGTAATAGAACGAAGTTTATTATCCTGCCATTACACTGTCGCCAACCAGTTGTCATTGGTAACGTTGCGTAGAAAAACACCGCTTTTGCATCCTCTGCTGGCTGTCGGCTCAAATCATCGACATATCGTCGTCGTTCAGTGAATTTGGGAATTTTTTAAATTTATAAATAGACCAACACTACATTTAGAGGCTAGAGACCTTTTACAGAACTAAAATTATTATGTTTTAATACACTATCAGATCTTTGCCGAAGAGAGCTTAGTACAAGCAACATCTTGCGACCAAAGAATTGCCAAACACAAATTAAGTGCTTATCAGGCTCATCACTTAGTGTAGTGTTAGTAGTTAATAAGCAACAAACTACTTAAAACATACACTTTACAAAATAAAATTAAAAACAATAATTATAAAATAACAAATAAAATGACATTGAAAAAATTAACAATTACAAACATTTAAGAGCGTGGTACACTGGTCCTCAATGAAGCTTTGAGTCTATTCTTACTTATATTAAAATCAAAAAAATTAGAGTTCAAATTCAGAATGTTGCACATGCGGGTAAAAGGCTCATGCATTCCATAATTGGTACGGTGTTGAGATATATGCATTAGTTCTAGACTACGAGTGTTGTGACCTCCACCACGGTAGTTAAGGCTAGTACAAGATAATAAATCAGGTGCATCAATAACGCCCGTTAAAAGTTGATGAATAAATACAATATCATTATTAATTCTCCTTTGTGCCAAAGTTTGAATCTGAAGAAGCTTAATAGCCTTTTCACACCGAACCCAAAACGCGGTTTTCGCGAAAATATCGGTTTTGGAGAAAAACCTAATCGAAAACACAAGTTTTATCATACATTTTTTGTAGCTTCAGGTTTTCGTAAAACACAAGTTTTATATAAAACCAGTCGAAAACATGTTGGAATTCAGAGATGAAGAAAACAAACATACCTTTAAATAAGTTCAGCACCTATTGAAGTGTCAAAAAAGAAACTGATTGGATGCTTTCAAAAGAAATTGAAAACAGCTGACGGAATTCTGTCATATCAAATATAAAATTCGAATTTCGAATTTCAAAATAAATAATTCTATTTAAAATTGATAAATAATTGTTTGTGGTAAGTCAAATTGTTCATAGGATCCTCTTTATATGATAAATTACTGTTTTAATTTCATAAAAATTGGAAGAAAATAAAAAAATTGTGCGTGGTTTGTGTAAAAAAAACTGGAATGTCAAACGAAAACGTGTAATGTTCTGTGTGAATGGTTTTCGAGTTTTTGAAAAGTTTTCGCCGAAAACCGGTTTTGGGGTTTGGTGTGAAAAGCCTATAATCCGGTGTTCGTAAGGAGGAAGATTATAAGGATCAGACCACGGTAGTCCTTTCAAGGCGAAACGTATAAAATTACGCTGTACTGCTTCTAGTCTATTCTTATGGACATCGTTAAAAAGGAGTCCATACCTGTGATGCGTATTCAAGATGAGGGCGAACAAGACTGTTGTAGAGAGCGAGGGTAACATAAGGATCCTGAAATTCCTTAGATTCCTTAGACCAACGTTTAACAAACCCTAACATAGAGTTTGCCTTGTTGACTATTAAATTGATATGCTTCGTAAAATCAAGATTAAAAGTAAAATGAACCCCTAGGTCTTTGAAACTATCAACACGACGCAATGTGTGCTGCGATATTTCATAATCAAATGTACTAGGAACTTTTTTTTTTAGAAAAAATTATCGCCTGACATTTAATAGGGTTGAGATTTAAACCGTTTTTACTACACCAAATAACAAAACTGTTAATATCTTCTTGCAAAAGTAAACGATCACTCACAGATTTGACACTTTTGAAAATTATCATAGCTTGGATAAAAAGAAGTGGGCCCAAATGACTACCCTGGGGAACTCCAGATTTGTGAAAGAAAGGGTTGGAGACAGAGCTCCTAAATCTAACTTGGTAGGATCTATTATTGAGATAAGAAGAAACCCAATCGATGAGTTTAGGAGGGAAGCCAAACACTTTTAACTTCAACGTGATGATGTCGTGTGAAAGTTGATCGAAAGCCCTAGAAAAATCTGTATAGATGCAGTCGAGTTCTTGACCATGTTCCAACGCACGTTGAGCACTTGTGCAAGAATGCAAGTAAATTGGTTATCGTCGATCGCTTTTGAATGAATCCATGTTGTTGATTGCAAATTATATTCTTACAGTTGAATGTCAAACTATCGCACATTACTTGCTCAAAAAGTTTAGGAATGCAAGATAGCTTGGAGATTGGCCTGTAATTGCATATATCAGATCTGTTACCCTTTTTAAAAACTGGTGTAATATAAGCTTTTTTCCAAATACTTGGAAATTTACCGGAGCTAAGTGATAGGTTAAACAAATGAAAAAGAGGGGGTGCTAATATTGATTTACATTTCTTCAAGATTATTGGTGGGATGCCATCAGGTCCAGACGAGTAATCATCATGAAGTAAGGACATATAAGGTAAAATTTTTTCGATTATAATTGGGATATTATTGAAGGTAGTTTGTGGGCAGTCTTTTAAGTAGAGAAAAAAGTTCTCATCAACATCGACAGGGGTATCAACGAAAGACTGGCGAAAGTTGTTAGCAAACGCATCACAAATATCCGGAGGACTATTTAAAATAATATTATTATAAGTAAAATTGACTGACAGATTTCTTTTTCAAGTTTACGAAATTCCAAAAATTTTTGTGGTCAAGCTTTAGGGAACTTTCCATTTTTTTTAAGGTATTCAGCGTATAAATTATTGGAGAGGTTTTTAAACTCATCAAACAAGGAAATATACAATTCTCGGTCCTCAAGGGACATACTTTTTATGAAGTTCTTCCAAGCTCTGTTTCTTTTATTACGAAGAATTTTGAGTTCTTTCGTATACCATGGATGGCAGAAGCTAGAGTATTTGGGTATTTTGTGTGGAACTATGTCATTAATACAGTTGGTCAATACTTGATAAAAGTATGAAACTGCAACGTCAATGTCGCCTGAAACTGGTATATTTTCAATACCAGATGCACTTAAATGCTCAGAAAGTAACTGAAAGTTAGCTTTCCGAAAGTCAAAAGAATATGAACAGTCTTGTGAATTACTATTATTAAGTAAATGCCCGTCCAAGTCAAGAAAAATGTCAAGAGGAGGATGGTATTTATCTATGTTTGATATTGCAGTAGTAGACTCTACCACTACAGTACTAACAGCGTCAGATGAGAAAACTAAATCGAGTATTCGATTTAAAGAGTTTTTAATACAGCTTATTTGCTGTAAGTCCGTAGATATAATATGGTCTAACAGTTGAAGCTCCTGTTGAGATGAAGTCAACGATGCTTCAAAGTAAGACTCGTCTTCTGAAGGAATCCAGTCAATGTATGGAACACACAGGCCTACTTAGGATTTTCATCCCTGGCCATAGACCCGTTCGATTCTGGCCAATAAATCTCGATTGTTTTTATTATTCTCGTATAGTACGTGAGCAGATAAACAAATATGGAAACCAGAGATATTTTGATGAAGGCATTTCGTTTTCAATCGACTCGACAAGCGAGTTGTATTCTATGACGTCCAACATCCAAAATGTGTAAGATTGCAATTCCGTTTTGTACATACACATTTTGATTACTTACATATTATACACAAGCTTTACGCCTTCGTTTTCTGCATCCTCTGTCATTTTGCATAAAGATTCATTGAAGATTTCCCTATTTTGTTTATTTTGTTTCGCGGTTTGGAATTCATCGCCCCCACGGTAGGATATTTTTGGAGGCGGGGAGCAGCGCTGTGGTGTATAGGCAGAAGCTTCATAGTCATAATAGATTTGTGGATGTTTTCAATGGCGTGCTGTTGGCGTGGATACAGATACATATTCTTGGTCTCAGGCGTATGTATATTCATATACACATAACTGTAGTTACATCTTTCAAATTCCATTCTTACTTGCTATAGGGCAAATATTGGATTCATTGGAAAAAAAACTCGAGAAATCGATTCGAGCATAACGATGATGAAGAAGTCCAATTAAGTATTCATGTTGGATTTGGTCTCCAAGTTGTGTTAGTTTAATATATGGAATAAAATAAAAGAATATATTATAATTTTTTTATTATAATTTTATTATTTTAAAAAATTTTAAAATAACAGTCACAACTTATAATTTGTAATTTGGCGACGCGTTTCGAAATTAAAATTTCATCTTCAGGCGCAAATTTTGTTAGGTGTTTTTCCTTTTTGAAGCCCACTATATGATTAATTATGCCTTGTAATGCTGATGGTTGGTGATGTTGTCTCTTTTTATCGTTTATTTTCTGTTTAGTTCTTTGGTTAATTATTGTTTTTGTAGTTAATGTATTGTTTTTCTTTTTTGTTTGCACTTTATGAGTTGTGATGTTGAAGTGCAGTGTCATATAGTGCATTCGATTTAAAAAACGTAGTTTTCAATTTGAGATTGGAAATTAATTTAAACAAATTGATTTCCAAAAAAAAACAAGGAATTGATTTCTGGCCATGCTATAGCATGAAATTTTTGGTGAAGCTGTCCTCTTGTTATATTTGTTTGTTTTAAGTCAACTTTTCCGAAAATTGCTTCTCGCGCCCAAAGAATGACCTTCCATTTGTACACTTTATCCTGGATTTAAACTAGCCTACAAGCTCTATAAAGCTTGTCACATCTACTGAAAAACACCCTGCATAAAAGTTTAAGGGAAAATCTAGTACAATGGGTAGCTGCCATTACAACAATTATAGTTTTTTTTCAATTTTTCTCAAAAACGACTGAATCGATTTCCATTTAACTTCATTCCTACCTGTTCTCATATCTTAAATATTCTGACTAGGCATTTCCTTCAATATTATTATTAAACTTTCAATTACCTAAACACTACAATTTTTTACTAGCTTCGAACGAGCAACTTCATGCAATCTAATCGTGCACTTAAGTTATTCAGTGACTTGGTCACGGCGCGTTTATTGTTCTCAGTATTTTCATAAATTTAAATCTTTTGATGGCATGGATAAGAATTGATGTTTTATTTTCATTGTAATTTTGGTAAAGGGTTGAATAAAACGTTAAACAAAAAGCTATATTTAAAATTGTTTTGTTGTTTTCGAATTACTTGTTAGTCTTATAAAGTTGAAAAATATGTATTGAATAGCCCATCTGGAATTATGTGCAATAGTCCTTAATTTCGGTAAATCATTTAATTTAAGGCTGTAGAGCTAGTTAGAGGGAGTATTTGAGGAAAAATATCCCGCTTCTAGCTGTTGAGGAATCATAGTAATCAACGCTAACAAAAAAAAATAATGCAAAACCATATTTTTATAAGGATGGACATTTTTATAATTATAATAAATAGCTAGTACTTTAAAAGTATTTTTTTTTTTTGAAAGTTGAAAAAGGTAAATTAAGTACATTTCTTTTTTTGAAATTTGTTCCGTTAAAATTTAATTTTTACCAAATTTTTATAAAAAGAAATTTTCAAAATTCAGTTTTTTCCTCTAACAGTTTTTGCGTTGTTTGGTATATTTTACAAAAAAATTTATACACCCTTCAGTAAAAGCAAAATATCTAATTTTTAAAATTTAAAATTTAACAGTACATTTTTACGTAATTGCATTTAAAATAAGATTGTATTATTTTTGAATTTATTTTAATATTTAATTTGTAATTTTCTTACAAAAACCAGTGTGAGAAGTTAGCCCCCCTTTTTTTTAATTTGTTATTTTCAAAAGTTGTTCCAGATTGTTCCCGATTTGTTCCGCATTGTTCCAATTTTTTTTTTTTTTTTTTAATATTCAAAAATGGGGGTCTTAGACCCAAAAAACCGTTTTTGACCAGATTTTTCTAGTTGTTCTGAACATTTTTCCAAGTTTTTGGATCTCTATGTTCAAAACTTCAAAAGTTATGGCCAAAATTCGAAGAAATTGTAGCCCCCCTTTTTTGAAATTTTTACTTTTTAATTTTTTTTCGGATTAAGGAAAGTGTTCTAAATAATAAATAAATAAATAAATTGGGTGGCGCAACAGCTCATGGAGAACCAGGGCCTAGTGACTTACAACTCACAACCATTCCTGTGTGCGTGTTTGTTGGCAGGAATGGAGGGGACTTACAGTTTTTTGCCGAGTCCGAACGGCTAAATGAGAAGCACTTTTTCATGACAAGTATACTCTTGGAGGATTTGTCAGTTCCTCGAATAAAACATTTCTGTTTTTAGGTGGCACGGCTGGGAATCGAACCCACACCTTCGGCATGACAGTCCTACGCACTAACCATCAAGCCACGAGGTACTACAGTACAGAATAGTGTTCTAAACATTATTCCGAAAAATTAAAGCTTTAGAGTGTATATCTAAAAAGATATAGCCTTTCAAACTTTTTTTCAAAAATTCAAATTACGGCTCCCCAATACTTTTATTTCAAATTTTTCATACTTAATAATGTATACATGTGTTGAGAAATTAAAAATTCTAGCCTATTCAGAAATTAAATCAGCCTAAAGCCGAGCTTCAACAACCAGTGGAACCAATATCGTGACATCATTAAGGAGACAGCCGTGACCACCATAGGCTATCAACCACCCAGAAAAAAGAACCCGTGGTATGACGATGAATGCGCGGTATTAAAGCAGGAGACGGAAAATGCACGAATGCAAACGCTGCAACGGAAAACAAGAGCAGCCAGAGAGGAGTACCGGGAAAAGATAAGCAAAGAGAAAAAAACCCTGCGTAGAAAGAAAAGAGCATCCGCAGCCTCTCAGCTCAAGTATTTCGAAGAGTCTAGCACCGCCACCAACACCCGCCGGTTCTACAAAACAGCCAAGCAACTGGCATCTGGTTATAGGACTGGCACGCAAGCACTTCGAAACAGCGAAGGGAACCTAGTCACCGAAGAACAGGGAATTGTAGACGTGTTTAAGCAGCTGCTTAATGGGCATTATGTAGAGGAGGCAACAGAGGAACAAAGAAGCATAAGACCAGTCAATGAAGATCCAGTCCCAGCGCCCAGTACTGAAGAGGTTAAGAAAGCCATCCACAAGCTTAAGAACAACAAATCCGCCGGTTCGGATGGCCTACCTGCGGAACTCTTTAAGTATGGAGGAGATGTCCTGGTAGGGTGCATGCACCAGCTCATCAACCAAGTGTGGGGGGAGGAAAGTATGCCCGACTACTGGTCAAATAGCTCCATATGCCCAATCTACAAAAAAGGGGATCCTATGTCCTGCAAGAACTACAGAGGCATATCCCTGCTTAATGTTGCCTACAAGATCCTATCCAACGTACTATGTGAGCGTCTAAAACCTTTCTGCAACACTATGATCGGCACGTACCAATGTGGCTTCAGGCCAGGCAGATCAACGATAGACCAAATCTTCACATTGAGGCAAATCTTGGAAAAGACCAACGAATTTCAAGTCGAGACCCACCACCTATTCATCGACTTCAAAGCCGCATATGATAGCATAAGTCGCCAAGAGCTTCTATTGGCAATGTCGGAACTCGGGATCCCGAAAAAACTGATCCAGCTATGCCGCATGATGTTACAAAATACGCGGTGCAACGTGCAAATGGGTAACAGCTCATCCGAGTTATTCCAGACGTGTACAGGGTTCAGACAAGGAGATGCGCTATCATGTGATTTCTTCAACCTAGTCCTGGAGCAGATAGTGCGCAAGAGTGGTGTTAACATGGAAGGCACTATCTTTAACAGGTCTTCTCAACTGCTTGGCTATGCGGACGACATCGACATCATCGGCCGTTCCAAGAGAGCTGTACTTGAAGCATTCACAGCTATTGATGAACAGGCGAAACGCGTTGGTCTTGAAGTGAATGAGGACAAAACAAAGTATATGCTATTAACAAATAAAGCCTCATCTGTCCATCGCCTAGGACAAAACGTCACTGTTGGTAGCAGTAATTTCGAGGTAGTCAAGGAGTTCACCTACCTCGGAACAAACATCAATTCCACGAACGACACCTTAGTGGAAATCCGACGAAGAATTACCCTAGCGAACCCCTGCTATACTTCGGTTTGGCCAAACAAATGGGTTCAAAACTCCTTTCTCGAAAGACAAAGTGCACGCTACACAAAACGCTAATTTTACCAGTTCTACTCTACGGCGCCGAGTGCTGGACGATAAGTAGAAAAGGGGAATTGATACTGGGCACTTTCGAGAGAAAAATTCTTCGGCGGATATTTGGTCCTATATGCGAAGAGGGCGATTAGAGGAGAAGATTCAATCGTGAACTGTACGAGCTGTACCAAGATGTGGATGTAGTCCAAAGAGCCAAAACACGTCGACTACACTGGCTCGGCTACATCGAGCGAATGGACAACAACGCTCCAGCCAAGAAAATCTTCGAATCTCAGCCCCCAGGTTCGAGACGACCAGGAAGACCGAACCTCCGCTATAGGGACCAGGCGGTCACAGACGCAAGAGCGCTTGGTCTCGACGACTGGAGGGAGCGTGCAAGGGACCGAAACCGATGGGAGACCGCAATATCTCAGGCAGAGACCCTTCATGGACCGGGAGTCGGATAAGTAAGTAAGTAAGTAAGGCCGAGCTTTAAAAAATAATCTTCGAGTTTTTGAACTTTATAAAATTTTTATTGGTCCCCCTTTTCTAAAATTCAAAAATCCAAAGGTTGTTCCAAGTTAAACTCTGTTTTTTCTTCTATTTACCAAAATTTCATGCAAATCTATGCATAATCAAAGGCATAATCTAACTAAAACGATTTTATCATTTTTTTTTTCATTCGCCACGGACCCCCCAAAATTTTAAATTTTTTTAAATTGAAAATGATTATTGGAGCTAATTATTTAATAGGGTTTAAAATCCTGGTTCCATTAAATATATTTTAAATATTCAAATTTTCAAAAAACACCCCCAACCCTCCCTTTTAGAAAATAAAATTAAAAAAAAATCCTTTTAAATAGGCATCTACCTTCAATTTCTTGTTCCAAAAATTTCATTCTAAAATATCAGTAAACAAAGAATTTAGGGCTAAAAAAACACTATTTACGATATCAAATGATAATCCTCATTATGCACCCCCACTTTCGAAACCAATGGATAGAAAAAATTCAACAGTTTGTATAGGGTAATATTCATTGCGCTCTTGTGTGTACCACCCCCCCACGCTTTTCAAGAGTCGGCAAATTCAGGAAGCTAGATTTAATAGTTCAAGCAATAAAAAAAAATAATAAAACCAGAAATTTTACAATATTTTCCAGAAAAAGTTAAAAATAAAATGCACGACTGGATTGCACGTACTTGCTCTTATGTTCAAGACACTGCGGGTTTAAGAAAATTGTTTATAAAAACATGGAAACTATGAGAGAAAAATGAAGAGAAGCATGAAATACGACATTTAAATTGGCTAAAACAACTCTTTTGACAGTTCGAGGTGGAAAAACAGAATGCCATCTTAATTCTTGATTGAATATGATTGTATAGAAAAAAAAAATATAAAATCGTTGGAGCGGTTTCTTAAAAAATTAATTTCTTATATATAAAATTCTTATAACATTTTTAAGAACAAATGTTGGTATGCAAATCTAAAGTATCTAAAATTTGAAAAAAAAATTGTCAACCCGTTTTCGAGATATCGATTTAAAAAAAAAAAATTGAAACTTTTTGTAAAAATCCAAAAACTTTTTTTTGAAAATTTTGAAATGCGATATTATTTAATCTTATCTGAAATTTGTATATAAGAAAAATCATCTTAATCTGCTAAGCCAAAAACGAGAAATTTCAAAATGACAGGTACCATTAATATTTGCTAAGTGTGAAATTTTATAATTTTTGGTAGTAGATCGTACTATTTTTAGTATATGGAAAAGTTTAATCAAAATCGTAGGAGTCGTTTTTAATCAAAAAAATATTTTCCTTTGTGGTTTTTTAACTTTTGTATGGAAGGTACCGTTATTTTTTCATAAATGTAAATTTTTTCTAAAAATATTGTGGAGAATACTAAAAAAACTCTTAAATATCGAGTTTCAAAAAAATCGATCATATCGTTTTCGAAATATTGTATTTTCAAAAAAAATTTGAAACATTTTATAAAAATCCAAAAAATATTTTTTCAAAAATGTTGGTACGCAAAACTGTTTATATTTCTTGGAAGATACTGTATAAAGAAAAATAATTGAAATCGGTCGTATCGTTTTGAAGAAAATCAAAAATTAAAAAAATGGTTCTTTGGGAGCTACCATTAATAACCATTTATGAAAAATGGTTTTCCACCCAAAGAAAGCCTTAACTAAAATAAATTTACTGAATTTTTTTTAAGAAAAGTTGTCGAGCCGTTTTTGAGAAAAATTTGATTATGTAAAATTGTAAAAAAAAATTGTACGGCAGGTACCGTTATTTTTGGTTCTAAAAAAAAATGAAAAAAACGTGTGGGCATAATCACCAAAAACCCACTATGTACCAAGTTTGAACTAAATCGATCAAGCCGTTTAGGCTGTAGACGAACAGACAGACAGACAGAATTGTGCCACCCACTTTTTTGGTTTTCTTTATCATCGTAATATATCGTCGGTCTAAGTGCAGACAAAAATGTTCAAGAAAATGAAAATGAAATGCATTTTTTTAATCCAAAAAGTCTCATTTTGCACGGTTATTATAGGGACATTTAAAAGTATGCCCGGGAACTTTATTTAAAAATTTTCGGAACGTGAATTTTCAGCTTTAAAAAGTGTGTTTCAATTGAATTTCCTCCAAAAATGTAGTATGTTAGTTAGTGAGTTTTACCTTTGAGCCGACGATATCATGTTTGATTGTTATCTCAATTTTTTTTTTGCACGAATCCAAAACTTGCCTTATAGTACCTATAATCACAACTAAAAATTAAGTTTGTATTTTCATTATATTTAGGTTTTTAAACTTTTAAATGTACCTATGCAAATCGACAGTTTTGCCGATTGCAGATTTTGGAAATATGCCGAATAATCAAAGAGTCGGCAAATCAACGAAGCTTCATTTGCAAACAATTATGAATAAAACAAGCCTAAGCATTTTTGCCGATTGCGGTTGTCGGAAATTTTCCGACTAATTCAAAAGTCGGCATATCAACGAAGCTTCATTAAAAAAAAAAAAATTAATAAAACGAGCATCTTTACTGATTGCGGATTTCGCAAATATGCCGACAAATTCAAGAGTCGGCAAATCAGCGAAGCTTAATTTGAAAATAATTTAATAAAACGAGCCTTTTTGGCGATTGCGAATTTTGCAAATATGCCGACTAATTCCAGAGTCAGCAAATCAACGAAGCTTAATTTGAAAAAAAAAATAAAAAAAAACATTTTTGCCGATTGCGAACTTCGCAAATATGCCGACTAAGCATCATAGAACACGCCGTGTACCAAGAAGAATCGATGAAAATCCAGAAACAGCTTTCGACTTCGATTTCCAAACATTTTATCGAAAAGAATTTAGAACGGTTTTGCAAGTTCTTACGACGTGTATAAACGATAATTTAAAAGATAATTTTTCATCTTTCGAACCTTCTTAAAAGATTTTTGAAATTCCAGTCGACAGAGGCAATGCCACAATAGAATCAGTGGAATCCATAATGAAATTGGAGCTCCTATTTTTTAAATAAGATCCAGAGTGTTTGCTTTCTGAGTTGCAAATTCTTCTTGATTCATCCACAAATTGTATAAATTTCGAAGACATTACCAAAGTTGTGTTCAAGTTGAAAATGGTAATTCCCTTAGCGCACAAACTCATTTGCTTCATTTTAACTGCTCCTGTGACATCAGCTTCTTGTGAACGATCATTTAGTAAATTGAAATTAGTCTTAAACTATTTGCACACGACAATGGGTGATGATCGTTTGAATAATTTGATGCTGCTTTATTCTTCGAAAGATAAAGTGGACGAAATTATTCTTAATGAGGTCGTTGAAGAATGGTCCTAATTAAAACACCGCCGAATTAAAATCTAGATAGTACAATGTTAAATTTAAATATTAAATTTTCATTACAACTTATTAAGTTGCTGCAATAAAATAATAATAAATCTAAATTAATAAATTTTATTATTAAAATTAAATTATTATAAATAATTAGCTATATTATTAAAAATTGTTTATTTTTTATAAATAAACTGCTGCAATATTAATAAATTAATGTATTTTATTATTATAAATGACTAAACTGCTGATGCTGATAGAATTATGCGTTACTTTAATTTTTTTATTAAGTTTGTTTAATACCTATACCTAAACAAAAAAAATTGCTGCAATAATAATATAAATGTTCATGAATCTAATTCGTTGTTAAAAATTATTTCTTATTTAGATTAATCGTTGCAATATTAATATTGATTTATTTATTCTATTGTTATTAATTATCTATACTAATATATAAAGTAAGACTTTTGTTTGTTTGTCGGTTGTGTGTATATGACCGATAAACTCATAAACAAACAAAAGTCTTACAAAATAAATTAGTACAAATTAAAGCCCTATGCACTGATTGTGCAATAGGCTGTTTAAAAAAAAAAAAAAAATAATTATTAGTATAAGAAAACATAATTTAAAATTTGAACTTACCTGAAAAATGTATTTTGTTTATTTAAAATGACAGCCGACTGAAAACTATTTGAAATTTATATTTATTTTGTTTCTATTTATCATTTCGTTTCATTTCATTTCCTCTTCATTCTTCTATTATTATTATAAGGCTCAGCTCATACTTAAGCTGTTGGACCAAGACACTATTTACACGTAAATTCTTCAACACAATTTTCTGTGCAAAACAAATTTTTAACATCGATATTCAAAAAAGGCATGGATTTCAGTTTCCAATTTCAAAAATTTTGAAATATAGATGTCTGTAAAGGGTGTTCAAAAAAGGAATGGATTTCACTGTATGCACATTGCATAATACTAACTTATGTTCGTAATCTTAATAGCTACTCAAAAAAGTCATGGATTTTTGTTAACACATTGAGTACGATTTTCTGTGCATCAAATGCTCAAAAAGGCAGCGTTTACACATGCATGTT